>JBAMJR010000024.1:490000-830000 GCA_038501785.1 Myoxocephalus aenaeus | reverse complement strand
TTTATTGGCTTAGTTGTCGTTCCTGCCGTTGTTTAAACGCTTTTTAACCACCTCTGCAAAACGCTTCATGTGGATTTTAATGGACTGATGCGGTGCGTAATGACTCCCTGCCAGAGCGAGCCTGCAACAGAAAACTTCAATAGCCTGCTAATGTTTTTTTTCTCCCCTCATTTACTCCGCAAATTATACACGCAAGGATATCAATTAACACCATCGTGCACGGCGGCAGAAGCACTATAATGAAAATTATTTCCCAAATCCTGCACGCGATATTTATCAAATGTCCAATTTGCGCCCACTGGGAGAGAGAAAGGAAATAAAGGCCGCGTCCGGATAAAAGAAAGTAGTCATGTGTTGGTTTTCGTTTCAAAGACTTTTTCAGTGAGCTGTGCTGAAAGAAAACAGAGGAGTCAGCCCTCCCTCCCTTCATCCTTAATAATCATCTGTCAAAACACCCGCAAACTAATTTAACCATTTGCACACAGATCTGGTAAATAAAGGAGGCTTTACACCCCCTTTCTGTCTGGAAACATGTGCTCCAACAACTCTGAAAAAAAGACCAATGGGCCCCGTCTTCTGTCGCCCGGACGAGTCCCACTGCTTCTTTTATACGGAGCCCGAGACAACACACGATGGCATGAAAGCGGACAAACCGAGGGCCTTTAGAGAAGATTGCTTTTCAGGCTCTAAATGCGTGTGGCCGGTCCCACATGGGGGGACCGCTCGCTGCGCGCACATTCAGGGCTCCTGGGCCGGGGGTCCGCACTGACAACATCAACAAACGGCCCAAAAAGCCGCATTATGGTGGATTAGGGGAGCCTGGTGAAAAATGCTGCTACAAATTAGCAACGAAAGCCCGAAAGACCGTGGGTATATGCTTGTTCACTTTCAATTACAGACCGCCGAGGCCTGCGGACGCCCCCATTCAGTTGGGCCCTTTGTAACTTGCTAGAAAATGGTCCTTTACAAGCGTAGCCAGGAGCCACACAAGAGGAATACTCGCCCACTGTTGCGTGGTATTCATGACTGTTATGTGCATCAAGTCGCGTTTGAAATATTTCAACTGAAATGGGTGCGTTTTTCACACCTGAAAGGAGTCGTGATTAACTGCATTACTAAGAGACTCGGTCTTGTGTGTGTGTGTGTGTGTGTGTGTGTGTGTGTGTGTGTGTGTGTGTGTGTGTGTGTGTGTGTGTGTGTGTGTGTGTGTTTGATCACCTTGTTCTGATCGGTCACAGTGTCCAGACATAAATGCATTATGTGAGTTGCATGGTTAGAACAAGAATAGCCTAAATGTTACGATTTTACCATATGTGCAAATAAAATGAGGCAAATATATGTAAATATCTTCTTACTGGAGGGAAACGCAAAAAAAAAAGTGTAATAATAATAATACAGGGAAACAAATGAAGCGATATTTAAAATGAGAAGAAAGAAAACGTTGACTTTCATTTGTAACGTTTCTTTTTAATTTAACAAAATAATCATTTTGAATTGAATTAAACTCAGCTGCTGCTTTTTTGTCTATTTTATAGACCCTTCTTTCTTTCTTTTTAACTCTGAGGAATCCACTTTCCATTGAATAAAAAATAAATTAACGATTTGTTGTTGATGTTTTTTTTCAAATTCACAAACATTTATTATTCTTGTCATTACAACAACAAAAATGGCCTATGAACATTTAGGTGTCTCTCTCTCTCTCTCCCTCTCTCTCTCTCTCTCTCTCTCTCTCTCTCTCTCTCTCTCTCTCTATTGGCAACACATGACATACTGTATGTTTCACAGAGTAAAAATGTGAAATAGATAGGAACGAACAACAGTTAACAAGTTGAGAGGTAATGCGCTCTTTTATACCCAAACCACAGCCTACGTGTCCACCGACAACATGAAATGACATTGTCACAAATTCACCATGTAGAGGAGATGCATTGGAGTGGGAGTGATAGTGGGAAATGTTATTCTTGTGTCAGAAGCCCCCCCCCCCCCCCCCCCCCCCCCCCTTTGTCTCCATGTGCTTTCTAAGTAAAACCTGAGTTTGCCTTCTCTGTCATCCTATGTCAACAACAACAACAACAACAACAACAGTGCCATTTTCTCACGACGCACAAAATAAAAACAATGTAAATCATCATCAAATTCTCAACTATTAAAAAAAAGAGAGCCGGAAATCATCCCCGTAGCCATGGGTGACACCTTTTTTTTTAACTTATGTTAAAAAATAGCAGGATCTTTTTTTTTCTTCCACTGACAAATGGAGGCCACACGCCAGATTGCAGGTCAGCACTATTCATAAAAACCCCCTTCTTGCATTTGTCTCTCAATATTATACACATATATACACACACTATAAATAAACCTGTCTCTCCTCTTACAATGATAGGAAATAGGGGAGAGCCAGAACACTCTTTTTTCTTCTTCTTCTTCAACAAGAATGTACAGCCTACCTTCACACAGGAGGAAGCCACAATTGGCTTTATAATAAAAGATTTTAATTCTTGCCATTTTCAAAAGTTTTTTTTTTCTTCATTTTTTTTTTTAGAAAGGACAAGTGTTCATATTTGGAGTTTTGCTGGAAAAAGTCTGCCCCTGTGGCCCGGCCTGTAATATGCTGTCCTGCGATAGGGTCAAATGGCTGGAAGCAGAGGCCAGCGCCGGCGTTAAGATGGCCAGGATCTGAGCCTGGCTGCCCGGCTGCACGCCGTAGGAAGAGCCGGTGGAGTTGGCCGCACCGATGATATTGTCAATGGAGAACGAAGGACGACTCGGGGTGCTGGAGTCCGTCTTGAGAGGCGGCAGAGACGGGCTCAGTTGGGGATAAAAAGGCTTTCTCAAATCGGCCCCTAACAGGGAGGGGAGGTGATGCGGCGCGGGGAATATGGAGGCAGTGGAGGGCAAGGTGCAGGGCGCGTTGGGGAACGGGAACGCGCCACCCGTGTGGTGCGGGTGATACGGGTTGTGGGCTGCGTGGAAGTTCTGCAGCTGAAGTCCATAGTTGTATCCGTACGGGCCGTATCCAAACCCGGGCAGAAAGCCAGCAGCCTCCCGCAGGATCTCGTTGGTTTGGTGCCTCTTGAAGCGCTTCCTCCTGCGCAAGAAGCTCCCGTTGTCGAACATGTCTGCGGAATCCGGGTCGAGGGTCCAGTAGTTGCCCTTCCCGGGGTTGCCGGGCTCTCGTGGGATCTTCACGAAGCAGTCGTTCAAGGACAGATTGTGGCGAATTGAGTTCTGCCACGCGGGGAATTTCTCCCGGTAGTAAGGGAATCTGCTGCTGATGAACTCGCAGATCTCGCTGAGCGTGAGGCGCTTCTTGGGGCTCTGCAGGATGGACATGGTGATCAGCGCGATGTAGGAGTAAGGGGGCTTCACCAGAGCCCCCTTTCGGGATTTCTCCCCGATCACCGTCCCGACCTCTGCGCCGGAGCCCGTCTGGTCCGACGGGCAGTCGGAGCTGCTGAGCCCGGGGGAGGAAACCCTCTCGGCCGCGTTCTGGGAGTAATTATCGTCCGAGTCATTGTCCAAGTTGAACTCGTGGTGAATGTACTTTCCGTCCTTTCCAACGGATATGTCGCCCCCAACCACATCGATGTCCACATCTTCGGACAATGCAGAGCTGTCGGACATATCCGTCCCTAAAGTCATCCTCGGAGACGCCGCTTCTCTTCCTCCTCTCTCCTCTCACAGTCCGAGGCTCTACTCTCCCTCTCCGTCTTATAAACCACACCAGTCTGCAGCTTTATCTCCAACTACTGAATGCACACATGGCTAGAATCTAGTGAAAAGGTAAATAACTCTTTGACCTGTGGAGCTGGAGACTCCTGGTCGTCCGAGGCTGGTCAAGCAGGGCCGTGCGAGCGTCTCATCGAGCGGGCAACTTCTGGTTTTCAGGCGTCAAAAAAAATAAAAAAATAAACAGACGGTCAAAGATCATCGATCTGGATTTGTGATTTCCGGAGATGGGGTTGTTTCCGTCTTGTGATCAGTTTGTGTTGTAGCTCGTTTAGAAATCGACTTCTGGATCTTCCCAAGTATCTTTTCCAAAATATCGTTTACGCACGGGGTCGGGGAGGTATCCAGCCAGACTATCACACTATCTTCTGCAGCTCTCAAAAGGTATTTATAGGACCGTGCTGGTCACGTGGTCTTTGAGTCACTGTTACCAGGAACTGGACGAAATTGCCCTGCAAAAACGTAATATTTGGATCTGCTCTTGAATCATTACACCACATTTCGATGAAAAACAACTTAACAAATATATAACGAAAACATGTTGCCAGTCTTTAGGCTTCCTCAGTTGTTCCTGTGCTTGATCTCATGTTGGTCATTTGCATTGTTCATTTACTTATTGGAGATCTCCCGTATTCTTTTCTTTATCACCATATTGACAATTTATTAAGAAAAATATTGAAGTATTAATACAAATGCTTTAAAAACCAAATAGTTTCACTGATAACCCAAAGATAAAATCATTGAAACGTGATTTGTTTTTGAACATTAGTTTGCGTGACTCAATTAATTTGTTTTGCAGGGTGAGAGAAGTAAAAGGTGATTTCCGATGATGGTATATTAATATATAGCCTACAAACATTAACAAAATGCATATCAACATTTAGGCAATAATCTAAATGTATATTTAGAGTCAAATCAACTGTCTCATTTGTTTATAATGTAGTTAAAAGAAAGTTATAAAAATGTCAGAAAAATATATCCACTTAAAGCTCAGATTGGCCTTCAAAGAAAAAGATAATTAGATTGATAGATAAGTCCTGAAAACTATTAAAAGTGATGATAATAATAATAATACATTTATTTATGATTTTTTAAAATTTATTATTGTTATTATTATGAACGCTTCGCTCCTTTTCAAACCCAATGTAGGTTATATTTGTTTAATTAAGAACTAAAATGCATAACATTTGTGTCCTATCATTTTAGTTTATAATATTTATCAGGATGTCGTTAAATAGGCCTATTATCTCTATTTTAATTTTACATTTAAGTAACATTAGTTTTTGTTCAGACTTAAGTCATGTTGACCCGTTGCATACATTTTTGTTTAAAGTGTTAAATCAATTTGATTCCGGCCCTCTAATAAATTGGCTGATTTCTGACCGTATAGAAATTAAAATCCCCCTCAGAGGTTTTGGCCAGTCGCCTGATTCCCCGATCACTTCCCACGGGGGTTTAGTGTTTTCCTCGTCAGAAAAGTCACAACACCATCCCTCTGCATTGTCTGCATGAGTCACAAGCACCGGCCATGAAGCTGCAACCTGCTCCGCTTCGTCTCCGCCATGCAGGAGGAAGGCCGGCAGCAGAGATGACGACATTCCAGCTCATTACGCAGAAACACGTTAATGTCGTGTGCATCATCAGGACCACATTCATCTAAAAGTCATACTTAGACCAGAGTTTCTTCTAATCTCAACTCCAATCTGATGTGCGTGACCGTTCCACTGAAGTCAGCACGCAGCTTCTGTCACACGTCCTTTAAACCTGGAATAGCGCCCTGAGACCTGCTGACAGCTGCTCCACACACACGACACCTTACTTTCCCCACGCCACAAGCAGCCATGTATTGTAGAATATCATATGTATTTCAATCTGTATTTTCATTTTATTTCAATTCAAAGGCCCAATTGGAGCCAATACAATCTCCACATTGTATTTTTTTAATGTTTATTTTTTATATTTATTTGTCTTCCATTCTCTTGTTGATTGATTCTGTGTTGGAATTCATTTGAAGATGTGTAACCAATATTGTCTTTGACAATAAATAGACTAAAATACATACTTGTATTTTGTGCTGTACAAAATTATAGGGCTATTTTAATTTACAGCCCTTTTTTATTGTTCCTTTTAAAAACAATATTAAGCTTCCACAGCTTATCTGCACATATTTAGTTTTGTTATGGCATTTGGTTGAAAATGCATTATTTAGACGTTTATTGAATCAGTTCCATTGAACAACCTGCAAAACGTGCGCTGTATAATATTACAGGTCCTTCAAGTTTCCAAAGGTTCAATGGAGTTCCTGTGAATTGTCCGGCTGGAGTTTCTCATCGTCGCCGTTTGTGGTGTTGAGGCGCCCCCTGCTGTTCAAAGGTGATACTGTCATCTCAACAGGGCTGTTGAGACAGTAAACACTGTGGTGTGTCCTATAAACATGGGGCATAATGCAACTGAAAAGAGTTTTGAGGTTTTGAGATGGAGGCAAATTAGTTATTTAATTTATTTTGTATTTGTATGTTTTACCAGGATATACAGGCAACATAAAAAACATAAAAGAGTAAAACAGCCTTAAAACACAAAAAGGTTCAAATAAGCAACATTTGTGAATGAAATGCAGTAGCCTCATATCAATATGAAAATATTGCCTTTTTAAAAGAACATCTGAGTATTGATCTGATATCAATTTTTAATTCTGTATGTGAATTACAATATTTAAAGTAATTTGCATTTGCTTCTCAGACAGATTGTGTACTCAGCGCATTATGAAAGATTTTACATCAGGTTGAATGAAACAAACTCTCCAAAATATGGCATATTGATGACAACCTTCAAGTCAATGGATAATTGCTCAAGTCATTCAAATTGACCGAAACAATTATCAAAACAGACAATCAATTAATTTTATGTTAATCAATTAATTGATGACTTAATTGTTTGATACTTTAATTTATATCGAGACACTATATTTTATAAACGTAATCTTAAATTATAAAGTTACTAATAACTAAAGCTGTCAAATGATTGTAAAACAAAATTATAATAATAAAATCCTCTGAAGGCAACAAGTGGCAACTGAAGCACGATGCTAACAAACTCTCATGTGAAGCCAAGTTCAGCCTTAGTTAAAACCACAACCCAAAGATATATCCTTGTAAATGAGTGAAAACAATCCCACATCTTGCTTTTGCTTCCATCTAGTGGTGGAAAGTCTGAACTGATTTGATTCTCCTTCAGTTCCAACTGTTAGTTCATTTCGACTGAACAAACAAGTTGTTTCACTCATAAGTAATGAGGGCCTTCTCTTTTAATTTGACCCCACGCACAAACTGCTTTAAAATAGCTGTAAACGTCTCAGTTCATGAATGTGGCAGTAGATTATCAAAGACAATCAGGCTTTCTGTTTGGTTGTTTATTATTAATAAGATGCTATCCTCCTCATCTTTAAACCAAACAATGCAGTCTAGTTTTCACTCACGTTCTACCTGCTTCATAAGTGCTTGATCACTTTGATCCACCAGGTGGCCACAGCTGCCTCTTTGGTGCTTCAATAGTTTGAGAGTCTGAGTGTTTCAGAGGATGTAACACACAGACAAATGAATACCGCCATGTTATTGATAAGCAACCAACTTTGAGCTTTTTATTATTGAATTCTAATAATATGTTTTGTATCTTTATCTTTCAATAGTTTTTATGAGTTATGTTGTTGTTTTTTTTACCAACTTTAACATTTAATCAGGAACCCCAGAATGTGATCACATGTTGCACCATCACTGAATAACAATGATGACAATTATCCCAGTTGAGCGAAGATCTGTAAACTCTTTTATTTATTTCACCAACACCAAATATACCAAGTGACTTTGGAAGCAATTTTCTCAAATTATGATAATTTATTTACAATTTTGGTTATTGATTAACCAATTCATATATATTGACTGATACTTGTAGTTGATATTGTCATTTATCAACAGTTAAGGCAAATTAAAATGCTAATTACAGTCTGAATCTCAACTAATTGTTGGTGATAACCAGTGAGCAATGAGTAGATCTGTTATTTTTTAAATAGTGAATGAGCCCTAAAAGGCTGTTTCTTATATGTGCATCACACGCTTGAATTACAAAATAGTTTTGGGAAAATAAAACCATTTCACGAGTAACAATATAGCTTTTTTGAATAAAATATCCAGAAAAAGGGGAAAGAGACGAGTTGAATTCATTAACACAGTCTGAGTAAAAACATTAGGTGGATTTAAGACTGAAGAAATGTATTATGAGGAAAACAAGTTACAAGTTAAATTGTGATAACTATTGTTTTTATATATAGAACTGTGAACATTTAACAAACTCCAGTCCAAACTACAAAGGTGAATACACATTCACATAACATTAGTTAGTCATTGTTGTTGCTGCAATATTCAGTTTGGACAATATGGCCTGAATATAAACAGATGGGAACATTTGTGCTTCATTATTACACAGTTTGACTAATTCAGTCAACAAGTTTGATTAATAGTGTTTCTTGATTTCCTGTGATTCATATTTAAATTACTTTCTAAAAACAAATCTGAATTCATGTGTTGTGATGATGACTAATCTGTTCTTTATTTTTACATCATAATCGTGTCAAATTGTTTATTTGTCGCTATACAGTGTAACAATATTACTATAGTTGTTATTAAAACACATTTTGTCTTGCCATCTAGTATAATGGCCCCAGTCTTATTTTTTTAATCCTGATTGATTATAAATTATTTAGTTTTAAAGATTGAGCTGGGTATTTTTAGCAGATTTGACTATGTATGTGTGTACACACACACACACACACACACACACACACACACACACACAGTATATATATATATATATATATATATATATATATATATATATATATATATATATATATATATATATATACTATGTATGTGTGTACATATATACACACACACACAGTATATATATATATATATATATATATATATATATATATATATATATATTGGATTAAAACAAATATAAATTAGTTTCAGTGATTGGTATTGTTTTAACCTGCTGTACTAAAGTGCTAAAACCAAATCAGATAACAATTTTTAAAAGTATGTTTTCACAGACAAATATTTGAATGATCGAGAATAAAGACCAGGTTTATTTTACTGTAAAAAAATGAATTTATTCAAGGCGACCTGTCGTCAGCAACGATAACACTCTTTTAATAAAGTTTTTATACTTCAACAAACTATTTACATGGAAAACAGCTGACTTGAATTGAACGACACGCAACAAACGCATGTTAAAACTAACTCTGAAACGCAGGCAATATGAATATATATATGAACGAAACATGGCACAGTAAAATACATACAACTCATACAGTCATGGAATGTGTCAAACGGATCGAAATGGCTTTTAAATAGGAATGTTTTATCATGAGGCTCGGTCATTTTGTGTCACAAGATATACGTGTCATGTCTTTTTTTATCCTGGCAAAACAAATACATTTCATTTAGGAACTTAAACCTGTCGTTTAATGAATAGCAATGTAATGTAATGCTGAGAGTACTGTGTTGCACCTCTCATGGGCTCAATGAGGGCCTATACTCCTGTAATATGACTATTCAGTCGCCAATAATTAATTAGAATGTATTTATTTGTTGGTGCTAATAATGTCTCACATATAGCGCTCTAATCCTGACGCAAAGTTGGCCTGTCTCATGTAGGTGTTGTTGTAGGAGTTCATGGGCCCGGAGAGGCCCAGCAGCTGCTCCGTGTGCTCGGCGCAGGATCCCGGGCGCAGGGCCGGAAGGGACAGCCGGTTCCCGGAGCAGTACACCTGCGAGCTCCCTGGAGAGAACCCGGACTGGGTCATGGCGGGCAGGTGCGGAGGAGAGCCCGAGGAGGAGTACGGGTACCCGGCGGCCAGGTTGGATGGGAGGTTCCCGCTGTTCCTGCTCAGCATGTTCGCCGACGGGTTGATCGTCTGGGTCTGGAAGCACGCAGACGGGTCGTTGCCGGTGACCGAGCAGCTGGAGGCCATGGCGCCCAGGTCACCTCCCCCGTGGAGGCCCAAACCCAGCCCCAGGGCCTGGGAGTTGAGGTCCCCGCCCGGGCCGCTCTGCTGGCTGATGATGTTGTCGATGCTGAACATGCTGCGCGGCTGCCCTTGGCCGACCCCGGCGGACGTCTGGTAGTGATGCAGCATGGTCGGGTGCGGGGACGTGGCGGCCAGCTGAGAGCCGTACCCAGAGCCTATCCCGGCGTACAGGGTGTTCGGGTACGAGGGCCTGCCCATCGGGGTCGGGGTGAACGCGCTGGAGCTCTGCATGTAGCCCGGGTAGGTGCTCACATCTGTGCGCTTGAACCTCTTCCTCCTCCTCAGGAAGCTCCCGTTGTCGAACATGTCCTCGGCGGCGGGGTCCAAAGTCCAGTAGTTGCCCTTCCCCGGCCGGCCGGGCTCCCGGGGGATCTTCACGAAGCAGTCGTTGAGGGTGAGGTTGTGCCGGATGGAGTTCTGCCACTTCTTGGAGTTCTCCCTGTAGAAAGGAAAGCGCTCCATGATGAACTTATAAATGCCCCCCAGGGTGAGCTTCCTCTCGGGGGAGTTGGCGATGGCCATGGCGATGAGCGCGATGTAGCTGTAGGGAGGCTTCCCCCGCTGCACGGGCCTCTTCCTGCGGCGGCTCCCGCTGGGCAGGTGCTCGTCGGTCTGTCCCAGAGCGGCTCCTCCGTCCTCCGCGGTGCTCGGGCTGCTCGCCCGGGGCTCCGACTTGATCAGGACGTTGCTGTCCTTGTTGGAGCGGGCCTGCAGCGTCAGCGGCGGCGGCGGAGGAGAGTCCAGGCTCCCGCTGGGAGACATGACGACAGGACTCGCCTCGGCGGGCGAGTGCTGCGTCTCGGCGGTCATGTTGCACATGCCAGAGAAGTATGAGTAATTTGCCAGATTCATAAAAGAAACAATGTGATGATCTTGTTTTTTTGTTTTTTTTTGTCGAAATATAATCAGCTGGAGGGGGGAGTGGGGGGAGGAGGGGGACGAATAGCCGTCAAAGAAAGAAGGAAAGAAGTTATAGCGACTGGTCCCCTGCTCCGGACAGAAATAGCACCCCGTCCTGCTCTGTTTGGGTGCTGAGTGTCAGTCCAGGTGAGAGGGAGGCGTTGACAGTTTTATAAAGCGAGGCAGGAATGACGCCACCGGCTCGCCTGTGACGAAGAGGGCAGGAGGACAAAACCCCAAACAGCATTTTAATACACCCCCACCTGACAGTAGTTTGACAGTATGAACTCACAGTTATGGAGTATTTATCTATGTTATGGTCATTTTGTCCTTCTTTCTTCTTCTTTCTACGCAGATGCCAGTTTTCAAAAAGAGTTTATTACATTTAGCTGACGCTTTTATCCAAAGCGACTTACAATAAGTGCAATTCAACCATGAGTGCAAACTCAGAACAACAAGAATCACGAAAGTACAATTTCTTCAATAAAGTTAAACCGCAAAGTGCCATTTAAGTGCTACTAAAGTGCTACTACGGCGCTACCTTCCTTATTCAAGGTGTAGTCGAAAAAGATGTGTTTTTAGTTTCCGACGGAAGATGTAGAGACTTTCTGCTGTCCTGATGTCAATGGGGAGCTCATTCCACCATTGAGGAGCCAGGATAGCAAATGACAGTCTATGATCTTGTTTAATTTTGAAGAAGCCTTTTGTCAGCTGTCCAGGGGAAGACATAGCCCAGGGAAGAGTGTTGGGGAGCCCATTAACAAGGCCGGTGCATCAAACGGCAACAGAGCAATATCAGATCCTTTCCTTTAACGACGGAGGCCCCGACAGAGATTTACCGATGACCCCCTTCTATCTCTGCTCTCTCCCTGCTTTCACTGACAGCTCTGTGTATATCCAGGGCAGAAACAACACTCACAGAGCTGCTCCGTGCTCCTCCAAGCCCAACAGCCAATCCACCAATTGAAAAATAATAACAAGCCACTGAAAACAAGCAATTGAGCTATCAAAGCTTTTGGGGAGGAAAAGTAAATATCCCCCTCATTTCATTCTCATTTTTGGAGAGCGATAATCAAACAGTCCCCCCGGCCGGAGAGGAGAGGTGTTATCTTACGGATCTTTTAAGTAAAAACACAGTTCTGCACACAAGTGGTATGGAGACAACACCCTGCAAACACAATCATGTGGTGGTGCTTTTAGTTGAGGATTTAGGCAAATAGAGGATTGAAGTTAATTACAAAAGGTAAGATACACAGGGAGGTGGCCTGCTGTGGACTGTTGTGAGTGATACGATGTCAGTGATGAGCCCAGCAGGGCAGACTGATAGTGGCATCATGCTTTATGTATACTTTTACTAACCTGAGGATGGGCAGATGGGTAATAAATGAAAGGTAAACCTGAATGAAGGCGTCACTGACCGGCATAAGGAGTAATGATGTGAATTATAAGCGACGGTCTTCACAATCACCGGATGTCAACTTCAAATACTTTCAGAAGATTCTGGAACCAGATGGCGAGGCCGTGTTTTCCACCATCATCATCAACGAAAACCACAAATGAGGGAATATCATTTTTTAAATAATGTTGTAGAACATACGCCAAAGTGCACCGACGCTCTTCTCAAAAATGTATTATATCAGTCACCTTACTAACAAACTTTAAGTTTCTTTCATTTGTCATCCATTTGCACCGATGCATTGGGGAACGGATTGAGAGAACAAAAGACGAGACAAAGAGAGATGACGTTCACGGTCAACTGTCCCTCCAACAGGCCTGATATGAACAAATATGGTGGCAATGATCCAACCAAAGGCATTAATCATAGCCGCCCACACCGCCAGCACAAAGTTGCTGGAAACCCCCACAGATGATAGGACCCCTCCCGACCCGGCCGCAGCTCAGACAACACTAAGCCCAGCTAGCTACTCACAGCCAGTGGCTAACAGCTTCAGACAGGCGTGGGAGCGGGCTGTATCCAAGCAGGATCTGCCCCCAGAGCTGCCAGGTCAGGCAGGACAAACAGGGGCTCAGGCCAGGAAACGGGCCCTCTGCCTCGGGGCCTGCGGCCTCTTGCTAATCCCCTCTCCTCCTAAACCCACCCCACTACCCCAGCGGAGCCTCCCCATACCTCGCTGCACCTCTGCGCTCCCTGCACACCCTTGTCACAGACGCTGTGCATCCATGTGCCAACATGCACGTTTTAGTTTTGAACACCTTGCTTCAGCTACACTCTGCATTACGATACAACATGCGATGATATCGTCGCCCTCACGCAGTACCACGATGATGCTGCTGACCTGCAACATTGGCAACTACATTATGGTCTACGCATTAAATGGAAAGAGGAGTGAAAATTAATTTTTTTCTGCCATTTCACTGCTAAAATCTGAGCTCAGCTGGGTATCCTCGTATGAAACAGCTAAGAGAGAACCGTATGCACATCTTTTTTTTTAAGGGTGGCTAAACGGCAGTGTGAGAAAGTGGAGGTTCCCTAAAGTTGAGCGACGCATGGTTGAGGCCCTGCTGATTCAGGTTCATATTGATGATACAACATTGTAGCTTTGGATATTGTGGTTCCATCTCATTGTAATGCATAGCTTCAAATAATTAGGTATAATTTGTCTATCATGGAGGCAGTGTTGGCTAATTATAGCCTGACTCACCCTTCACTTGACCACATAATGTAGATTTTCATATTTATGGCAATACAAAAACATTAAATATAAATATTATTTATAATATATTTTTTCATGTGCATCTATGAATAAAGATACATTCAAGTAATTGTTTTGTCAGCCAGGGACTGAGGTGCCTTCCATCCTCCATACTGCTTTTAATTTAAGTTTTATATCATGCTTCACTTTTTGGCACGTTTTGTTTTTGACATAAATCCTTCATATATTTCATGTCTAGTTTTTTTTTAAATCTCAAACTACAAGCTTAGTTATAAACGTGTTTTAAAGAACCTGGGCAGATTTCCTCTTTCTCCCTTGAAATGAACACATCTTTCCTTTTTACCTCCATGAGAGATTTAAACAGCAAGACATCCCACAGTGGTTGGATGTGTGTGTCCTTGAAAGCATTACAGTGAAACCAAACAACTGTTGTGTTTGTGGCAGAAACTCATCACCAAATGTGAGTTTCCATAAATGTATTGTACAGTCACAATGTTCAGGCTCTGCAACGCGTCCCAGAACATATTCCCCAGTTTTCAGTCCTTTACACCTAAAGTCTCTGATGGTAGTCGGTCTGCAGGTTCTCTTCCTCTCTTTTAGGGCTCTCCTCCACCAAATAAATTCTTAGTCGACTAACAGTTGATTTCATCAACAGCTCTGTGCAACGGAGTTTCTCCAGAAAGAATCACACAAAAATCCCTTTGGTTGACTAGAGATATCCTAATAGGTTTATTAGATATAAGTAATTCAGCATGAAAAAGTCGACTAAGATCAAAACGGCCAATTAGTCGAGTAGCCGACTTTCAGGGGTCGGCCGTACTTCTATTGATGAAATCCTGAGAAATATAGAGGGACAGGCAGAGTTGCTGAGTAAACACTTGCTATCCATTCATTCGCAAAGTGGCTCCAGGGGATGGGTGGGGGGGGGGGGGGGGGCATGAGAAAAAGAGGGGGAATAAAAGAGTGAGAGACAGAGAGAACGAGAGGGAGACAGAGTCACAGAGAGAGGGAGAGAGAGAGACAGAGAGAGAGAGAGAGAGAGAGAGAGAGAGAGAGGGGAACACACGAGAGAGCGCAACCTTTTTCTTGCTCAAGCTCATCAAGTACGGGCCAGGGCTCCTGAAAACGCAGGGATTACCAGGGTACTGGGTCTGTGCTGGGCCTGCTCACTCCTGCACTGCACGCTACACTGCCCTGCTTAAGAACCGCAGATGGTTCACACACACACACACACACACACACACACACACACACACACACACACACACACACACACAACCAGTCATGCTTGCTGTATGGTGCTCATCTCTCATTCTCAAAAGTTCACATGGATGCTTCACACAAATACTCATAGACACACTGTCTTCTCATGAATTAACGAGCCCTCTGTCGGTCTCTAAACATATCATGAAGCCACATAAAGAGTCGTTATGTGCCTCAGTTTAACGGCATGTTACATTCAGAGGAGCATGCAGGCTCCATTTGGGATACAAAATACAATTTCTCCTGCAATTGCACATTTCTCAATGATCATGACCCTTTGACCTGCAATGATGTGATTGAAGATACACTGCATGTCCTTAATGTTTCTGCCTGAATAAACACGTTGCCGCCCCCCAAGACATGCATGTAGGAAATCCCCAAGCCTCCGGCACCGCAGCTCAGGGATGCTGCAGGGTTCATCCACAAGAGTGAACACCAAGCCGAGGTCACATCGTGGGAAGGCAAGCACCGTAATTAAACAATTAGGAGGTGAGCGACACGTGCATGAGGTGGAAAACCAGGCCTTGGGTCATTTGATGGCGCTTGCGACGTTGCTTTGAGACCACGCTGCTCGCCATTGCAAAACTGCAGGTCGCGTTGGAAGAAAAAGGCCACTCTCTCAGCTTGAGTCCGCCAAACGTACCCGTTATCTGTGACGTCTGAACTAAGACATGTATTCGCTTTCTATCGGAGAAACAGGTAAGAGGATTGACACCACTGACGTGTTTGTCCAGCCAACTTTGACTGAGAGCAGAGGGAAACAGCTGGCTCTGTCCAAAGTATTACAATATCCACCTACCAGCACCTCAAAATCTCCAATACCCCGCTTACAATCTTTATGCTATATGCCAATCGTCTCCTCCAGCTTCATATTGAACAAACAGACATGAAAGCGGTCTGCTCATCTAACTCAGACACAAAGAAAATATGCTTCTCAAAAATATCAGTGTTGATTTTCCGTGAGATTTTCGCGTCAAGCTTCTGTTGCTATCAGTAGGACACACCGTGTGATACACCCAAAGACAAAACTGAGCAGCAGAGCCGCCCAGATAGTCTCAAGGTAGGGAGTAAACAGTGTCCTAATGCTCCACTGCGTACCGTGGTTAGCCAACAGAGAGAAGCTTAACTGCTTAATACTGGGAGCCACTGGCTGGGTCCTTCTTTAGCTTCCAAGACAAGAGCAAACAGTCGACATTGTACACCCATCTGCTCAGGAAAGCTGCAACACTAAAGTTCTTAAATCCAACTCTTGAATGCTGAAGAAAATCAATAGGTTTACCCACAAGCAAAAGCACAATAATCATAATTAGAGCAGTGTGAGTTCAGATATCCAACCGAATGCGGCAAATACTGCCGATTGGCTTTAACTGTATGAGGCACTGTGTGTTTGAAGCATTCTTGGAAGGCTTTGCGGACCAGACTGGCAGACTGGGCCGTGATGAGTAACAGCTTACCGCAAAGGGAAGAAGGGCTGGTGTGTGGGCTGCATGGGTGGGTTGTGTGTGTGTGTGTGTGTGTGTGTGTGTGTGTGTGTGTGTGTGTGTGTGTGTGTGTGTGTAGTGATGTGTTCATACATGTGTTCGGAGAGCGGACATCAACTTTCCTTTCACTTCGTTCAGAATATAAAACCCAAGCGGTTTCATCTTGCGTCTCTATCGCCCTAAACATGTGTCCAAGTGGCGAAGCGGAGTATCAGTGAGGTCACAGTGACATAGACGAATCCTTCATTGGACGTCAGAGTTTCGGAGCAGGGAGAAAGGCAAGAGAGGTGGGCTCAGAGAAGAGACAAGGACTTTCATTCAGCGTCCTCGTAGTGCTGTCTTTCAGCGTGCACTTCTCACTCGTGCACTTCAGCTCCTCAGCCTGGGACTGGATCTAGTCCTTAACTCCAGAGAGAAGTCAAAGGAAACCACCATACCACTAAAACATTGATGTTATTTAATCACACGTTTTATTGATTGAATCCAAAAGAGTCCACACTGCATGTGTTTCCATTATCAACGCCACTGGTTTTCCACCTCAAAGGCAAGCTATTGGTGCTGGCATTGCCTGGTGGTGAGAGATGGACAGCCAGCATGCGGACATGCAGCCTCAAGGCTTTATTACACTGAGAGAAAGAGAGGAGAGCAATGATAAGGCCCGGCCTTTACACTGACTGATAGGACACACACACACACACACACAGACATACACACACACACACACACGCACACACACACACACACACACACACACACGCACACACACACACACACACACACACACACACACACACACACACACACACACACACACACACACACACACACACACACACACACACACACGCTTGGAACACACACACACACATACAAATACAGGCATGTATTTGTGAGGTATTTGTTTGAGTGCCAAGTCCAAATTGTTCAACCTTTATCATGAAAATTCATTAAAGCAGAAAGGTCAGAATAAAACTACCTGGATGACAATCTAATTCAACTACTGTTAAAAATATATATACATCTAAAATACTATTATGCGATACAGTATGATGCAGAGTGAAATTCCCATGCAAATATTAAACTCTGCAGAATACAGTTGTTGGAGCCCTCTTACAAGCCTACAGAACTCTTTCTCTCTCTCCCCCCCCCCCCCCCCCCCCCCCCCCCCGTGGTTTATCCATCCGTGTCTGTGGATGTGACTTAGGATAGAGGTCAGTGTTTACCACCCAGTCCCACGCCCGCTCTCCTCACATTGTCCTTCCTGTTGTCCGAGGCCAGCTCAGACAGGTGGGATCAGCACCCATTATGTTCTTTAAGACACGTGCACACAAACAACCAGGAAACGGCAGGTTAGAGAACTTGTTGAGCAGACGACACATCGCAGGGAGACGTAATCTTTAATGAAGTCTGCACGGACTGAAGGCATATTGCAACTTGAGAGGATCGTAGACCCTTACACCCATCTAGTGGTTACTAGAACAACTGTAGCTTTTGATATCCCCTGCCGTCAATGTCAAAGCAGATGTTGCATTATTTCTCCAATATATCGTTTTGACTGTTGCACCTATGTTATGATGACCATAAATGTAAGAGTTAAATTTAAATTGTGGATCCGGTCATCGTCTCAAAGTTAGAAAGAAAATCTCACCCTAAAACAAAATTGAGCTTTATCTGATCATTTTGGATGGTAACTTTATCTGAATAGAAACATCTGTCCCCATGAACTGGAAACCAGAACTTCAAGAATTGATAATAAAATCATCTTACATTTCTGACTGACCATTAACAATTAATTAGTGAGGGGATCCGTGGGATCAAATTCTTCAGGTTTGAGGTATTATATGCAAATTATTTTAGCAACGTAGAGGGCTTCCAGATGTGAATCAGAAAATTAGCCCAACTGAAAGTACATCACCATGGATGCTGGCATGGTCCTTTGTTTCATTCACTGTCAGTCCACTGTCTGCCATAAGATATATTATGCAAATAATTATGAGAGATCAAATACCACAGTATGGGGAGTTTAAGAATGAAGCTGGTTGCTGCATGAGTATAACAGGGTTTTATTTGTGGTCGCTTACACACTTAAAGTGAACCTGAACTTTTGTAACCATGACTTAAACAAATGCAGTACAAGTGTTCTGCTTGGCACGTTGTTTGCAACTCTGCAACACACTTCTTACATTCATTTAAAAATGAAATCTCTTGCAATTTGGGAATACAATTCTATTCAGAATGCAAGACATACCTGGAATTTACAAACGAGGAGACAGTGAGAGGAAGGGGGAGAGAAGGAGAGAGAGTGAGAGACAAGGAGGAGGGAACAAGATTATTAATAAAAAAGTATAATACCGTTTCAATAATTTCAACCACTAACTAATGTAGCCTATCTATTGACCTGGTATACTAAACCATGTCATGATTATATGATAATTGAGAATAAACAAATGTGTTTGTTTCCTTATTGCACTTGTGTTCACATAGCATGCTTCATGCATCAGTGTGCAGTTGGCTTGTGGAAAGAGCTATTTATTTGGTGTTTTTGTGAAAGGTTGTGCTACAAAAGTATAACTTTGGAAGAGTTTATTACATTTTGAATGAAGTGTTTGCTCTAGCAAGAGATGTAAGCTATTTTGTATTTTCTGTCCGTATTTTGTGTGTGTTGAGTCTTGACAAGGAGGGTCGTAGCTCCAGAAATCGTGTTTTAGCAATTGCAACAACAACAAAAACCCTGTTATACAGTAGCACTTTCACTATAGCAGTTGTGATCATACGCTTTTCAATGTGATTTCAATCCGCCACAAATACACAAAGAAGAAGAGCGGAACGAACGTTTCACTTTTTTCTACCGGTTACAATAAGCGGGCGTACCGGCGGTTTGCTTCAAAAACATTATGGCGTCGAGAAGAACATCAACACTGCTACCTAGTGTAAAAAGTACCTCCACTGACACTAAAAGGTAACGTTAGTCCTCTTCGTGATTTGTTTCCCTTTTCTTTTTATCGAGGTTCGTGTAATTCGCAGATTTGTGGCCAGTTTAATTTTAGGAGGACGTAACGTTAGAGAAGAGCCAGTCAGGCTAAGCTATTTTAGGTAATACGCTCTAGCGTTATGTTGCTTTATTAAGCAGAAACTTCACGTTTTCACTCTGCTGGACCAGACATATAGCGTTAGCTATTAAGTCTGCTGGAAAAGCCGATGCATGTACAAGCCTTTATGTTCTTCCATAATAATCATAAAGTCACTTATCGGTAGATACTGTGAGCTCACTTGTTAGCAAAGCGTTCGGTTTAGCTTAGCTCGTTTCCTAAATCAAAGTAATTCCTCTCATTCTTACAATTTTAAAACATTTGACTCCCTTTTTTGGGTTGTTTTCAGCTCAAAAAGTGGGAGCAATGCGAGTAAACTCAACACCACCGGAACTGGGAAGAAAAGTGTAAAACGTAAGTATTAGTACACGTTCATGTACGGTAATAAACGCTAATTGTTAGTTTATGTTGATTATAATACACCATTGATGAGACGGTGTCACAGCAGAAGTGTTCCAGTATAACGGTGCATTGACACTTCTTGAACCGTTTCTATAACAACATATTCTTCTCTATCCACCCAAATACTCGATATGTTCCGAAACTGATATTATATTCTGCTTTGTGCTGTCATCTCCAAAGCGTTATAATATTCATTATCACAAACCGTGTTGTTAATGTGCTTGTTTTAACTGGCTTCTTTTCTTGAGCATGTTGGTATTCCTGAACAAAGTTTTTTTTTGTTCTTCCTTTTTTTTTAGAAATTTGTTGCTGATATCATATCAATGATATACGATATGTTAAGATAATTTTAACTAAGCTTCAGCAATTTCTTTTTTCCCCCTTGTTGATGTCTTCTTTAATCTTTAGCAACTACTATTGTCAAGTCTCGATACATGCAGTCTGCTGAGAAGGCATCTCTATCAAAGGTAATACCACTTATTTTTTTCCCCCATATAACGTATGTGTTTCACTTGTGGTAGTCCAACTCCATTAGGATATAGACAAGCCAATACTCTGGGAGAGTGATCATTAATGATAAGTTAAATTCTGTCTCCGTCGTGTCAATGCAGTTCAGGTGTCTGCCTGTTTTTTCTATTATACATGTGTATCTCATTGCACCCCAACGACCATTTACAGAGTAATTCACTGACCAACGAGTCTATTGCTGTTCCGTTGAGGCCTTCCTCACCAAAACCCGGTGGTGTCAAACCGAGGGTGGGTACTCCACCAAGACGCTCAATGGCCCCACAGGCCCCAGCAACATGTAAGTCATTCCTATGTTGATGACTGCATGTGTACCTCTCACACAGCTGCTCATGAGATGAGTACATTTCTCTTTTTGATAATGTGAATTCAAATAAAATGGTTATGGTAGTGTGTTCTATGAGCAATGATGTTAACTTCCAATCCCTTAAACTGCTTTAACGAGTTTTTAGATGTAAAGGCTGTGGTTTATACTTGAATTATGAATGATTCTAGTTTGGTCAAATCTTAACATGAAACCCGACAGTGCAAAGATCTTCTTCCTAACTTATTCCCCCTGAAATCAGAGTCTGTAACTTTGTCAAAATAAAAACTGTGGGTAACTTTTGCATATTTTTATGTTATTTTCCTTTCAGCAATGAAGTCATTCGAAACTGAGCCTTCATTGCTTGGGAAAAGTATTCTGCAGTCCACTTTCTCAGATGCACCCTGCTTTCGACCAAATTTTGATATTTCAGTTATTAACGGTAAAGTGATTTAAATGCTTACAATTATGCAACTTATTTACAAATTAAAGTGTCAAATAACAGGTTTGTTTTCTCTTTAAGAAAAAACAATTAATGAAAATGCAGTCGAGCATGAGAGAAATCCAGAGACTAATAAGAGGATCATTGAGATGCAAACATTCCTACTGGCCTACCTCACAGCTAAGGTGAGGGAGTCTTAACATATACGTGTATCTGAAATGCTGAAAGCTGTTTTTAATGCATCTGCAGTATACAATAAAATGTAATCTTCATAGTTTTTAGGGGCTTGTCCACTGTTCTGTGGGGAATAAACAGAGTCCCATGTTGTGATTTATCTGGCTCTATCACTTTGATGTAGATGGAGAGCAATACTGCAAAGGCTGAGGCCGAGGCAGAGGCCAGGCTCATGGAGGAGATGGAGGAAGAAGAGGCGCTGCATAATGAGGTCCATGAGAAGAAACGTCGGTACCTCCTGACGGAGCAGGACAGGCTAGCGAATGAGCTGCTGGGTTTACAGGTGAGGAAATCGCTTCCTTTGTAATTACCTCTTTATATGTGGTCTGTCTTTTAAAAAATAATTACCAAAATCTTAATGCATGGTGGAGTATCATAACACAAAAACTGACATTTATCACTGGAGACGCGTTGGTACTCTTGCATACTCGTACCCCATTTAGGCTTAATGGGTCACAAACTGCTGGTGAATAGATGGCCTAAATGTTTAGTTTTTTTAATTGTATGTTATAATGTAAAGAAAGTGCATCTTACTAATATTGTAATTTTCCATCAGATTGCCGCACTGACTCCTGTGGCGGTAACTGCCAAGCAATTCACAAATGACTACAAGTCTTTCGCCAAAGCTATTGACACCACGCTACACGAGCTGCCTGTCAAGAATTTCTACATTGAGGGGGACCGAAAGGAATTCCTAGGTTGTTGTTGTAACTTTGTTTAAAAGTCGATAAAACAAGTTCAGAAAAAATTCAGCTAATCTGCTTCAATATTTTGATCAGATTCTCCCTGTCAACATGAAATAACACCTTTAAAAAAAAATATATATTTATTTATTCTTTAATTGGTGAATTCTATTTAGTGCAGGGACCTATCTGATATCACCTGACTCCAGCCGTGTCCTGTCCACTTCAAACCTATGTGATGAGCACAGACAAAACAAATACAGGAATCTCTCAAATATAGTAAGATTAAATAATCCAATAGTCCCACAGCAGGGAAATTTGCAGGATTACAGCAGATGAATGGTTAGTGCAAACGAGCAAGTGACATAAATTAAAACAAACAAGAAGATCAAAAGTATAATAAATAAGTACTCTCACATTAAAGGCATAAAATAACAGTAAAATAAACTAAAATATAATATATTCTGACTAAATGGTTGTTTATATTGCACAGATTATTTATTTATTTATTTAGCAAAATTGATCAATTGGATTTATATGCCACATGAATGATTAAATGAATGAGGAATTGTCAGTAAATGTAAAACACAGTATTATTCTGATTTAGGCAGATATTAGTGTGCTGAAGGAACTTGTTGGTCAAAGTAAGAGGTTAGTTTTCAGGGTCCTCATAAAATAAATTAACAATATGGATAATTTACTTAGTTTCTGTGTGTTATCCTGTATCCCCGAATGGCATGTGAGTTTTATGTGTTTTGCAGGAACTTGTGATAGACGTTATTATAATCATATCTACTCATTTCAGATAAAGCTGAGGCTTGCCTGAAGGAGAGTGAGATGTTGCTGATGGAGTGCACAGATGGAGATCATAAAGGCAACAGCACTTCTCTAGAGTGCCTTCGGGACATGAAAACGACTTCAAAGGCCATCCGTCAGCAGCTGACAGGGTGGGTACATACAGGGAACCTGCTGGTGCTGTGAATACATGATCTATTTGTCAACTTTTTCATCAATTATCTCCACCAGGAGAATCATGTCTGAGTGTGCACTTTTGTGTTGTATTCATGTAATCACACACCATTGCAGTGGTGGTCATGGACACTGCAGACACACCTGTTCCTTCCCAGAAGATTTCACTTGATGCGCTATGGCTGCTTTGTCATAACTGTTCATGACGAAGTCAACTTTTAAAGAGATATTCATTTTGTATTTATATCGCTGAAACAAGTAGGGCTTCCGTTTTGGTCTTCGTCGAATGAGATTAGTCATTTTGTTATGTTTTTTCAGATTGTATGATTTAGTTCCAAGAAACTTATGAGCACTTCTCTGGTAAACACAAAGGAAAGTGTTTCCTGTGATTCTTTGTGAAGAAACTCAGTTTTATAGATCTATCGATTTAACTCTTTGCATATCAGAGTGTTCGTTGACTGAGAATTTATTTAGTCGAAGACGGCTCTAGAAACCCAACTATGCGTGCAAAATGACATTGACCAGCTTGCACTTGTACTCAAACATTGTTGTTTTCCATCTTCCTAGTACATTTTCAGAGCTGCTGGAGTTGTCGTCATTGGTCTGCCGCCATACAATCCACGTCCAGCAGGCCACGGAGGAAGAACAGCTTGGCACTGCAAGAACCAACCAGCTCTTCTGCCCCAAACAGTGAAGGACGCCGTGCATCATGAGATACACAGTACATGCACTTTGGATACCCCGCAGCCAATAATTTCCCCCAGTTTACATATATTTGTACCATTTGTGTCTTGTTTTTATGTATGCTGTCCTGATTGCTTTCTGCTTTTCAGCTGTATTATGAGTACATGCTAAATGACTTTTTAATACTTTTATTGATGGGAAAATTGGTAATAAACAAAACAAGAACTAATAAAATATGAATTGAAGAGTCAACATGGGTTTTTAAGAGAAGCAACAACATGCAAGAAAACTGTATTCCAGTTTACGTAAATAAAAAAACTAATCTGAATGGAGTCTTGCTTCTTGGGAATTAAATAGGCTCTCTGAGAAGACGTTGACCAGTTTAAATCCATGTTGGATTTATGTTTACTATACAACGGACATTATCACAAATTAATTTAAATATTTGATGTCAGCAGTGTGGAGTTCAGTAGATGCTAGTCCAAGGAGCTTTATCTTTAGGTGATAGGTTTTGATTTGTGATTGGACATTTTATACAATAAGGTCAGCTGGTTAACTGTAAAATCCTGGATCAGTGATTGAGAAACGTGAACCCACCCTGATGTCAAAACGCTCTTCAGTAGAGAGCCTAATCAGACGTAACAAGGCCCGTGGTTGGCCAATAAAGGTATAGTATGACTGCATAGGTGTAAATGTGTTGGTCTAATTGTTTGCAGCTGAAGAGCATGCATTCTCAGCCACAACAGTATATGTCATATTCCTGCCTGTTATTATTGAACAGGCAGCACCTCATTAGACCCACATTCTGTAGTTTGGTCTTTAAGCATTACAAAATGATTGCATTGAACATGCCTTTGTACTTTCCATACAGTACGTAGCGTATTCTCTGTATTGTGAGGTGATTTGCATCTTGAACATGATCGTATACCGTATGTGCCCCCACGGAAATCTCAGATCTCTCATGCCCTCAATACAAGATGTTTCTTGTCTTTATTTGACAGGGTGGGATCACGCTGCCTTTGTCTATTACCTGGGAATCACTTCCATGGTCATTTTGTACACATACGACAGGATATGCAAGACTCGCTGCCTTTGACTTAATAGATTGTTGTCAGTGTTGTATGTAGGTTGTAGGAAAAAAACATCTATTAAATTGATTTAAAAGAGGCAGATCACATGTGTTATTCAATTGTCTTCATATTCAAAGATGTGTTTTATTACTTATGATCACTATTGAGTTAATTTGACATGTGTAACAGAATGTTTTGTTATGATGCTCAATTGTTTTTTCTCCCTATAGCTGAGGTGAGATAGGAGGGAGCTGTAATGAGAGGGCTGTGAGGAGGGAGAAGGGAGGAGGGAGGAGGGAGCTGAAATAAGGGACCTGTGAGGAAGGACAAAAGAGGCGGCTGTAAGGAGGGAGGAGGGAAAAGGGAGCCTTAAGGACGGAGCTGGAAGGAGGGAGCTGTAAAGAGAGTGCTGTAAGGAGGGAGGTGAAAGGAGGGAAGAGGGAGCTATAAGGAGGGACGAGGGAGGTGAGAGGAGGAAGGAAGTAGTTTTGAAGAGAGTTGAAAGGGAGGAGAGAGGACAAAGCTGAAAGGTAAGATGGGAGAGGATGTCGCTGTAAGGAGGAAACATTTTTCAGTGCCAATTCAAGAATTTCTAAATCTAACTTGTTACAACAAGTAGGCCTTTGTTTTGTCACATTACTTCACACAAAAAAGCAAAAAGATTTGTAAGTGGATTTTCCTTTAACATCAAGGACCCAGCTCTATAAATTCTCTGCATGATCTAATATATAAATATATTTATCCTCTTGATGCGCTTTAATTGTTTGAATGTAACCACATGTTTTTACACAGTATATAACACCGGGATGCCCATCATACTCAATTGTAGAGCTTGGACAGTGACATTCAATTTTGGCATTAAAAGTAAAGTTTGGCATTGAAAATATGTACTCAACAGTGAAACAAAACCTCGACACTGAAACATTTATATTGATAAATGTTGTATTGGCATTTAATACAACAACTGAATAATATAACATGTCACACTTTTCCAGAGCCAATGCAACTTTTTTAAATAAAAATGTTTCACCACCAATGTTTCCCATTTCAGTAAAAAACAATTGAATGCCAAATATTATTTTAGATGCCAACATTTAATAATGTATCCTTTATTAATTATTCTCTGACCCATCCTTAATTAAGGAGCAGTGGGCTGCCCTGTGAGGCGCCCAGGGAAAACCTCATAGTCCAAATTTGTATTTTTGTTTTAATCACATTTGATACGTCAGGCATATTTATCAATGTATTGATCACAACAATGTTATTGTTTCTAAAAAATAAAAATAAAACTTGTGTTTTACAATCAAATGTAACAACAGTAGCTTGTTTTGACAAATGTACTTAAATCGTGATACTATACTACGTTTTGTATCATTTCATTCAAAGATCCTCCTGCTGTAAACCAGAGCCGTCTTTTTATACCGCGCTGCTTCTTCTTCCGGATGTGACGTAAAATCAAAACAACAAACGAACAATTCGTATTGGCTGATTATGGAAAGTGTCGCTGGGAGTTTTCTACGACCAATGAACCGCAGGAGAGCGCCTCGTCGCGTGTGAGTACATGGGGCGGTTTGTTACACATATTAAGCATTTCATACCAAATGGGTATACAAAGCAACGTTTTCTAACTTGTCGCTTGTGAGCTTGCTTCGCTTAACTTGCGTATTGTTGGATGATAGGGACGTAATTCGAGCGTTTTCTGACGTTGCTAGCTAGCTAGCTAGCGCCTAAGTTTAGACAGCCTCGTAGTAGTCACCAGTACGTTATAGTGGTACCAGCTACTATCAGGAAACACAGCTGGCGAAAAGTAGCGAACAAAAACTGAAAAATCTCAAATAAAAAAACACTTAAAGCAATTATTACAACGGTTAACGCTTGTTATTTCAGAGAGTTAGCTACATTAATGTAAGAGTGGAAGAGCAAAATGCAGCTAACTTCAAGCCTAACTGCAAAGCTTGATGTTGTAGTACACGAATAAGCTACAATAGACTCAGTTTGCATACTGTAAGTAAAAGGAAGCTCTATTATGTGTTACACAAATAACTCTACAACTCAACAAACAAATGTAACTCAAGTCAGAGCAGAACTGAGGTAAACATAGCTGTCATGTGTTGTCAGTGGGTCAGATGGCGACGAGAGCCACCGCAAGAGGAGAAGCCATTCTAGTGTATGCTCATTGTATCAGATTCCTATTCGACTACATTTTCAGCTAACAACCAAACCGTTTCCCTCGAGCAGCTCTCACTCTCAGAGGAGGGATGCACCAGCTGATGGAGGAGGAGAAGGGAGACAGAGGACTGATGAACAATGGCGAGGCCAAGGCAAAGCATGCGTGAGAGAGGGGGAGAGGGATGAGAGACGCCAGCAGCATGGGAAAGAAACCGGGCCCAGCGGGACCTGCCAGACCATGTGCCCCGCTCGTGAGCTGCGGGACCGTGAGCTGCAGAACTGCCTTCACCGCTTTGAGCTGTTGGCAGGCACAGAAAGAGACCGAAAGCCCAGGGGAGACCCCTTCCGTGCCGTCAAAGAGTATTCCAGACCAGCAGCTGGGAAAGACTCGACAAACCCCACTGACCTTCGTCCACCTGCAGTGTTACTGAAAACTGTGTGCTATCTTATTGATGACATCGCTGCCTCCCCTCACCTGCAGCCTTGGACAGAGGCGAGTAGCATTTCCCCAGTCACTCAGTTTTGACTGTCAGTCAGAGTTCGGTCACGAAAAACTGTAACCGTGTATTTAAGGGAATTGGAGCTTTTGGCATCATCTACACACACCCTTTGATGGCAGTTGAAACATTGTTTACGTTTTATTTTACTGTAACACCCACACAGTTGACACAGCTTCACGTAAGTGTAATGTAAATTGATTAACCTTATCTCCTTTTAGAGAAAACAAATGCGATGTGAAACACTTAAATGTCTTTAAGCATTTATTAAACAGAAACTTGGAATAATTCAATTGAATGGACAGAGCTCGTCACCACAGATGGTTCAGAGGTCTGACCCCGAAAAATAGTTCAACATGAGTTTTATACATCAACAATTATTATTGAAATGTTTGCCTTTTCCCCCCCTCCCCCCTGCTCCTCCTCGCAGTGTCCTCCTTCCCACCAGACAAGCCTTGATGCCAGTCTGGAAGGTGTTGTTTGGCTGCGGCCCTGAGAGCAAGAGTGAGAGACACAGAAAGAAAACAAACAAAAAGAACCCAAAACAATACCGAGATCCACCGGTTATTGCTCCACTCGGATGGCGCCGATTAGACTGGGTCAAGATGAACTAAACTCTGCTTTCAGAGTTCAGCTACACATTTAAGAATAAAGCACTTATGATACATTTCCATCACAGTAAGCATCCTGTCTAAAACGACACAGTATATTTTTAGACCTATTATTTCGTGGACCAAAAGGGCTCCAAATGACCATATACCAATAAGTGAATGTTTGGCATTTGCACACACAGCACAACACTTATTTCCATGACACAAGGTGTGTGTTTTAGAAACAAACCAACAACATTTTCAGCGTTTGGTAGCCATAGAATTTACGTAAATATCTTTTGCAAAAAAACTAAGATGAGACATTAGAATTCTGGCTGGTAAATTTGATTCTGATACGGCTCATTTGTCTGTAGCCCAGTAAGAAAGAACACTGCAATATTGAATAATGAATACATGTAAAAGTCTCTGCAACATATATTAACATTATTGTAACTTGTCTTCCAGGTGTACAGCTTCGCCTTTGATCGTCTGCGCGGCGTGAAACAGGACATGATCATCCAGAGGGTGTCTGGTTTAACCTGTGTGGCCATTTTAGAGCGGACGGTGCGTTTCCTCATCTATGCCTCTTATCGTCTTTGTGGTGAGCCCCTGCGGCTCTACGACCCACGCATTAACGACACGCACCTACAGGAGAATCTGAGCTGGCTGTTGGATTGCTACGCAACTGGAACGGGACCGCATCCCAACCAGGAAGAGATGCAAGCTCTTGGTCTGCTGTACAACTTGGGTTTGTCACTGTGTTTATTAAAAGTTTTACCCTTTTTGGTGGTGTAGTTGCATGCATTTTTAAGCATCCTATAAATTGCATGGAGATCAGATGAAAACGTTTGTCTGTTGAGCCGAATACATTGTCATTGGCAGAAAATGTAACCGCATTCAATGGGTTCCACACTAAATTCCACACTACTAGAGTCAGAATGTTATCTGTAGCTCTCTGATTAAAACAAAAATCTAGTTGTTTTTTTTTCCTCCATGTTCGTTTACTTTTTTCCTCCAGGTTCAGCTCGTGCCACGCAGCACATCATGGAGCTCCCCGAGCAGCTCCGCGGCTCTCCTGCCGTCACACTCGCTCTTTCCATCAACCGAGCTTTTCTGGAGCGAAACCCCGTCCGGTTACTCCGTTTGGCCCGGAGGTTGAACTTCCTACAGAGCTGTGCTCTGCACCGCCACTTGGTGGCGTGCGGTCGAGACCTGCTGCTAATATACAGCCACGGATACAGCAGCCGCAACTGCCGCTTCCCTCTCGACGTACTGGCTCAGCTCTTATCTTTAGACACGGCTCTCGCGGGCCGACTCTGTCAGGCGTATGGAGTGGCGGTTAACCAGGACGACCAATTGGTTTTCTCCAAGGCTGCTTTCACTGAGCCCGAGCAGGGGAAAGCGCACTGCAAACTGTATCACAACATAGTGGCAGAGAAACAGAGAGATCTCAGTGTTGGGAGCATCATTCACGGCTGCGCTTAAGACTGTAAATACAAGTAATGTGATGCTTTATTGTTATGTATAAGAACTTGTCTCTTTGTTCCTCTCCCTCCACGGAGTGATGAGTGCCACTGGCAAGAATTTTAAATCTAATCAAGATACTTCAGCAGTGTTTTCATCTTTCTACTCTTTGTTATTGTATTTGAGCCTTGGAGCTTTTTCTTTTCTTTTCTAGGACACGTGTTCAACATTAGGGTCAGGGCTTTTGTTGAGCTCATGGGCACGGTCCACCTGAGAGAAGATGAAAAGAGCTCCATTTTGGTTCTGGGGGTGTTTTTTCATCTGTTCATACACTTGGTGTCTGATTTACTTAAAGATGTGAATAATGTTTACACTGTTACTCTTTACTGGTTATGTTGTTCAATAACCATATCATCATGTTGTTCAATGACCTCATCATGCAATGTTGTTTTTGTTAAGCATTTCAGAAAACCTGGAAAAACTACTGTGCAACATTGTTAATTTTCCTCATCAATAAAGTACCTCAGAAGCATTTAAATAAATATTTGTTACCGAAAAGAGAAAAGTTTGGTCGTTTATTTGAACCCTGAGACACTGAGCAATACTTTACTTTATACACTGTGCAATACTGTCATCAAATGTTTGTGCCTTATTTTTGTGCAATACTATATTTTGTGCCTTATTTTTATTTATCTTTTTTATTGTAATTCCTGTGTGTTAGGAGGACCCAGCAAAATAAGCTTTTCATTGTACAGAGTGACTGTCTGTAATCTGTGCATATGACATAAAAAAAAAAAGATATCTTGAATCTTAACTGCATCGAAGCCCATTTGCCACTTGAGGGCAGCAGACATCTGTAGAGCATTAAAACAAAAAAACAAAATTGACTAAAATGTTGGTAATCTTTCTTTAAGAGCTTGTTTTGTGGTGTTTTTGTCGTCTTCTTTTATCTTTGTTTTCCTCGGTTCAACAGTCTCGTGGTGTTTTCCCAACGCAAAAGGAAACTATATATTGTAGCTGCTAAATCTTCTCTCCGTCGGCTGAAGCAGAAGTATGTGAAACGTGCAGGTAATCTCTCGTGGTCTGAACCGCAGCTCCTCACACACACTGGGGTCAGTCATGCTCCCGCAGCGCCGCCGGGAGAGGAGCCGCTGAGGGGAATGGAGCGCAGACTGACGCCGAGCCGTGGAGCCGGGAGAGAGATACCGCCTCACTAGAGAAGGAACTATCGGGCAAGCAATATAGTTGCACGGATTTTTTTATTTATTTATTTCGTACATGTCAAACTTTTTCTTTAGAGTGACATTTGCGCTCACTTGAAGTGGGAGGGACGCTCACAGTTTGCAATGCTGAAATCTGAGAGAGCGGAACCGGGGCGGGTGAATGCACATGGGAGAGGACGGTCCGTGTTCTCGGGGCTCTGAAAGGAAGAAGAAGAGACAGAAAGAGAAGAAGAAGAAGAAGAAAAAAAGAAAAAAAGATTTGCTTGGAACTGGATTCGGCGAAGTGGGATGATTACAAAAAAGAAAAGAAAGGTTGATCTTTGGTTCCGGACGAAGCTCTGCACACCTACCATGCCAGCCGACCTCGATGGATAGATAGACGGAGAGAGGGAGTGAGTGAGAGAGCGAGAGAGAGAGGGAGGGAGAGAGCGAGCTGGAGACAGACTGTTCAATTTCATTTAACTCCTCATTGGAGTCGGAGGAGCCCGCCGTCCTCCAGAGGGGAGAGCCGACGTCCAGCACGTCTCGGTTCCCGAGGCCAACATGTTGCGGTGGTCTCTGACAGCTTTGAGTCTGTCGTGGACTTTGTTCCTCTGCAACGTGAGCACAAGTTATGCGCAAGAAAGACAGTAAGTAGAGTCCGTACGAGTGCATGCGATGTCCGCTGCGTGCAGTACGTGCTTTAAACTCGCCACAAGCATTTCCGATGTGATGTGCAGCACTTTAAATGTAACTTTAAAGTGTGTGTGTGTGTGTGGGGGGGGGGGGGGGGGGGGGGGGGGGGCAGCAAACATCTTGGTCATTACTTTGTAATAATCACGGTCCTGATCTATGAGATTGTCATGTTATGTTCTGTGTGTGGACTGATGGTAACGTTGTATTATCACAGCACCTTGCCGTTTATGTTCTGTTCAGAGTGTTTCATCCACTTGCAGCAGTTACACCAAGTGATACTAGAAAGGTGGCCTGCTCTGCTGATTTTATTGTGATGGCTGGAATATATGCAGCTTTTTTGGAGAGGTTTCCTCATGCCACATAAACCTATTTCCAAACATTTAAATTCACAGGTTTGACAGTGGGCTTATTTTATTCAGTTTATGAATGACTTTAGTCTCTTTGGTGTCATCGGTGAGGCTGCTGTCAGCTGCTCGGGAGCTTGATTCTAACCTTGAGAGTTGAGTTAATGGTAAGGAGCTGGAAACAATTCTTCCATGTTGGAGGGATTGAGTGCAGCTCTATGAATTAACACAACAATACTGACAAATGCAGGTGTGATTTGCAAAGGAGAGCTCAAATGGCTGTCAAGTATTAGACAGCTCAGCTCAGGGTGAAATTTGGGCAAAAAGGCAAAGAGCATAAAACCATGTGACTGAACTAAAAAAAAGAAACTGTCTGTTTAAGACTTCACCTACAAAAAAGAGAGCACAAATCTTTCTCAGGCACTGACCGGCTCTCAGCTGAGGACAAACGTTGGACAAAAACAATGAGAAGCTGAGTACATTGAGCCATGTGACTGAAATAAGCGTGGTCTCACCACCTGATCCGGGCTCATCCGAGAGCTGGTTAAACTCACTGCAGATCAAACGCGCCGAGTCAATTTCCTCGTATTATCTTCCTTCTCCTGAAGCCTTATTTTCCAGGGGGATTTTCTCATGACTTTCTCTCTCAGGAACTGCAGTTGCCTCCGGCTGTAATGCTGTAGTGCTGTAATGCCAACCACCTGATCCTTCTCTCAGGCATGCAATTGGGTTTGCGCTCGAGGCTTTGCTCATTCCTAATTTGTGTGATCTTCAGTAAAAGTTTCAGGGGGAGAGTTGGCCTATTTTCCTTCAAAATAGAATTAGAATGACTTGTTCAGGGCTGAAACAAATAAGGAAATATTCAGGCTTATGTTGTTTCACATAGTCTGCGTTTTGTAAGTTATCCTTAACCTGCTCCTCGTGCCCCTAAGATAACCCCTAACAGGCCACACTACTGATTTAGTTTACGGGACCACGCGTACAAGAGTCCCTAAAGCTGGCGCTCTGGGTCTAGAAAAGCGCCGTACAAATAAAAAGTCTTTGCTACCTGAAAGATGTCGTCCCTCGGCGCCAGATGGCATATTCTTTCATCCAAATAAAACCTAAATTGGCCTCCCCCCCCCCCCCCCCCCCCCCTGTTGATAAGCATCAAAGAATGACCTTTGCTCTGTGACCTCGGTGACAGGCTCCTTCCCTCAATTAAGTGTCAGAGTGACTGTGTGGAATCTCAGTCGTTATTTTTCAAAACAGACGCCAAGGTTCTGTCAGAGGTGCCGGACCACCCAACGAGAAAACTAGAGCAGAAAGCTCATTGGCCAACAGGTACCGTGTCCCTGGTGACCATCGCAATTAAACCTGATATCTCGCTGCACAAATCCGATTGGAATGTCCCTGTTTGTAAGTGTTTTGTTGTGTGTGCGTGCGTGCGGGCCGGGGCGAGAAAGCGAGACGGAAATGTGAATTTATTCCTCGTTTACCTGGAGGATAACACGAGAATAACTCAGGAATGGTCAGTGGTGTCTGAATGCACCTAAAAGTGGAGCGCTGATGCAGTTCATATGTGTTCATACGCAGCATATGCATGTACGTCCTCCTCATGTCTCTTTGTTCTCCTCTGGGTTCTCTGCTCTGCTTCCATCTCACCTCCCTCCATCCACTTCCTCTTCATCCCCCCATCCCTTCCTCCACCTTGCTCTCCTGCCCTCCATCACAGGGGTTATTTGGTCGCCGCGCCCTCGGTGTTCCGGGCGGGCGTCGAGGAGAGCGTGAGCGTGACCATCTTCAATGCCAAAGCGGAGACGCGCGTCCAGGTGCAGCTGACGGTGAAGGGACAGACGGTCGCCCACGGCCACGTCTCGGTGCTCGGTGAGAGAACAAAGCTTACGGTTGCACTGGCACAATGCGCCACCTTCGGAGGGAGAACCTGCACTGACAAGTTGAGCTATGAGACAACCCCCCCGCCCCCCTTTGTTGTGATTTACTCAAAGGATGTAGAGATCACACAGGCGCACGCGTAGACTGAAGAACACACGCGACCTGAGCCCGGTTGACCTCTGCCCTCGCTGTGTGCTCCCGACCAAGCTCTGGTTTTCATAGACGTGGTCTTTGATTGGAGACTTCAGTTCAGCCTATACCACCGGCCACTTTGTGTATACAGTGCGTAATCTGTTTGACAGCCCCATTGATAGATGGTGCTTGCTCTCCCTCGGAGTGGCATTGAGACAGGCTGCAGCTGGATTTGCAGTCTAGTAGCGCTCATAGCTACTGGATATCAATTATACAGATGTTTATACAGATTTCCGAGAACTGAGACACAAGTATGTGAAAATGCAATAAAAAATATATATAATAATCCCACATTAAAGTATCTCGTTGTGTCTATTCCAGATAAAGGCACCGTCAAGCTAAAGGTGAGTCTAACCACGTTCTACTTATTCATTTGTTTCCTCAGCAGAGTCCCACAGTGATACTTCCGATGTGAGGTCCCGGGACAGGGATGTCGTATGTGTACAGATTGTAAAGCCCTCCGCTTTGTACTTGTGATTTTGGGCTACACAAAATAAACTGAATTGAATTGATATGCTCCCTGCCTTCCAGAGACGTGTAAAATGCGCGGTGCCGTTTAGCTGTGACAGCTGCACAGTAGTGAGAGCCCCTTGTCCGCTGTGTGCACATTCCTCAGGCAACATGCAAATCACCACTAACATTATTTGTAATGCAACATCTGTCTCCGCTCATTCATTGGGAATAAGGTAACAGCCTCAATATAATATGCACCAGCTGTTGACGTGCATGTATGGTCCGCCGCCCCCGAAGGCTGGGATAGATCAATCTAGTATACACAACTCGATTCTTCCCCTCTGTCTCTCCCCTCCCTGTAACCTCCACCCTCATTCTCGTGAAATACAGTCATGTGTAGTGTGCTGTGTTTTAGCTTGGCATCTTCCTCTGGTGTTTAAATGCGGTCCCTTTGTAATGTGGTAGCTTTTTGTTCCATCAAAATGTATAACATTTTTTCAATCAAGGTGAATTATGTACAGCAGCTTACAGTAAACATTTCAATCCTTCCCCCGCTGAGCTCATTTACTTTGGGTAAATCCGTCCCTGATCCTCTTTGTGTGTGTGTGTGTGTGTGTGTGTGTGTGTGTGTGTGTGTGTGTGTGTGTGTGTGCCACCAGGTTCCCTCGGGGCTAAGAGGCCAGGCCCATCTGAAGGTGTGGGGGAACCGTCAGCTCACCGAGGGAGGCTACATCTTCCACAACTACACCACGGTCACAGTGGAGAGCAAGGGCACGGCCGTCTTCATCCAGACGGACAAGCCCGTCTACAAACCCAAACATAAAGGTTCGCTCACAGTGCACCTGCTAGTTCATCAGTTAATCACTGCACAGACATGCAGAGCGTTGAGGCTCATTTTTAGGGTTTTGTCATAGAAGTAAACTTGGTTAATGAAAATCAGCCAAAAGATTCCGTCATGTTGATGCTGGGTTCAAACTGAAGAACAAAGATGGTCCTCCCGATAGGTAGTATGGTGTATTCTGATTGGGATATAGCATTTTTATCATCTCATTAATTCGGTCAAGCAACACGGTTTTATAGTTTGATCCGGGGTGGCCTACAGAAACTACAGTTCAGACACAGAAACTAGTTCATGTTCACAGTGCATGTTAAAAGGGTGCAAACCTGCTGCATTTTACAATATTGTGTTTCTTTTTCTCCCATCAGTGTTCATCAACGTCTACACAGTCACCCCTGATCTGAGGCCAATAAACGACAAGGTAATTAAAAAATGGATGTCACGTTGAAGGAAATAAAGTTGTGCCTGAAAAACATTGCAAACATTACACACCGCTCTTTGACGCCGGGCAAATTAATTATAAATAACTGAGTCTTAAGTCAAAATCAACAAGATTTATGGTAAGATCTGTATTGCTAAAAATAAAAACATTCTCAATGTTCAGTGTTTACACAATTGGTACAGTCATCCTTCATACCATATCACCTCGGCAATAGAACAACATGTTATTTTAGCACAAACGTGCTTTTCCATCTCTAATTGGCGGAGTTCAGAGGAGAAACCTGGTCTGCCGTGAGTGCAGAGAAATGTACAGTTACCTGTTTACAGGAGCCATTTCTCTTGGAATGTTAGCAATGGCTCCAAATATACTGTGCAGACAGACGGTTTATTGATGTTTGCAGCTATAAAGGCCCACTGCTGGTACAGGGCAATACTCACTTTCACAGATGGATGACTGTTGGATAAGGAATGAGCGGGGAGAAGCATTGGGCGTAGGATCCTCCCTAGGCCTTACAGTTTGTGTCTTATTCATAATATCTTGTTCTTGTTCTTGTCTTTTCTTTTTTTTTGCAGATTGAGGCGTATGTTTTGGTGAGTGGAGGCTGGCGGGACCACCCAGGGGACAGTGGCAATTTTAATTCCCAGCCTGGTTGGAGATTACAGAGCAGGAGTCAGGGCAGCTCACCTAGATAACAGGGTGCTCTTTGGAACTGTACGAGGATAAACAACATGAAAGGAATCTCTTCCCTTCTCGTCTCTTGGTTTTGTCTTTATCAGTCCCCCCACTAGCCAACACACACTGTGTTCTCCCTGTCTCACACTTACTGGCCTTACTCATTTATTGTCTGTCTCCCCAGACCCTGAGTTTTTTTTTTTTGTAAAGCAAATAACAAGCTGCTGCTTCACAAGAAGCTTAGGGAAGCCCGTGCATTACTTATAGCGAGCCCTGAGGTGTTTATTTTTTAGTTATTTGTACTACTCTCTTACCTGCAGCCTATGTATAACCCGAGGAAAAGTTGTAAAAGTATTTTGAAAGTGGTCTGAGACGGTAGCTAGGTCTCGGGGTCAAGTTCAGTCCAAGGACCGTTAGACCTGACGCAACATTTAAAAAATATGACATTTCCACTGTGTAATGACAATATGCAAATGATGACTAACGTAATGTGAAATGAGTAATCCTAACGCCGGTTGGGGGAACTTCTAATTCGACAGGATCCAAGAGGATCCCGGATGGTCCAGTGGAAAAGTTTAAAATCCATCTGCTGTGGTGAGCCACGTCTTCTATAATGTCGTTGTGCAGCATAAAGATTCACATTTCATTACAGCCTTTTTACTGAAGTGATAATACATATATGTAATATGTAATTTTAGAACTGCTCATTTTTTGTCAGTATTAAAACATAAAAAAAGAGGGTGATAAAACTCACATGTCGGGAGTGTATACGGTGGCACGCATATGGTTGACCACTGTCCGTCACACAGGCTCTGCAGGTGTTAACTGCATTTCTCTGTCCTAGGCGTCGTGAACATGAGTTTCCCTCTGTCGGACCAGCCGGTGTTTGGAGAGTGGGTTATCTTTGTGGAGGAGCAGGGCCACACCTATAACAAGTCGTTTGAAGTGCAGAAATATGGTGAGACCCTGCATGTTCAAGAGAGTTGGGCACAACAGTTTATAGTTCTTTGTAGAATAAATCGTCCTGTTGTTCTTTCTTGTGCTTTTATGTCTAGTGGGGATTTTTCAATATATCATGTTCAGTGATAATGCTTAAAAATGTATTGTCTTTGAGGAGCAAAGGTCCATTGAGTGTTTCAGAAATAAAGAAGCAAACTTCACATGGTTCTTCTGATAGACCTCTTTAGAGACGAGATGTCGTTTCATGAAGACAACGCAACCGAAATGATAATCACGTAACTGAAGTAATATCATGTCTCCTCCCTCAGTGATGCCCAAGTTTGAGTTGGTAATTGATCCACCGCCCTACATTCGTGATCTGAGCTCATGCGAGCAAGCTACTGTCAGGGCCAAGTAAGTCACTTAAAATTACTCAGAGAACATATGAACCCCTTTGTTGCTACATGCAGCTCTGCTTTAGTACATTCATCTTGCTTGTTGACTGTTTCTGGATTCACTGACCTTGGCTGCCTTGTAGATGTAGAGGTCTGACGTGTCAATGTTGTACAGGTACACCTTTGGGAAACCAGTGACAGGGAAGTTGACAGTGAATATGACCGTGAATGGAGTGGGCTACTACCGGCATGAGATGGGCCATCCTGTGATCAAAAACATGGAGGTCAGTTTATTCCACAGTCAACAGATATCCTGATTCTGCGTCTGAACGCTCCTGTTTCAGAGCGTGATAGCAGATTAAAGGATGGTATTGAAATAAGATGGCTTTATTCGGGGCTGATGTATCGTACATACATGGATTCGGAATGATGTTCCACTCAATGCCGGATCTTTACTCCTCTCCTGTTCTCAGATCAAAGGCTCTGCAAACTTCAGCCTGTGTGTGAAAGACATGATGCCCTTGGATGTAGCCGATCACTTCAGGGGCACCGTGAGCATTTGGGCGTCGGTGAGCAGCATAGATGGGAGCAGGCAAACCACTTTTGACGATTCAACGCCCGTCCATAAACAGCTCATCGACATCAAGTACTCAAAGGACACGCGCAAACAGTTCAAGCCTGGTCTGCCTTACAAAGGGAAGGTGAGACTGTAGAGACAACTACTTACTGCATGTGACGCCACATTCTGTTCATAATGAGCTGTAACGTTACATTAGGCTGGTTAATATGTACCAGGTTGTCTGCTTTCTGTATTTTCCCACCTACTGTCTGTTCATTCTCTCCCTGTAGATCGAGGTGACCTACCCTGATGGGAGTCCAGCTGATGGGGTGAGGGTGCGTGTCAAGGCAGAGCTGACCCCCAAGGACAATGTCTACACCAGCGAGCTGATCTCCAAGGACGGCCATGCCACCTTTGAGATCCCCTCCATCCCTACTGCTGCCCAGTATGTCTGGCTAGAGGTCAGTAGCAGTCGGGTTAGGTGATATAAACAGGGTGAACAGAGAAGGTCATTTTAAGCAAAACATTTTTAATTTCTCTTTCGGCATAGACCAAGGTGACATCTATTGACGACAAGACAGTAGGAGACCAGTACCTGCCCAGCTACCTGTCTATCAGTAGCTGGTACTCTCCCAGCAGGTGTCACATCCAGATTCAGAGCCCCAGTGCTCCACTCAAGGTCAGTGCTGCCTTTCTTTTCCGAAATATCCATGCGAATGTTATCTTCAGCATCGATGTTGTTTCAAACTTCATTTCAGCCCATTTTATCAAAAGGTAATACAATGCGTCATACTGCCACAGTGTCTTTCATGATGTCAGCGTATTTGCCTCTCTCTGCGTGCGTATAGGTCGGCCAAGAAGCAGAGGTTGCATTCAAATCCACCTGTCCCTGTAACTTCACCCTCCACTACGAGGTGGCATCCAGGGGGAACATCATCCTCTCAGGCCAACAACCGGCCAACCTCACAGCCTCGCACCGAGGAAAAAGGGCGACAGTCACCTTCGACAAGAACGTTCACACCACCCAGCTGCCTCCCTCGGCCTCTGGTGAGTGTGTTCTTATTCCCTTGGATTTTGATAGATTTAAGATGGACAGAAAACACCTTTTAGGAGGCCTGTTTTTTTTTTTTTTTAACTCTCAGCAGCATGTGCTAGAAATGAAAAGACGGCCTATTCCCTGTGATTCTCCTGTCTGTTCTTTTTGATTGAGTACGATTGAGTGTCCCAGCATCTTCATCCAAGCCGTCTTTAACATCAGAATACCGAGTCTTAATGAAGACCGTGTCACCCCCTCCTGCTGTCACAATGCCAGGTGCTGCTGGCTCCTCCTCCTCCCAGGCCGAAATGGACAGCTGCGTGTCGTATCTGCGCTTTCCTGTTAGCCACAGCATGGCACCACTCAGCCGTCTGCTGGTCTACTACGTGAGGGAAAACGGCGAAGGCGTAACGGATAGTCTTCAAATCCCCATCCAGCCCGATTTTGAGAACCAGGTTTGCATTATCTTGAAACACACGGCTTCAATGTACATTATGAAAATACTGTAAGGCATACAGTATTTCACCTGCCCTGCCCCTTTCACAAGAGGGTTTATTTAAAAGAAATAGAAAAGAAAATGTATCCACAAAAACATACACAGGATATATCAACAAAATATACACAAAATGCAGGTGTGTCTAGGTATTACGTTGAGGATATTTTTGGTTAATTTTCAGCCATTACCTCTATTAAAATGTGTTACATTGTATTGCATTTTCAATTCAGTTGGGAGACAGTTTAATAATTTTGCTCCTTTAACCGAGAAGACTGATTGTCCAAATGAAGTTTTGTGTAATGCAATGCGACAGTCACCGTTTACTGAGGCCCATGTTTTGACTCTACTGGTTTGCTGCACACAGAAAGGCTTTAAGTATCCTGAGAAATCCAGTTTTATCTGTAATACCCTTTATTATTTAAAGACAAGACCCAGGAAAAACCTGTTCCCCCCGCTGCCGTCTGGAAAGAGATAAAGACGTTTTAGCTGCCAAACCACCAGACTTCAAAACAGCTTCTTTCCTCTGGCTGTGAGACTCCTTAATTCATCCTCCACCCTCCATATATAATATGTTTTTTTGTTTGTTTTCTTTCCTACGTAGCAAATTGGGACTCCAGTCTAAATTCTGTGGTGCAACCCTGTCCTACAAGGACAAATAAAAAACTTTGTAACTTGTAACCTTGTAATATTACCACACATTAATACATTGAACCTATGATTACTGGGGGATAGTTACTTGCCCAAACATTGATGTTGGACACATTATAAAAATAGCTTTATTAATAATTAATTAAAACCTGGAAAAGTCTGTGTATATATTTTGGAGCTGAGGCCAAGTATCCATGCACCAGCTCTGTCCACAGTGTAATGTCTGTAAACAAACAGCTGTGTTGGCCTGGGAGAGCTCCCCAGTTCCTGCCTGCATTAGGTGGAGTTAACTCCCTGAAGTATTTACAGCTCCCTGGTATGCCATTACAACACTCTGTGTGTGCGTGTGTGTGTGTGTGTGTGTGTGTGTGTGTGTGTGTGTGTGTGTGTGTGTGTGTGTGTGTGTCGGAGGAGGAGGGGGGGCGGTTGTGAGGGCATGATGAGACAGAGGCCACGCAGGCCGCAGGCAGATGAGTGGGGTCGTGACAGCAGAGGATGACAGGTTACAGAGTGGTGAAAGGAGGGCAGCGGAACCGATTAACTGGGCTAATTTGTGACTGCGCGCTGCTGAAAAAATAGTTTTTGAAGTGTGAAAGTTTATGGCCGACTCACCATCCCTCCCTCTTTCAAAGTCTGTAGTTTTCCACTCTCTGTCCTCGTGTTTCCCACCACATCTTACAATTCAACACTATAGGACGTGTCTTCGTCGACTGCATATGATCCAAAAACATTGCTAGTGAAGAACTATCAGGCAACACTGCCGTCTAGTGCTGGACCATTTATGTCAGTTAACAGATGAACAGAAAATCAATCGCAGGTTCATGCTTTTCAAACGTGAGGATTTGTTTCATAAAAGTGGCATTTTTCACTATTTTCTGCCATAATCAATGATGAATGAATCAATGCATCTAAAGATGTATCAGCAGATTAATCAATAACTAAAATTATTGATTGAGGTTTAATGAACAATATTGTGACCTTAACAACTGGTTGTATAGATGCTTGCTGGTCCATAATCATGTTACAGCTGAATTGTGCTGGTTGGTTTGCAGGTGTCTGTTTCCCTGTCAACGAACGAGTCGATGCCAGGAGACCCTGTGACTCTGCGTGTTCGCGCAGAAAAAGGCTCCTGTGTGTGCGTGGCCGCTGTGGACAAGAGCCTTTATCTGTTAAAGCCTGACTTCCAGCTCAGTCCAGACAAGGTCGGTCCTAAGTTTACAGCGATGGCTCCATTATGTCCACCTAAAAATGAGTCTTTTACGAAGTCTTACTTGTTGTTTTTCTTAAAACAAGTGAATGAATGAGTTTCCTCCTGGCAGGTGTTTAGAGAGCTGGCAGATTTTGACGTTTCGGACGCCTTCGGCATTCCCAAAGAAGACGGACACTTCTGGTGGCCCGGGCTGTCATCAAAGAGACGCAGGCGCTCCTCTGTGTTCCCGTGGCACTGGGACATCACCAAGGACGCACGCTTTGCTTTCTCAGTGAGAACACACACTTAGTTAAAGAGCCCACGGTGATGTACAGGTATGAAAAAAAAATAGTAATCACTGTGTGTGCGTGTGTTTTCTCTCTCTCTCTCTCTGGAACACAGGAAACAGGGCTGGTTGTGATGACAGATATGGTGAGTTTAAACCACCGGCAGAGCGGAGGCATGTACACAGACGAGGCCGTTCCCGCCTTCCAGCCGCACACCTCCACCTTAGTGGCTGCCATGCACTCTCGACCAACAACCAGGTGAATGACCGGCTTCAGAGGAGTCAAAGGCCGTCTGTGTGGCTCCTAAAATTGTTTTCTCGACTGAAAAGCCTTATGGTTATTTAATAGCTAAAACCCAGAGCCCGTCTCAGCTTTTCTCTGGTGGGATGGCCCCGTGATGTGTGTTTATGCCTCTCTAACCATGAAGGGTTCTTGTAGTTGAGTTACTTATTCCACTCCTTAATGCCGAATGGAAGAAAACAAGTTAGTGATGAAAACGTACTGTGATCTCTGACTGGACCACACACAGCTGCTAAAGCATGTATCTCTCTGAAAACAATTAAGTTGAAAGCAAAACCCACGAGAGAGCAATGATTACTTCATGCCCCATATAATTATATTCTAGTAATACGCATTTCAGTATTTGCGGTGCCTGGGATGACGAAGGTATCCAAAATGAGTAATGAGAGAAGAAAAAGAAAAACATGACAAAATAAATTAGTTCATATTTGAGCTCTGCATTCCTTCATGCCACGAATACTCATCACTGTAGTGATGAACATTAAACACATGACGTGACGAGAGATTGTCAGTGCGGAATGCAGAACAATACATTTCCCAATTATGGTGTTTTATTGTGAGCAGCTGAAACCTTTTATTGATGACAGCTTGTGTTTTGGTTGCAGAGCAGAGAAGCGTAGACGCACATTTTTCCCAGAGACGTGGGTGTGGCACTGCCTCAACATCAGGTATTTCAATCTTTGTATAAATATTTGTGTGTGTGTGTGTGTGTGTGTGTGTGTAAAAGTGTATTAGTGTGTTACATGCTCCCGGGGCTAGAAATATCAGGTGCACCATATTGTCTATATTTATATGGGATTTAGTCACAATCCAAAGCACTACGCAGAGTAGAGAAATGCAGATGGGGAAGAGAAGAGAGGAGCAAATATACAAAAACCTATAAGGATGAAACAGAGAGGAGACAAAAGTAAAGAAACATTCATGAAGTACCAGAGGAGACAAGGATAGGTAGATTAGGAGGAGGAAAGAAAAAGAAAAAGAAAAAGAAAGTGTGATTAGAAGAATATAGATAAGAATAATAAGAAAAGATCCGCGGGATAGAGAGAGTGAAGATGGAGGTGAGAAGAGAGGAAAGGTGTGAGAGGAGCCTGATGGAGCATTTCCCCCCTCTGGGTGTGAATGTGCCTCATTTAAATTGGGCGATCTTGGAACAGACTTTCTCAACAGCTCCTTCCATTCATTTTCAGCCAATATAAATGAACGGCCCATAGATTTCCATATGCTTGATTCCTTTGGATGGGACTCCAGCTCTGCCTAATTTCCTGTGAAGTCCAAAGCTCTGATTTCCCTCAAAAGTCCATTAAAGTGGATTTTGGGCAACTTTGATCAAAAGGAAGGGTGCACATGGAGTTTTTACAAGTTTATTATGCCCGGCGACAGTTTGCCAACACCAACATTAAATATGCGCTGCCAATAATGAGCTCAGTCCATTTCATCCATAGAAACAGATCAGGTCAACTTCCTGACTGTCCCTCACTCCTATCCATGTCAGAGAGTTTGCTGTAGTCACATTGGTGCAGGTGTTGGTGTTGACACAGGTGTTACGAACATAAAAGTGATCTCCATTGATTCATCAAGCTTGTCCTTGTAGTCTGTGCCTTTTTATTAAGCAACCATGAAAGGATGCTTTAAAAAAAAAACTCTCCAACTAAGCTTGCCGCTCAAGTTGTGTCTCAACATGTGTCACTAACAGCTCTGAGACCGGCGAAGCTGAGCTGCAATTGGAAGTGCCGGATTCGATCACCACTTGGGTGACCGAAGCTGTTGGCCTGTCGGAGGAAAAGGGGCTGGGCTTGGCAAAGAGAGCGGAGCTTCGTACCTTCAAGCCCTTCTTTGTCGACTTCACCTTGCCCTACAGCTTAATCCGAGGGGAGCAGACCAAAGTTCCCCTCACGGTCTACAACTACCTGTCAGCCTGCGCCGAGGTAAGACGATGAATGAGGCGGCCGGTGGACAGGAAGTTACAGCGTCTGCGCAATAAGGCTCAACAGCAGTCGCATTCACACAGTGCAAACTTTGTAATCTTATTATCTCATATCTATGAAGATGACGAGGGCTCCACTTCTCGACAGGGATCAGGTCTAAAGGGCCATACTCGTGCTTTAGCCCATTACTTGTTACGTTACTGGAACCATCCAACCAACAGAGCTTTGAATTCAGTTTCCTCATGAATGGTCTAAGAGGGTATTAAAAAGATGAATAAGCTTTATGTTTTTCAGGCAGGCTGTTGGGGTTCATTACACTTTTTGTGAAGTTTCAGTGAACACTGTCACTTCTGCTAGCTTTATAAACTTAAATTAATAAATCATTTTCTGTTGGTTAATCCAAACAATTTAAGACCCTGGCAAATATTTCTTTTGCCAAGGTACCCTGAGCCACCCAACGCTAAAAAAACAACATATTTAATGTAAATGTAACGGATCTCTATTTTTAAGTTCTTACTTTAAAATGTAAAACACACAATAAATAAACAATTGTCTGCTGGAGAATTATTTAATATAATACAAATAAAAGAATATAACACTTACTTGTGCAGCTAGATTGGTGGATGTTTTGTGCTGTACAACAGAAAAATGTGTGATAAAACTAAAATAAAGATACCTATATGCTGTAGAGGGAGAAAAAAGAAGAAGAAGTGTTCTTTGTTATTGATGACCTGTCTCAAGCAAGTGTTAAATCTCAGCAAGTTGCTTTTTTGCCGTGTAATGACATGAGTAGATTGCAGAAAGTAGGAAAGTCATATAGATATTACATCGTTGTCTCTGAGGGCTTTACGATCCAAACAATATACCACACGCTCCATCCTCAGTTTAAGACAAAGTGTTTGTGAAGTGAAGACTGTGAATCACAGAGAAGACACACAGCGTCTTGCAGGTGCTGGAAACCAATCGAAAAACACATGATGTGTTTCACAGCCGATTGGCTGAAACATGCAAACCACTCTGACGGCCTTGAAGGTTTTCTTTACATCGGCATTCAGCAGAACCGGTGTGATGTCAAAACAATGTGACGAGCGAGACGAGGCTTGTTATGGAATACATGAGGGTAACACTGAGGGTCTGGAAATGGTTGCCAAAAGAAGCCCCGGTTTGTAATGTGAAATTATTAGATTAGCCCGGAAATATGTTGTAGCGCTCACTTTGAATAGCCCCTTATTAGTTCTGTCTTGGCCTTAAATAGGTCCATCCTGCGCTCCACACAGATGACATCATGATGTTTGCAGATGAGCCTGTTAAATAGCCTGTGCGTGTGCTGCCCTGATGTCATGTTAGATGAATATACAAACCAGAGTAGCCCCGCCTTTGATGTCCACCCCGGCAACATGTGATTCCTATATTTTCTGTTCAGTTATTTACGACTTGTGGCGTGTGGATGAAGAACAGTTAAGAGATCCCTCCGCATTACCGAGTCCTCTGTGAAAATTGGACGATGAGTTGAACTTAATCCTTCAGGGAGCTTGAGAAGCATGAGTCAGTCAGCATGGAAAATTCACAATGTGATTTAAAAAATTCTCCCTCGCTTTCGGGGCTTTGAAGAGAACACGCCATATGAGGGCGGGGCGTGCCGGCAGAAATGATATCATTGTAGCCTGTCAGAGGAGATCAATTGCCTCTGATTCGTCTCTTCCGCTTCTTCTCCTCTCTCAGGTTCATGTTAAAGTCTCAGTTCCGAAAGGCATAAAGTTCATTGGCCACCCTGGAAAGCATCACCTGACCAGGAAGAAGTGCGTTGCTCCCGGAGAGGCGACACCTACATCCATCGTGTTGTCTTTCACGGAACTGGGGTCCGCAAACATCACAGGTAGTCATTTTTATTAAGTACATTTTACAAACCACAAGTTTGCCTTTATCTGTACAGTTTACCACACCCGCTGTCCTTTGGCCCTTGATTCTGAAAAGGAAAAACTCCTTAATGTTGAAATTGAAAAAGAATGAGAATTGATTTCTCTAATGGATTCCATAATTCTAAATACTTTTACAGGCAGGGTTGTAGGGTTTTAACATTATCTTGTTCCATGCACATTTGTTTTAATAATGTCAAGACACTGCCAGTTGCAAGGGAAAGATTAGAGACCTAATCCAGGTAAATTGGCCAGATATCGTGTGTTTCCTTTGGAAATACTTGAGAAATGAATTTTCTCCCGGCAAGCATTTTCACTGTTGGTCAGTATAATAGATAAAAAACGTTTGTCGTACTTTATTACGACACACATAGTAACAAAGCACCTTTTATATTGTATATATTATACATAAAGACCTTAAGTTAAGTCAAATTATTACAACAATATAGGATCAACTATTCTTATATCCCACAATCCCTGTCGCATTATCCGAAAAGGGGCCGGCTCATTCTTTGTCTTGAAGGTATGCGTCAGAGTTTTGATGCGAATGTAAACAATACAGATTAGATTGCGCTGTATCATTGAAAGAGCGTTACTTGAATTCCTAAGCAGCGTAGCACTTGAGAAAACATCAGCCTTTTCACCAGGACCTCAGTGCCCTCAGTGTGATGCCTTTCAAAAAGGCAAGTCTTTGACTTAAGAGCGCTCTGCTGGCCAAGGGGCTGAGCCGTGTGTGATCTGGTGGTCACCCACCCAGAGTTACAAACAGTCCCCTCCAGAACGCATGTGAGAACAAAGCAGGCCGGCAGTGGGGGAGCAACCGGAGCTGTGCTGTGACACTCAGTGGCATGTTGATGAGTTTGCAGGTCACTGGCGGTCAATGGGCCCCCCATGGCCCCACTCCTAGTCCTCTGGCCCCTTGTGTTTCCCTCTCAGTACACACACACAAAGAGACGCCACTGGCACAGGGCCACATTTCCAATGTGCTCCCCAGTAAGAGAACTGGGAGTCCTCTTACCGACATGTTTGTCCCGTGTAACGTATGTTGATGTCCACAAATTACATTACAGATATGGTCATATCCAGGTATTACTGATTTTTTACTTCACAAACACTTTTTGATGTCCAAATCTCTTGACATTTGCCAACATTGTTATAGTATATACTGTATATATATATATATATATATATATATATATTAGTATATATATATATATATATATATATCAGTATATATATATATATATATATATATATATATATATATATATTAGTATATATATATGTATATATATATATATATTACTAGGATGAGCCTCAATGTCTAGAATGGCAAAGTTAAAAATATATTACTCTGAGAAGTACTTTATAATGATAATTATAAACAATGTGAACTACAAAACAACTCTCTGCAGACAGATGTAAAGGGCTTGTCCCTCAACCCCAGTGCTCCGAGACCTTCTGTTCGCATTTTATTTAATAACACACTGAATATAGACTCAAATCTAGCGACTGACTTGGGATGATTCTCCGTAGACATACAGCACAACCAAAGGTGTGACATTGTGCCTGTTCTCTGCTGCCCCGATAGCTCGTGCTATTGCCTACAGTGAACCGAGCTGCTGTTCTGATGGACTCCAGGCAAGCAAAACGAGTAACGACGTGGACGATAGAAGGACCCCGATTGGCCTGGATTATGTCCGTAGGACTATCCTGGTGGAGGTGAGAGACTTGATGCTGATCAATGTCACTTGATAGAGAAGATTTGCTTTTATATGTTTCAACATGAGGTTCGAATTGTTTTGAGATGGCCTGTCGAAACTTTTCCTCTCTCTTCCTCTCCCTCTCCTTGTAGCCAGAAGGCCTTCCCAGAGAATACACCTACAGTGTCTTCTTCTGTCCCAATGGTTAGTGCTGATGTCACATCATTTTTTATCATTTTTCAGGAGACCAATGGTAGATCATAGTTTTCCTAGCTGTATCATCTCCCTAATTATATTTCTTGAAATGACTAATTCACTAAAACAAAGTGTATTTCACATTCACATTCTCAGAGAGAATCCACATCTCCACGCCCAACAAGTATGAGTATCAGTACGTGAAAAAGCCGGCCAAGATGAACCAGTTCCAAGTGGCGGTGAAGACCCACAACGATGCACACTTCGCCCTCTCCGCCAGCCCCCACGACAGTGCAGAGATGCTGGAGATCGTACTTGGGGGTCGGCAAAACACCCGTTCTTGGATTTCCTTGGGCAAGATGGGCGAGCCGCTGATCAGTGCCGCCACACCAGGCATCCTCTCCTGGGACGAGTTCCGCAGCTTCTGGATCAGCTGGAAGGGCGGCGTGGTCCAGGTAAGGAGATACAGGAACTGTAGAGGAAAGTCAATAAGAGAAAAAGTTGCTGTTGTTTTGGTGTTTTGGGGTTTTATACGACTTCCATCTCCAGTACTGAAGCTCCAGGGGGTCTGAGGTTGGATATAAATATACATGTGTTGGTTTAGTGGGATAGATTATCAGCAATTAATCAACTGTTGAGCAGGTTAGTGTTTAAATCTCCCGCACCAACTAGCGCAACAGATCTGTGTTCAGATAATAAGCGGATGCTCCAGCACAAAGAGTAGAGAGTAAAAAAAAAACTCAGCAGGCCATGGGGTCTGTGTGTCAGGAGGTCTGGCGCCACTTTTACTGGCATGCTTTCTTGTAAGGTCACGCCTAATGGTCTAAAGTCACTGAGGACTGTGATCCATGACCTGGTGCTAGCATGGCGCTCTCTGGCTGGCACACTGCTCTCCAGCATCAGCCTCAAAGCATTCACCCAGAGGCAGCAGTTAAAAGCCTGCGTAGTCCAGCCCGATGGGGTTAATGTATCTTCTTGGTGATGATGCCATTTTTGGGGTTGAACGAGCTGTGGGGCTCGGCCTTGCATGGTGTGGTTTAATGTGATTACGCAATGAAACTCTAGTACCAGAGAGGAAATGTGCTCTCCATTGGTCCGTTTGTATGTTTGTGTTTGTGTGTGGGAGGTGAGTGAATCACACCAGCATCACCATGTATGAGGGAGTCCAAAAGAAATAAACATCAGTTGCTTTCCAAAAAATGGGTTCACTTATTTGTAATGTTTTCTCGTTGACTACTATCTTTTTGTTCTCTCCAGGTGGGCCATGGTTTACATCCATCCAATGAATCAGTCATCCTCCAGTGGACAGGCCAATTCTCTGGACAGGTTTGACTCTTTTATTGCATTTATATACTAGTTGCAGTGATTTATTTATGCAGATAATAACAGCAATAATAATTGGTTTGTCCATCCAGGTGCGTCACATAGGCTTCTCAACAGGCTGGGGATCAGTTGGTGAGTTTAAGATCTGGAGGAAGGAAGACTCTGATGAGAACCACAACGAGGCCTTCACTCTGGGGGTGCCACACAACATGGTGCTTGGATCTGAGAGAGCCACCGCCTTTATGATTGGTAAACTTAATTTTTATGTGTGCATACATATAACTTATAATTGCATGTGAAAAACCTCTACTACTTCCATCATACTACTTCCTATCTTCATCTCTAAATGCGTAAAGCTCAGCTCAGTAAAGCCTACTTGTGTGTTATATGTGTGTGTTTGTGTGCACCGTATCAGGGGATGTGATGGGGCCGACACTGAATAACCTGGACAAGCTGCTGCGCCTGCCCTTTGGATGTGGGGAGCAGAACATGATCCACTTCGCCCCCAACGTCTTTGTTCTCAAGTACCTGCAGAAGACCAGGCAGCTCAGCTCTGCGGTTGAGAATGAAGCAACGGACTACCTGCTGCAAGGTAAATACACTGCAACCTAATCACATGCTGGTTTTAATGACATGTTGCACCTTTAAGAAGATCTCCACTAAGCTTAAAAAAGAACTATCTATACCTCTAATTATATTACTTTTTGTATGGATTTTTACATGTGATATTCTCACTTCCAGTAAAAAAGCTTAACATATAAAGATAGGTATCACGAGATAGGTATCAGGAGTACCAAGAGCTCTTACTTCACACAAGCTTGCACTACTTCTTTGAACAAATCTGAATTGGTGATTCAATGTTTGACACTGAGATGAAGGATTGCCTTCCGCACCACAGATTTCACCTGTCTGGCTCCACTGGTGAGATAACCGATGACATCCTTACCCGCTGCATTCCCCAAACTCCGCAGACCTACCTCAAATTAGCCAGCAGCTGTTTAAGCAGAGGAAACAAATGCATCAAGCTCTTAGAGTGTATAATAAATCTCAACAATTCAAATCCCTTCTGGCTCGACTTTGGGCAAAGTGACTTAATGCCTAGCAGAAGGAATGTTGTCTAATTGTTGGCAAGTTGAACTTTGTTGTTCGGTCTTCTGGAAACTATTGGAGTGGAGTTTACCTTGGGTGATGTTTTTTGTTTGTGGAGCTGTGGATTTCTCCACAGAGAAGCCTGGCTGGCACTGACTACTTTGGATCCTGGAACATGAAGCTGGTTGATGTTACTCACTTACCCAGAGCAATCTTTTCTCCACTTAACCCTCCTCGACCTTTTCTCGCATACCGTATCAGGGACAGGCTATAATGCGGACGGATCGACAGTAAATGAGTTGAGACTGTGAGGAATTCTTAAAATGTGCACGGAGCCTCAGGATCCCAGAAGAATCCAAAATGTGGGCAGGTTATGCATCACTGGAAGTAAGAGTTCAGCTGCTGGGCGGCATAAAAAGAACAGGACCTAACGTCCTATGATTTTCATATTAACCACAATGTTGTTGTTTTTTTGTTCACTGCATAAAATACCAAACAAATGGCCAAAGACAATCTTGAGGTCAGAGAAATACCACAAGTTGAAGTGGTGCTTGTCTTTACACCACCTGTAAAACGTAGCCCAGAGTTCAGTCTCACCTCGTTGCTTCTCATTTTCGGCCTGAACTTCAAAGATCACACGTTGAAAGAAGAACCCCTACTTAACACCCTGACACTTTCCTCGGACACTAAATACAATTTACTATCTGTTTACTCTTCTTTGACGAACTAACCTCTTGCCGTTAGTGCACATACAGCATGTGAGGATCCTATGAAATGCTTTGCGAGCAGTTGCAGTGGGAAGAGACGTTTTAAACAAAGCATCTGCAGTGTTGTATAGAGAAAACGTCTGTAAATCATTTTTGTAATTTATTACTAATTTTGAGGAACTATTTGTGCTGAAAGTACCACCTCCCCATTCTTTATTCTTCTCCAGGCTACCAGAGACAGCTGACCTACAAACGTCAGGATGGATCCTACAGTGCCTTTGGAGAAAGGGATTCCTCTGGCAGCATGTGGTAAGTCATTGTCGGTGTCGCTGTCAAGGTTTACACAACTAATACCAGCCAGTGCTTAGCTGTATCCACATTCCTCAGCTTTAACTGGGACTTAGGTTGCTGGCCAAAGCAATGACGTTTTTTTTTTTATCAGAATCTCAGTGCTCAAATTAATCTATTCCTGTTGATGTGTTTATATCAGTGGTTAGTTTTTCTTCAGAGTGTTTATTTCAGGTTTACACTCCCTGCAGTCAGTCTGGCAGGCAGAACCATCTCATGGTATTTATAAAACTGAAATCAATGCTCTCAATGAGGAGCTCCACTGCTTGCATTTTGAGGCCCCACGCACAATGTGCATACCTCTGGTTGATTTATGAGCTGAGGTGGGTATTATGATATTTAATAGAGCTAACGCTGTGAAACAGCAGGTTACTTAAATGACAGAGAATCATAAACAAACGGCATAATTGGATCCCTGAGGGAGGAAAAGCTGTCAAGATTTGTTTGCAGTTAATCAGGGTTCATATCCATGGCACTGGACCGAGTGGAAGGAGTGGACCCATGCTGCTTTGGCCCCGCAGACCAGCTATGGGAGACATTGTTATAAGTTGTCTGGAGCCACTTCACCAAATGGCTCTCTACGTGTTTTTGTTTTTACATGGCCGAGCAAACAGAAGCGGAGCATGCGTCCTAATGACTCACTACCTGTGTGTAATTGTTCACATTAAACTGCTATGGAAACCTTGAACTCATCCTGTGATGACTGTGTGATGACTGTGAGGATGTGAGGATGTAGCAAGTAAGCGATTTGGAGTTTTCTTTGGCGCCCGGGGTAACAAGTGTGGGTTGTGGTGGGCACAACTTAGAGGGTGAACCTTGGGTTAACCTTCATCAGACACTTTATGAATCCACCAACAACATGTTTGCATCCAAAACAAGCCCAGCTTTTGTCTTGCTTCCAGAGTTCAAGGGTAGCGCAGGGCATTTACTGCATGCTTAAAAGCACCCGTAATGCGGTGTTTATGTATTCCAGCTTGTAAAAATGTATCTGAGTGGAAATGGACAGGATCTAATGAAAAGATTGAACATAATGACAAGGCTGGCAGTGATGGTTTTGTGTGCAGAGCTGGCCATCTCTGGTGCCAAGGCTGTTAACACTGCACAGAGGGGGCTGAGAGTTCACTGACTTCATTTACTTCAGATGCAGGGAGACACAGACGGGGAGCGACGGGGCTGACAGTACGTCTTTAACCCCTGTCTCCTTTTCATGCCCAACCAAAAAGGAACTACCGGCTGTCTTGTAAACACAGAAAAAACAGACCAACATTGTGGTCTGGTGTGGGTTTGCGCTAACATGCATAGCTTTTTATTGCCAGACTTTTCATCGACTACATTAATTCCCTCACCACTGTCCCCAGCCGAAGCCCATTTGCCTAAACACAACCTTAGTTTCAACCTCAACCTCGAGGAATTAAAGTCACCACTTTGGATTTTGTAATGTTTCTTCTACAATTATCACAGTAGACAGCAGCATCGTGCTTTATACCTCTGCTGCCCTTTGACGCCTTCACCCTCAACTCTCTCGACCGTATTTGAGAAATACTCGTCTATCAAAGGAAGCTCAAGGGTCCATGTGTTATTCCATTTTCGATAACGCAGAAAGCTGAAGTCCCAGCTAAACACACTTTTCAAAAGTGGACTCCCTCCCTCTATAACTATTTGAGTGGGGCAGTTCTTGTTTCATTTTTTCTCTGACATTCTCAGTAGTTGTCTCTACATGTTGAGGCTGGCATGGCATTTGTGTCTGCCCAAAGACTGATCTGACAGCGATCGTAGGGTTTGGGGAATGAATACCAGAGATAGAAAGAACTGATATACTTTGTCGTATTAACCCGATATCTATTTCCAGGCCTGTGCCAAACTGGCAAGCCAATGTTTCCGTCTGTCTTTTGCTATAGCGTGGCTATAGAGCCTTTGTAGAGGTGTGTATTTGTAAAAAGAAATTACCCATGTATGATCACCAAATGTTAAGTCATGTAGGCTTGTCAAAAAGCTATAATCCTGCCTGCTAAAGTCATAATTTTAATTGAAAACATAGACATAGCCACGGAAATATAATGGAGACTTGATCAGCCACAGGCAGAGAGTTGCTAACAGTTGACTGACGCCTTGATTTAATTTCCCAGTTTGGTTGCAATAGTAGCAGCAGCTTCACCAGCCTCAGGGCAGCTCCCCTGAACCCCTGCTGGTGCCATCCAGTTTAATCTCAGTTTAAGTGATAGACCTCTGGATGCTTTCCAAAACAGCACACCAGCAACACAGACGAAGGCAACCACGCTTGAACAGGCGTGGGGAACCAATTCATGTAGTCCAACTCATAACATTCCCCATTAAGCTTATCAACCGAGGCTTTATCATGGAGCACACCCATGTATTGACTTCTATTTGCCTTCAGATTTGCCTTTGAAGTATGGAGCTGGATAAGGGTAGCTCTGAGAGGGAATTTGGAAGTTAGACAACAGAGGAAAGAATAAAGAACGGGGAGAATTGGGAGAGGATGACCCCAGCCATGGGCGGAGTGGTGGAAGTGAGCATGTCTGGTGCTTCCTTCCTTCCCAAAACTAAATCATATTTACACTCTGCAGTACCTTTCCCTGGGACCTGACATTTAAAGCCAGTGACACAATATTACTTAACATTATAACAATTCCAACAGGCTTGCAGCTTCATCCTTAGTTTTGTCTCCAAGGAGGAATAACATCCAGGTTGCAGGCGGGGAAGATTTAGTGTTTTGCTTTAAGAGAGCAAAGTTCTTTTTTTACCTTCTCATCTCCCCTGGTGCTCTTTCTTGGTTTGTGCTCTCACTTATGAGCTGTGAGCACTACTGGAAACTAGAAAACTAGTTTTGTTTATTTCCTCATTTCCATCTTGTCTGTCTTTCTTTTCATGGAAGGCAGCTTGCCTTATCCTGTAAGTCACTTGTGGTCAGGGGCGCTGTAATGGAATGTCTTGCTGTCACCGAGGAGTCGTTGGCCAAAGACTTCAGCTTTCGACCACTACCGGGAGGTCTGTTGTTTATGGATGAGCGTGTGTTTATTAGCTCAGCCGTGTCCCCCAGGCCTGACCTTGGCCTCTCCACGTGGGTCCCCTGGTCCTTCTCCACCGTGGCCCACTAAAACCACGACTCATAAACTTCCAGTTGCACTCCCAGGCCGGCCAGATTCACAACCTTCGTCCCTGGGATCCGTGTTTGTGTAAGTCGCGGAATGCTTTTGGGGGAAACTCCAACATACATGCAGAAAGATAGTTGATTGGGCTGTGTGAGATCTCACATACTCACGAGCACAGCTGCCGCAATCCTGTAGTGGTGATCAAACCCCGCCGCACCAATCTGCGCCCCTCCTCACCATTTCCTCAGATCCGTCTATACACATGTCAGTCCTTTCTCCGTCTATCTTTGACAAAAACATCCCTCTATCTACAGTCTTCTCTATCGGCCCCCGCTCCTCCCCTGTTGACAGATTGAAAGTCTTCATAGTTTTTTGGGGGGGAATTTGTCAGCACATGTTTCAAAGGATCTAAAGATCTATCTCCTCTCTTATCTCCTTCCTCTCAGCTGTCTTTAACGTTCTCACCCCTCCACCTCCATCTCTTCTTCCTCTAGGTTGACAGCGTTTGTGCTGAAGTCCTTTGCTCAGTCTCGGGGTTTCATCTTCATTGACCCCGAGGAGCTTCGCGCCGCCAAGTCCTGGCTCATCAAACATCAGCGAGATGACGGCTCCTTCCCCGCCATGGGACGCATCCTCAACAAAGACCTGCAGGTAGGCTTGTGTCTTGGTGGGGGTGGCGTTAAAAGCCCTGTAGCTACCCCAGATTTACATGATTTAATGGAATTAATGATTTGGTAAAATATCCGTCAGACTTCTGTGAGTTTCACAATATAGAGGTGCTTATGCTAATAATTGCTTCTGTCCACAGGGAGGGATCCATGGGAAGATCTCACTTACAGCGTATGTGGTAGCAGCGCTCTTGGAGACTGGGATAACCACAGAGGTAAGCAGCCCAACAGTCAGTGCCCCTCTATCATGGACACTTATCAGTGTTGAGCTTCACAGTGTTTAATGTGACAGTACTTTAACAAGTCCCCCTTTTTTTTATGTTCCACTAAGTTGGTTAAACGTCTTTTAACCAGTGCGCTAAATGTCCCACTTAGTCTTCCTACCAGCCTGCCGTGAAGTTTCTTCCAGGTCGTGTGTGGACGTATCTCTGCATTCCTGATATTTTGTGAAGATGGATGTGCTGGCAGTCAGCCTTCTCATATTTGTCATGCCCCAGTGCTGCTAATCTAATATCTAATCACGTTTTGGACTACATCAAAAGATTTGGTCTGACGAGCAGAGACAATTAAGCTTCGTGAAAGACACCTTGGTTGCATTCCTCCCTGTCTAGTTTCTGCGTTTTTTGACTTGTTGCCCTACTTTTCTCTCTGTTTTTAGCTTGCTTTTTCTTTACTCTCGCACTAATAGCACTAATCACTAAAAGACACGAGAAAGGGGAAGAGTTGCAACATGATTCTGGTGGAATCCTCCTCAGCATGTATTGAATACTCTAGCAAAATGAAAGCCTCTGTACCTTCTCGCCATTTGTCCACATAGTTTATTTACTCTTTATTTAGCATTCCCTCCTGCTGGCTTCCCTCCATCCATCGGTCTCTCCTTCTCTTCTATCTATCCCAAAGGGATAGAGTCTGAGAGTTTGTCCTTTTACAACTGATAAAAACTGGAAAGGTATCCTTCACATCAAAGCAGAACCTTCAACCCCCCTCCAATTTCACTTAATTAAAAGATGACTGCTGCAATTAGAGTGAGTGGCTCTGGAGGCCTATCATCTCAGGGATGAGAGGGAAGGTCACATCTGCATGAGATGAAAGTCAACTTTTTAATGGCCAAAATGAATGTTTATTCAATAACTGCATCTGAGTAGAGGAGGCGGTTGTGAATGGAGAGATGATGATGATGACGATGATTTGTGTGTGTCTACGTGCGTACATTAGTGGAGGACATGGAGGAAATCAATGTACTTTTCCCATTCTTGACAATTTTAAAGATTAAAACTTCACAAATACGGACTATAAACCACCATTCACAATGTTCTCCTTTGTCAGCAGAGTCACTCCTTTATTTTACATGTCTTGAATTGCAGAACAGCTTTCCCATCAACACCACGCTCAAAAATCTGAAATATTGTATTTATATATGTTGGCACCTCCATAATAAAGCAAAATGTAAGTTAAGTATTGAATGGTGCTGAATCACTTTAACTAAAATATAACAAGAACAGTTCACTTACAGCGCTTGGACACATTTACAGCTTTAAACAACCATGTATCACCAGTTGGAGAAGAAATGTACATACATGCACTTCTGCTTGCAAATATCCTACAAAATAGACGAAATTCAGAACATTTTAACGAAAATGACACTGTTAAAACGTCAACGTCGGCCATCTCCTGTAAACTATTGTTCGCTTGTGTTTGTCCCGTCCTGTCTGCTCCAGGAAGAGAAGGTGGCCGTGACCAAAGCCAAGGATTTCCTGGAGAGCAACACGTACTCTGCAGACGACCCGTACACCACGGCCCTGTCTGCGTACGCCTTGGCTCTGCTGCGCAGCCCGTACGCCCCTCTGGCCTTACGCCGCCTCAACCACATGGCCATCACACAAGGTACCGCCTCACTGTGAGAAACAGTCAGCAAGCCACTGACCAGAAGAAAAAAAAAGTGAGAATAAAGATATAGTTGATGACTTTGCATCTTTACCGTTACACCATTACAGGGTTACAGTGAAAGCCTCCTGCCCTAAGGCTACTTACAGAACATATAGGACAGAAGTGACTGAAAGAAGCTGCTGCTGCAGCAGCAGTTCACTTCACCGCTCCCTTTCCCCTGCACTACTTATCTCAATGTTGGTTTCCTTTGGCCATTTCCCTTCTTTTCCTCTTGACTGAAACTTTCTGCAAGTTTTAGCAGATTTGACGGAGTTTAGCGGAACACAAAGAAAACCCTCTTTCTCGATCACGCTGATTTTATTCCCCACGTACAATGAAGGCACAGGGCCTGGTTGCATAGCTGCTGAAAGATTTAGGACGAGAATTTGGATATTGATACAATGAGTCATATCTCACTCTATAATGATCTCACTTTGTTTGTCTGCGTAGATGGACTCACCCACTGGAGTCTGACTGGCAGCACTATGACAGACGAGGACACTTTCATGGGATTCAGCGATGGCCTCTCTCAGTCAGGTATACTTACTACTCACTTACTACAATCAACCTGTATACTATGTCCATATTAACTTATTATCTATAAAATACTTACTTATTATTATCTGTATATTGGTACTTACTACTATTGCACTTCTGGTTGGATGCTAAACTGCATTTCGTTGCTCTGTACTTGTACATGTGTAATGACAATAAAGTTGAATCTAATCTAATCTACTCCCTACCTTAGACATTAGTATTAGCTGTACCTGCTTTCTGCCATCCCCTTGTCCAACCACACAGATCTGATATTGTCTGATTCCCCCAAATAAAATGCAGAATCCAAATAAGCATCTAATTCTCGTTTGTTCCCAGTGGTGTCAGCGGAGGTGGAGATGACGGCATACGGTCTTCTGACCTACACCCTCCTGGGGGATGTGGCCTCTGCCCTGCCTGTGGTCAAATGGCTCTCCCAGCAGAGGAATGCCCTGGGTGGCTTCTCTTCCACACAGGTAGCCCTTTTTGTCCTTTGCTTCAGCCTTGTAACGGCAATCATTACAAGATCTAATCAAATAAACATTTTTTTTATCTTTTTGAAAATAATACTAATCAAAGAAATTACAATGAAAGTAAGAAGAAGAATTTCAGTTCACTCTTTTTTGATAACGCAGCAGCTAGTGTTTAAGTCACAACTGTCTTTAGTGAAGGTGAAGTCGCTGAAATTTAGATGCTGCTTAAAATATATGGATCCCATTTTTTCTTCTTCTTCCACCCCTGTGCAGGACACGTGTGTAGCTCTGCAGGCTCTGTCAGAGTATGCCATCCTGTCCTATGTAGGAGGGGTCAACCTCACAATCTCACTGGCCTCCACCAACCTCGACTTCCAGGAGACCTTTGAACTCAACAGGGACAACCAGAAGCTCCTTCAGAGTGCCAAGGTAAGCCACATCCATGGAAACTGCGAATTCATTTCTTTCAGGCAAGCGGGAGCCTCGCTGTTTTCCTTGCGCAGATGAAGCACGACAATCGATTCGCTATGCTGCGGATTTGAGATTGTTCGCTTTATCAGCATTAGTCGTCAACTCCACTAATGATTGCCAGCACTTCAGAGGTCGGCATTAGAAAACCCCCAGCGCTCAAATGCAACGTAGAAACTTTCCCCTCTTTATTGTAGTGATTGACGAGCAACTGCGTAGCAAAGCCACTCTCTGGCATTAAACATTAATCCCTCTTTCTATGTCCGGCTGTTTCGTAGCCAGGACCTTTTTCCACTGCCAAAACAAACCAGGCTTAACTGCACCGGGTTTCCCAGAAGCACCTTGTTGGTCTGTTGATTTAAAACCCTGCTTTATTGGCCTGTTTGCCCACTCATTACGCATTTAACAGGGTGGGCACGCACCTCCTTGGCCAGGGCACTGTGGTGTCAGGTCAGGTCAGTGTGCGCGTGCAAGTGTGCATGTGTGTTTGCGTGTGTGTTAAGTGCTCCAACAGACAGCCAGAGTGGTTCAGGTGAGAGTGCAGTACGTTCTCTGCCGGGCATGTTCCTCTACTGTGATTAGTGGTGTCAGCTTAATTGGGGGCAATTAAGGCCTGCTGGTTAGTAGCCAGGGAACCACTAGTGGCAGTGCAGCAGCCTACAGCATTCATTCACTTGATAAATGACTCATTCACCTCATGCCCCCTCTGACTCTCTTTGTTTCTCTTCTTTCTCCTCTCTCTTTCTTTTTTCAGATCCCCAGTATCCCCACAGGCCTTTTTGTCAGCGCTAAAGGAGAGGGCTGCTGTCTCATGCAGGTATTGTAGTACACAAAACACGCTCACAAAAACAGAAACATTTGCCGTCTTGAACATTGTCCAAAAAGGGAACCGTAATGCTCGGCTTAGTTCATCAGCTCACAGCAAGAATCTGCCGGTACAGTGGTCCCATAATGCCTAAATTCCTCCCTCGAATTGGAGTAATCTGGTAGAGTTTAGCCAGTTGTTGTGGAATGTGTTGATCGTTCCTGTTGATTACTTGTGGTCCCCTGGACAGGATGTTCAGTTCCTACCTTGTCACAGACAAACAAAAACCTCTTTCGTAAACCGTATCCTTCTTCTCCCATCCTGTCCTCTCTTCTTATCACCTGTGTTTAAACTTTTGTCGGCTTTAAAACCAAACAAGGCATGACGGAAAAAGCAGAAGGTGATCAAAGGTGTTTACAATCCCAGTTTAAAAAAACCTGCATGTGAGCTACGACTTGATGTGACTGAGGCTTAGCCAGCTACAGCAGAGGATGTTGTGCTCTAACTCTGCAGCGCCTGAAACGTCTTCCAACTCGTTCTCCTCAACAGGTTTCTCACACACACACACACACACACAAACACACAATTTCTTTCTTCACACCTCTCAGACTCTCTACTTTCCCTCCATCCGCACCTCTCCGTGCGTCAACACAGCCCTCTGACAGCCCCTCAGGCCAGCAGCACCTGGGCTCTAATGAAATACTAGAGTGGGGCAATCAAAGAGACCTGCCTGTGTGTGCGTGTGTGTGTGCGTGTGTGTAGACATACTGTATGTGATGAGTATGTGTCCTTTGCCTCAGGATTATTATTTAGTAGCTTTGCAAAGGTTTTAAATCAGACTGGATGATTTATTTAGAATGTGTACAATTCTGGGAATAATATTTTTCAGTGAAATTAAGAAGTGCGTCAAAGCATTGCGTGGACCTCAGGCTGCAATAGTGGTCTACTGAAAGCATGCCTTGTGTCAAGTGAATATGATTAGTGGTTTATACTTTAAAGCGCTGCCTTTTTCTCTGACTTTGTAGTCTTTTCAAGGCCAGAGGTCTTTAATATTTGAACTCCTTAAGTAGCTTGTTTCCAAATGACGATGCCCAAAGTTATACATTTTGTTTCTTTATACAAAAGTATTGTTTTTCATGGCCAACAAATGAAAACCTGCAGATATTATGACAAACTATTAGCTGATTTGATGCACATTCTGTCTGCTTGCAATTGGTCATACCCTCATGAAAAGGTTAAGCTGCAACCTATAGAGTGGATAATTGAGTGTACTAGCTCAAGACCTAATGTCCTAATCACAAAGTTAAAGACTAACTCTATAGCCATGCTCGTGGCCCTGTGAGGCTATATTTAGGCCACCATGAATGTTTGCACCAACATGGCAATCCATTGTTGAGGGTTGTTGAGACGTTCCACTAAAGGCAAAATCGTCAACCCGCTGGTGAAGCCAAAGGAAAAGTCAGTCGGCTTCCTTCTCTGGGGGGCAATTTAAGCAGTGGACCAAAATGGTGAACCAACAGACCATCCTTAGAGCCAAGCAGCTAGCATGGCTAAAGTAACTGTAAAGTAAACCTCCATTCAGTAGACATTGTCCAGTCCTTTCAAAGTTATATCTGTAATGTAGTGTTTTTCGAAAAGCAAATTCCATTACCAGGATTGCAAAGCCTGGCCACCTTTACTTTTTTCCTTTCCAGCATATAAAGTCTCAATTTCATTGATATCCTTCTTACAAACCCTCCCGCTGCTCTCTGTGTGTCTGTATGTGGATCACATCACACCAGTTCTGAGGTCTTTGCACTGGCTTCCTGTCAAACAAAGAATTGACTTTAAAATCCTGCTGCTGGTTTATAAAGCACTGAATGGTTTAGGGCCTAAGTATGTTTGTGATCTGCTGCTACCTTATGAACCATCCCGACCCCTCAGGTCGTCTGGGACGGGTCTACTTTCTGTTCCAAGAGTCAGAACTAAACATGGAGAAGCAGCGTTCAGCTTTTCTGCTCCACATATCTGGAACAAGGTCCCTGAAAGCTGCAGGTCTGCTGAGACCCTCAGCTCCTTTAAATCCAGATTGAAGACTTTTCTGTTTGCTGTTGCCTTTAATTGATCCAGATTCAATTGCTGCATCCCACTACTGCATTTTATTTCTTAAACTGCACTGCAACTTTTATTCAATTTTTATTTTTTATTTAGCTTTTTGACTGTTTTAATGTTTTCTTAACTGTTTTAAATCCTGTTTTCTACTGTTTTAATGTTTTCTTAACTGTTTTAAATCTGCATTATGTTTTGATGCTCTTAATGGTTTTATGTGAAGCACTTTGAATCGCCTTGTTGTTGAAATGTGCTATACAAATAAACTTGCCTTGCCTTGCCTTGTAGATTGATGTGTCTTACAACCTACCTGACCCAGTGGCCAAGCCAGCCTTCCAGCTCAAGGTGGACCTGAAAGAGCCTTTCCAGGAGCGACACCTGCAGCCCCCATCCTCCTCCTCCTCATCTTCCCGTCATCCTTCCTCTCGCTCCCGGAGCCGTGCTGACAACCGCTCTGAGCTCAACCGGAAACGGCGGTCGCCCATCGATGATGACGACCCGGCCGCCCACCAGGACAAAATGGACTTCCACATCTCTTTAGAAGTTTGTGCCAGGTAAAACACTAAAAACTATACAAGGGAAGAAGCTGCTGTCGCATAAATGCACAGCTCTGCTTCTAATCATTTCCCTCCCGACCTCAAACTCTCTGTAGGTGGCTCCATTCAGGATCGTCCAACATGGCCGTCATAGATGTTCCCATGATTTCCGGTTTCCGAGCAGATGTTGAAAGTCTCGAGAGGGTATGTAATCACATTAATATTCAAGCTGGAAGTGGCTCACAGATTGTTAGAAGGGCAGTGGAAGTAGTCAGGTAAGTGCCCCAAACTGAAAGGCAGGTGGAAAGAGAGACAGATGCGTCCACATCTGGAGGCCATTTGAAAAAGCAGTATGTCATGGAATTCATCAGACTCCTCCGGCTTCCTTTGCAGACTCCTTTGCAAAGCCCAGGCTCACGTGTCCACTCACACAGGATGTATCCTTTAACATACTCGCATCAGCACAGATACTTTACATATGGACATTTTTACTTTGCTACGGCGGAGGATGTTGCGTAAATATTTAACGGAGGAGGGAAATTACCTGACATGATCTCCATTGTTGTAAGGAAATGGACAGAACAGCTTCTGAAGACTTCCTTCAAAGGAGACGGGCCCTTCTCAGTGCTGCATGTTACACACATGTGTCTCCATGTGGTTGTATGTGTCGTAGGCAAGGGAAAGATCATTACGGTGAGGGTCCTTTTTTATGGTGGTTTTTTTGGGGTATGATAAGAGAAAGACCAGCCGACTCAGACCCCGTAGAGTTACAACGTCTCAGGGTCAAAGGTCATCGGGCCTCTCTGGGCCAAACACACACACACACACACACACACACCTCTTTGTGCCTTGTGCGGTACAGACTTTGTATAGTTTGCAAGCGACAGAGGGAAGAGACCAGATAGACTGTAATAACCAAGAGGACTGCATTAAAGGAGGAGCAGACGTAGGATGGATGGGTGATTTGAGGAATGGTTCTGCTGATGGGGAGCGAGAGAAGGAGATGATTCATTTAAGGGCTGAATCCAGGTCAGCTCCCCAGCCACTCATCAGAGGCCTGTCCTTCATTACTAGACAGTTATAGGGCCTCAGTCTGCAGGCTTCCACCTCTAAAAGAGCCACCTCTCTGGCTACCTGGGGAGATGTTAAACATGCACACACACACACACACACACACACACACACACACACACACACACACACACACACACACACACACACACACACACGCATACACACGTATACTCGTGTGAGTGTGTCAGTTGAGGCTGACCCAAGTTGTAGTGGCTAACAAGCTCAGTTTACACCCCTGCTGGCCTCCCTTGGAGTTTTACTGCTGCCTGCCCGACTGCCACTTACATTCCTCAATTTATGGTGGCAAGCTTGGCTTCTACAGTCATGTCTAGTTGCTTTCATGGACGCTATAGTCATGAATGATGTCGGGTGACTGGAGCTACTGCAGCCATTGCCTCTTATCACCCAATATAATGAGCTTTGTTTAACGATCCAGAACACACTGGGTATAACATTTGAGCTAAGGGAGTTCACTGGCAAGGTGCAGTTGCTAGATAGACAAACAATACTTTCGTAAACAGAGTTGCGGTTATGTGTGTGTGTGTGTGTCTGTGTGTGTGTGTGTGTGTGTGTGTGTGTGTGTGTGTGTGTGTGTGTCTCTCGGTGGCGCCAGCTCAGGCTGAGCACCTCATAAACCCCTGCTGTCCAAAGGCTGCCACCTTTGACAGAATGAAAAATCGGCCCTTGGGAGGAATTGACTCTGCTGGCTCTCTATGCACACACGCAAATTGGCAGTAAACAGCTTCCCCATTACTCATTCATACACTCATATTTACTAGATATGGTCATGCTCGTCCGACCCAACTATACATTCATCCACAAGGTTCACAAAAATACCAGAAACTCTCTAAAGAATAAAACACTGATCAGGCGATCTCAGAGGAAAGCTATGATTTCTTGTTGTTGATTTAAACTAATGAAGGCCTATAGCCAATTCCATGATTGGTTACCTGTACATTTTCCACCCCGCAGTCATGTCCTGGCCAAGTACATATGGCTTGAATTCCACTTTCAAAGCACATTGAAATGCAAGCTGCACGCGCTACCTTCGTCAATCCAGGGTTTCTGTGATATATTTACTCTCAGTGAATAATAACCCCTGGTTAGCATGAGACGGAGCTGTCCAGTCCGCTGTGGTGCTGATTACTATTGTCCATGTCCGTGACTACTAGTTGTCCATTAGTGTTGGAATCAAATGTCCAGCTGGCTCAACTATAAGCCATGTGTTCTTTGTCCATGAATGGTCCTTTTGTACTCGTAATCACCTCCTGCCTAAAGTCTTTTCAGCATCAGCCATAGCGTTTGCTGGATCCAGATAGAGACAATGCATGAGAGAGAGAGATGTATTTGGCTCATTTTCAATGTGTATGCATTCATGGTGCTTTCTTGGGAAACTGGTATTTTTAAAGAGGATGTTGCCGTGTGACATGTTAACATTTAGGTGGTTTAGGTACGGTTACTAGGTTACAGGGTAATGCTAGAAGCAACTGAGAGGAAAGGGAAGCATTTAAAAAGATATTTTCCACTCAACCAAGGACATAAAAACACACACAAACCCTACACAATGTCTGAACAAATTCCAGCATTAAACTAGGTCAGAATCTTCAAGTCCGTCTCTGCACAGATGTTCTTTAATGTTGTGTGTTTTTCTACATACTAAGCCTGATTTTCTTGTGTCTTACTCAACAGCTGCTGATGGACAAGCGAGTGGGTCTGAAGAGATATGAGCTGAATGGAAGAAAAGTATTGTTCTACTTTGATGAGGTGAGTTTAATCCAAATTCCTCCGTGTTGTGTCTGTCAGAGCTCATTTAAAAGAATACTCTATGTGTGGAGATGGTGGATGAGGAGAGGGGTGTGTGTGTGTGTGTGTGTGTGTGTGTGTGTGTGTGTGTGTGTGTGTGTGCGTGTGTGTGTGTGTTATAGTATATTACATATTTGTATATTTGCATATACATACAGTTGTATGTGTTTCTGGGTGTTTTTTCAAGTTTTGTTTTCTGTGTTTTTCACCCCGTCTTAGATCCCCAGCCAGTGCATGACATGTGTGGCCTTTCAAGCTATCAGGGAGTTCATTGTGGGCAAGACGGCACCTGTTCCGGTCAAGATCTATGACTACTATGAACCAGGTGTGCACTGCTTTTTTAAAGATATATTTTTTGTTGTCATTTTTCCCTTCATTTGACTGAGAACACTGTATAAATGGGGACGACATGCAACAAAGGTCACAAGGCTGGAATCGACTGGCCCGAGAGGTCGCTGTTATATGGAATGCGCTTTAAACCACGCGGCTACTATGGCGCTTCAGTAGTGCTCTTTAAAGAGTTAAACAGCAGGGATACTTAGAAACTCACCAAGCTCGGAAGTGGCTTCTTTTTTTGGATATTCTTCTTTCAAGTTTATGACCTAGTTATGGTGAGCGTCATCATTGTTTTGTGTGTGTGGATGTGTGAACGTGCTGGTGTGGGTCTGTGCTTTTCATGCAGCCTTTGAGGCCACCCGGTTTTACAACGTCAGCGAGAGCAGTCCGCTGGCACGGGAGCTGTGTGATGGACCCACTTGCAATGAGGTGGAGAGTTCAACCAATCAGTGGATAGGTGAGACTCATGCTACACTTCTAATGATTCACAGAGACACCCCACTTTCATCGGCCTCTGACAATAATGTTTTCCCCTTTTAGGTTTTGTGCAGGCGAACCAGTGCAACAATGTGTTTGGCTGTCTGGAGGAGGAGCAGTTTGAACGTTGCACTTGCTACAGGGACTGCGGTTACGACGATGAGCCAGTGTGTGGGTCGGACGGCCAGCTCTACCAGAACCAGTGTCAGATGGAGGTGTTTGCCTGTCGAAATGGGACACGCCTCAAGCAGGTTCTGCTGTCCCAGTGTCCTCACAGTAAGAGCTCACACATCATCAGACGTCACCTGGACTTTGGCTTTACAACTACTGGGGCTCCATAATTCACTCATGCTGCTGCTTGCACTACAAAACACGGTTCCAGTCCTCTCAATTCACACCCACATCTCAGATTTGTTCAAGGTTTTAAACAGGTCTTCTGGTTCGAGAAACAGTCGACCAATCAGAGTTTAGTAGGCAGGATTAAGAAGTGGTCGTCATCTTCTGACATCGTTAGCTAACTACCTGGTAGCGGCAGTGTGAATACGATCGACTCATCAGTTGTAAGTTCATCTACAGAACCGGCTCTTCAATCTACATATTTCTTTGATCAATGTGAACAATGTTAACTGCTCCCAGCATCCAATGTGGCAGCTGCTGATTGGTTAGGACAAAACAAAACAAGAAGTTGGCGAACATGAACAAAACGTCGGGCTGAATGAATGAAGTGAAACACAAAAGGCAATTGAGCCTGATTATCATGCTAATGCTACTTGACTTGGATGGAAATAATTGCTTCGATGTCTGTGTTTCACTTTATTTTGAAACATGTGTGCAGCCAAGAGGAGCTCATACCAACTGTGTACTGTTCAGTTCTACAATAGGTGGGCTACAACTCACAGACATTGACAGTATGTCCCAGAACTTTTCCTCCCTTTGGAAGAAACAAGTATGTGTCTGTTTTAGTTATTGGATACAGTCAGTTGGCTTGGCTACAACTAAAGTGTGTGTGTGTGTGTGTGTGTGTGTGTGTGTGTGTGTGTGTGTGTGTGTGTGTGTGTGTGTGTGTGTGTGTGTGTGTGTGTGTGGTCATGTGAGTAATTGTCCACATGTCCAGTGTGTGTGTGTGTGTGTGTGTGCGTGTGCTGTGATCTAAGCTGTAGAAACAGCTGTTCAGGTGTTGAGCTGATTACTGGATGAGTTTTCTGAGGAGAGCTACCCGCCTTGCCCCCCCACACACCCTCTTTTGCTCTGTGCTGTATTACAGGGCTCTCTCCAAATGACAGAGTGCTTTTGTCCAGCCCTTTGAAATCCTTGTCACATTCCTTTCCGACGCGCAGCCCAACAACAAAGGAGCCTTCATGTTGTGGAGCAGATTGGGAAAAGGCATAGACAAAACTTTGGTGGGAAAAGCCCTCAGTTTGTGCCAAGTGGTTCATGCTGTAGATTATCAAAAGAATTTCATTTTTGTTTAGAGCTCCCTGACGTTGTTTGTTTGTGTATGGTTGTGCGGGGGAGATTCCTGCTGCCATTTCCCTGTTTTGAAAAGGAAAAAGATACAATTTGTTTCCACACACACGGTCCCTCTGGCCATAGTTTGGCCCCTGCTATTTTTGGAAAGATTTTAATGCAGGCTTCTGTTGCGACTGAGTGTACATCATTGTGTTGCCAAGAAGTGTTGCTCAGTGGGGTGGATAATGCTTCTGGGCAGTATTTAGATTATGCAACACTGAAACTCTGTTGAATTCATTACGAGTGTTTTAAGTGCTGTGGCGGCCACAAAAATGTGAATAATCTAACGTGTGTGTGTTTGTATGTGTTTGTATTTCCAGGGGAGACCAGGGTGGAGGACAGGCAACCAATCGCCAACCAGGAAACCGAGCAGCCCTCAGCGCCTGTACACACAGGTACCTTCATCTACCACACCTCTCCCTACGCATACACAGCTTTGCAGCCCCAACCTTCCCTTCATCTGCCTGCTAAGACGTACCCGGCAGCAGAGGCAGCACTACTCTATATCTTTTCTACAGTAGCTTTTACTTCTTCCCTTGTCTGCTGTCTGAAGGCACAGCTTTGATTGTTCTAGGAATGTAATGCGATTCTGCATCCATTCAAAGTAAATCTGGGCTTCTGTCAGCTGAATATAATTGTTGAGGGTTCAGGCATGACATATACTGTATGTTGTATGCACATACAATGTTTTGTAAATCGTGTGTGTGTGTGTTTTTGTAATGGGGAGAAAGGGAGTTCACAAGGGCAGAAGGAAGAAAGAGTGCGAGACAAAGAGATGAAAGGGTTTTGGGGGGGATGTAAAACTGAGAAAGGGGGTGGGGGTGAAGAAAGTTAAAGAGGGATGAGCGGCAGACAAGATGAAAGAAGAAAGAGAAAGAGAAAAAAAGAGCAGGGTAGAGCGAGAAATGATGAGAAGAAAGCAGAGACCGTAGGTGGTGTTGTGTGGCAGCACATTCCCCCGACACCACATCATGTCTCCAATCGGTGTGATAAATAGGTGGATAGGTTTCACACTGCAGGCTTGAGCTTAGATCAGCTGCCACTTCCCGAGAGCCAGCCAGAGAATTCCTGATGGGATGTTTGGCTGCGTGCGGCGGGGAGGATGTAGCTGTGTTGCATTTGGCAACAAGAACACGAAAAGGCACTGCAAGGGCATTCACAAGTTGCAGAAGTGTGCATACTGTACATGCATGCTGTGTGTGTGTGTGTGTGTATGTGTGTGTGGATAGCATGTGGTGAATATGTGTTTGTGTTCCTCTGTGAATGTTGTTTACAGTTGTGTACAGGTGTGTGTGTGTGTGTGTGTGTGTGTGTGTGTGTGTGTGTGTGTGTGTGTGTGTGTGTGTGTGTGTGTGTGTGTGTGTGTGTGTGTGTGTGTGTGTGTGTGTGTGTGATGTGGCACAGCCTGCACTGACTTGTTTCCCAGCCTGCAGCTCCCGGTAGCTGCAGCTCACAAAGCTGCTCTCAGCCAAAGGTCTATAGTACAAAAGCTAACGCTTCACACTCACCACAGGAATGCTGTTATGCACTCTCACACACACATATGTATTTATCTATATATGCACACACACACACACACACACACACAGATTGCATGCTTAAACAGGCAAATACGCCCACACAGACAAACAAACACACTCGCCTTGATTTTGATAACTCGGGGGTGATTAGATTGAATAAGTACTGTAAAAACACTGTCATTGTAAACCATTAGAATGTTGACGACATGCCCGCTAAGTGCACTGGGAGTGTAATAGGTGAAGGCGGGCCGGTGCCAAGGAGCTGACAGTTTCCACTGGAACGGTGGAGGAAGCTGAAGCTCTGGAATTAGCTTTCCTGTGCAGACTTGTCTTATTAGTGAACTTGTACCAGAAGACAACATGCATAATAACGGACACACAGGCTTTCAGGCTTCATTTGAGATGAAACGTTCCTTCATGTGAACGCGCTTTAGTCACTTTTAAATTCCCTCTTGAGGAATCAAATGTTTACATATTCTTTGTGTGTGTGTGTGTGTGTGTGTGTGTGTGTGTGTGTGTGTGTGTGTGTGTGTGTGTGTGTGTGTGTGTGTGTGTGTGTGTGTGTGTGTGTGTGTGTGTGTGTTTAGACCTCAACATAAAGTGTGTTCCACTTCAAACTTTGAAGTGGGAAAATGTAGTTAAAGTGGACTCATAGTAGGTTGTCAGAGTAAACATTTAATAAAGCTGTACTCTTATCCAAAAGAGTGAGTCTGTAGGAGCATGCTATGGGACAATGCAACATTTTAGGTGAGGAGGGCCCCCTAGTGTCTGTGATGGGGTATTGCTGCAAGAGCTTCAGATGTACAGGATGTTAAAAGTGCCTTGTGGTTATGTTTACATTCAGTGTTGATCACCAGAACGCATTGAATGTATATTCTTCCTCATAAAACACCTGCAAAGTCAATTTTCCTTAAAGGTGTAAAACCTCTCTCGTTTACATCCACGTTTCTTCTTCTTCTTCTTCTTCTTCTTCTTCTTCTTCTTCTTCTTCTTCTTCTTCTTCTTCTTCTTCTTCTTCTTCTTCTTCTGAATAGTACAAAACTATTGGCAGGAATGTGTATCGGATCAAGTTCATGAGTGAACGTTCTTGTGCGAGAACAGACAAAACAGAGAGCCGTGTGTAAAAACGTCGCTCCGTAACCTTCTAGCGACCTCAAACTACAAAGGATATCTTTAAGTCTCATATTAACGCCCAGTTATTCATATGTTATGATACAATACATTCAGATATTGGGATAAACCATTCAATAGCAACCTCGTCAAGGCCTCTCTACCAACTCTCATTTGGTTTAATGATCTCTCCAGGTGAAGAGGAGCAGGGCTCCATGGCAGAGGTGTCCTACTACTCCTATGAATACGACCCAGATTCTGAGCCTTTCCTTGCTGATGCAGAGGGAGGCGACCTTTTCCACATTCCCGACGGTGGGGAGGTTGTAGAACAGAAGGTGCTTCTGCCAGCAGATACCCAGCTCCCCACACTGGACACAAAAAACACCCCTGATCGATGGTAGGAGCTGCTCCAACGGTTTCCTGTTTTCTTTTTCTAGGTCTCGGCATGTTTGCAGTGTGTTTTGCCTCGAGCTGAAAGGATAAACTGGTGTTAATTTGTTTCTGTATGTTTCTTTTTGTCAACAAAATTCTGTCAAAAGACCAAAACCAACAATGCGTCGGTGTGTCTCTCAATACTTGCCGAGTTCCTCACCTTGCGTTCAGCCACGAGCGCATTCATTTCTACATAAGTAAATATAAAAAAATAGGGCCAAAGACAATTTCTTTGTAAGTTATGGACTTAAACAGCTGGACACTGTAGTTTTTGTTGTTGTCGTAAATACAATAGTGCATTTATTGGGGACTATTTTCAGCCATGGATCCATTCACATTGGATGCTCTATCATTTATTTACGACAGGAAGAGGTAGGTTGGACATAAACTACAGTGCAGTCTAAAGTCTTTCATTTAATAGCAGCTAGACATTAATCCACTATACTCCACTCTTTACAAATAAAATGTGTTGTTTGCTGCTATATTAGTTCACTGAATGGCGTCTAGAGAACCTTGACAGACCTTTTTCTTTTAGGGCAGTGACATAACCTCTCCATATGTTCTACTAGATTTAAACTGTTCTGTGAAAGAGGTGTTAAAAGTGTCTGACATGGCCTTAAAATAAAAAGTTTGTGTTGTTTTCTTGTCGTCCACAGAGTGAAGACGTGCCCACCTCCAAATTGTACATTATTTGTGAATATGCTAGTGAATGGAAAGAGAAGAGAGACTTGGGACTTGCTCGGCCTGAAGGGAAGAGATGATGGAGTCTGGAGAACGAGAGTGTGTTTTAGCCGTTAGATCGTTTTGAATGGGGACCGTGTGGATGCATTTCTACATGTGTGTGTGTGTGTGGTTGGATGCGACTGTGCGACTGCTATCAAGGTAGCGTCCTCCAGACTTTTATTCTTCTTCCTCCAGACTCCTGGTCACCAATAGGCACCATAGCGTCTTTGTTATTCACTGTACTGCCTTTATAATCACTAGAAGAAATAATCAAGTATTTATGTTTGTAATTACACCTGACTTTAAGCAAAATATTTTGTTATATTTTCTATCTGTGGTATTTATTTGTAGCTAGAGGTCATATCATTTTTATTTTTTGTCATTGCCCGCCCATACAGTCTACTTTCTGCCCTTGTGGTTCTTTGAGTTCAAACAAAAGATATGTGCTGTCAAAGGCTTTCTTTTCCTTTCATAGCACAAGCTTTAACCCAATTATTGAAATGTTTGATGAAATCCTGTGCTGGTATCCTGCTGGAAAAAAAGACATATGCTAACCATATGTTTTACAGAAACATAAGCTCAAATGTTTTTCATTTAAAAAATAAAAAAAAAACCTGACAGACAGCACAGGAGAGATTGACAGGAAACAAAGAAAGAGAAGGGGACTGACATGTAACACACACCAGATCAAACGTTTCTGAAACTGTGGCACCAAGACACCAACATCATCTACTCTCAAGTCGCCTTTCACCTTACCTACCTTGAGATTTGATTGTACAGTTCATAAGCTATTTTGTTTTTGTTAAATTTTGATTCGTGAAGCAATCAACTTAAAAAAATCAAGAATGAAGTTTTGAATTTCTGTAAATGTACCAAATTTGATTCAATGTAGCCCCTAATTCATATCAAAACTTGTACTTTTTAAAAACAAACGAGAATAAAATTTGTATACAATCCAAGTTGTTGGTCTTGTTGCCTTGTTTTGATGCTGTGTTTAATAAGCAGACTAGACTTGCTCATGTGTCCGGTCATTAATGCGTTCCGTGACGAAGTTATCGGATGTATCTGCTCCACGAGCAGAGGAGGTGCAGTTTATGAAAGCTGCGTTGCTCCATTTCCTTTGAAAGGCTAGTTAAGTCTGGGGATCATTTCCTGTCGGCAGCGAGCTGCATCACAACCCTGCTGCTCCTCTGCTTTGATAACTGACTGTGACCCCTGGCGAGCGTCTGCGTTGGAGACAGAAAGCGTGTACATGCGTGCATCCGTGTGTACGCGTCTTCTCGGGTTTGGATGTGCGCCACGCTACATGCGTGTGTGTGTGTGTGAAACTGCTAACAACAGATTCGGGTTACCCCAAGCAGCAGCCCCGGAGAGAGTTAGAGCCTGTTAAAGTTTAATGTTCGTTTTCTGCACGTGTCACTTGTCGACCCTCTCAGTTACTGTGGCCTCTGGCAACGGGGGCCACAGTAAACGAGTCCGTCGGATCCCGACTACAAATCATCAGTGGCACTAGCGGAGGAGATCAAAGAGGGCTAAACTGATGCTGCATCTGGGTAATCGGTTTGCCCTTAAGATGGAGATGGAGATGAGAAACCAGAAGGGTCCCTGACAAAGGAAGGGGAGTCGGCCTGTAACTGCTCCAGGTGTGCTGCCCTGGCATCTGACCCCGCTGTGTTGGGGCTTTATAAATGTGTGTTTGAGGAAAGAAAACACAGTATGCACTTCCACAGCAGGGAAAGAACTAGGAATATTCTCTGCATTCCTACTTTCATAAATGTAAAGAGGTGTAGTTTCAGGTGAAACTGGATGCAAAAGTTATGAAACTTTACAAACACTGAACCCTTCTCCAATGCTCTGAGCAGATGCTGTCGGCTTTACCCCCCCCACCCCCCCTCAAAGTCTAAAAGGTGAAACGTTCCTGTAGCGACAACACGGCAGCAGTGCGGGGGACCAGGCCGTAGCCAACTATCCACAGCAGTCTCCGTGGCAACTGCACGCATGGTTGAAGAGTGATATTGCTTCTCCACACTGCGATGAGCAGAAAGAGTGAAAGGAGGGAGAGGGGGATCTTGGTTTCATGGCTTGCAGGGGGAGCTAGCATTACATGAGTGAATCGGAGTGATGACATTGTTCCTGAGTACCAGCTGAGTGCACCTATACATCAACCTCTGTGGAGGAAGGGCTATTCATGCGTCTGAGCCACCACAGGTGCACACAGGGACAAACAGGCGGATGGATAAAAAGCCTGTCATCCAGTGGAGAGTCTGCTCTGCTGTTGGCACTTTGATATCAGTTATGCGTCTCAGGTTTCATGATCGTTTCAGAGGAAATTAGCAAATCGATTCTGGACCGTCCAGAATTCCGGGTTTTCACTGTCAGCTCGATCCTGGAGAACACTGAAAGCTGAAAGAAAGACCACCACGGACATGGAGTGAGGCGCTCCTCTAACTACTGAATTTCCAAGTATGCAGTCTGCCTCAGTGCTGGCTAAAAAGAGGAATTATCTGTGGTAAGGTGACAAACACATTGCATTTAGTCAGGTTTTGTTTTTATGATTTTTGGAATTGTCAATCAATATTTCTTCAGCCAGCTGACATGCCGTCTGAATGTTTTGATAGTATTGTTACCGCTGAGGGACTGCTGAAGTATCTGTCACCCCTACAAATTGTCAAATGGAGAAAAAATACCCATTAATAGCAGGAAGAGAAAAAGGTAAGTGTAAATCCATTTGTATAAAACTAAACTGACTTGGGGCAGACTAGAGGAGTTCTCAGTGTGCAGACCTGCCAGGACTCGCTCCGCTCTGTGAAAAATGCTCCCACTTGCTCTGCGTGTGCACATGACACCGAACACTTGTACACGATAAGGTGTGGTGATGCAGATCAATCTTTTCTTTTGAATATTTATTTTTTCCAAATATTTTCACAATACAAGAGAAGGTGCAGAACATACAGAGAACACTACATTAAACATTATTAAAGATGGGATCAATCTTGACCCAATCTTGAGTTTATCAGATTGTCAAGTATCAACTAAGTGGCCATAATTATTTATGAGAACATTCTGTAATTTTGCAAATTGCATTCTTATGAAGTGACTGGAGCTGAAATAAACTGCACAACGGTTTCACTTGTGCACGTTTAACGGCGTATGTGTGTGTGTGTGTAGGCCGTATATCTGTTAATTCCCCACGTCTCCATAGGGCCGGGGCCCGGGCGCTACGGGCTTCCTCCCACCATTGGATTCAATGGCCATGACTTCACCAAGCAAACTAGCCCCGCTTATTCTTTCCATGGCAGGATGAGTGACACCAGTACGGTTTTTTTCTTTTTACTTTTAGGTTATTATAAGTTCATATCTGCAGAGAAAACATTTATTATTTATGCAATAAAACAAATTGAAACTATCCAACACTTTGAGCCATACATCTTTTCAAGAATACACAGAAACATTACAATACATTTTGTCAGCAATATTTGATGTGGTCATCTTTTCAGAAGGATTTAATATCCTTAAGACACACCACATGACCCAAGTCAAATGATATCTCCTCAGTGATGTAATGTTAAATTAAAGCCTGTAGGGGGAGACAACGCTTCATAAATCTGTAGTTATGTTTCTTACGTTCATCTAGCCAGCTCATTTGAGGACCGTTGCATGAGCTAACCAAACTGACAGAGCAGATATTATATTATATATTGTTTACTTTCCCTACAGTGTATTGTGTGGACTCAAGTCCAGGGCCACAGTATCACATTGATGCAAAAATGACTCGTTTCGGAAGGGATGGCACACCTGCATACTCGATGTTGGGCCGAGTGAAAACACAGAGTAAGTTCTTCTTCATAAGTGTTATTTCGAGTGCACATTATGTTTCAAATATGTTGTGATGCTGTATCTTAAACCAAGACCAAACTAACTGCTCCATCATTGTGAAAGGATAAACCTGCATACAAAAACATTTGTTTTTGACACTACTTATACAGATCCAGTGTCAGCTGTTGCAACTGAAAATCTGAACCACAATGAGTATGCACTCGACCATATGTCGTTGAGTTGATGGTTTGAATTATTCAACTGTTTTCTGTTCACCAGAGGAGCTGTTCCAGACACCTGGACCGGGTGCATACAGCCCTGAGAAAACCCCACCATGCAACCTCCAGCGCAGACCACCGTCTTACACAATGGGCTCTCGTTCACAATACCGGGGTGTCGACTCAGTACCTGCTCCTAACAAGTACTGTCTCCCTCCGCTCATGGGCCCTCAAGTCCCTAACAAGCAAGCCAGTGCAAGTTACACAATGTCAGCTAGTTACAGCACAGGGGGACCCTCTGTGGATTTAGCCCAGACGCCAGGGCCTTGCAGGTACAACAGTACGGACCCAAGTGTTTATCTACCCAGGAAGCCGGCCTTTTCCATGCTGGGACGTCACAGCTTACCCAGAGATGCCACCAACAAACCCGGTCCTGGAACTTATGATCCAGAGAAAGTGACAGTTCACAAGGCTCGGGCTCCAGCCTACTCCCTGGGCATCAGACACTCCGAATTTGTTACTCCGCTAGTAGTCGAGGTTTCTGACTGACCATCATCACACAGAAAACATAATTATGTGATCTAGTAGAAAAACAAGATATTCATGAGCAAACATAGCTAATGTGAAGAAGTACATTTAATGTGTGTTCTTTCAGCAACAAAGAACGTGTTGAATCAACCATGACTCAGTCAACATTTATAACATCTCGAAATAATATTATGTACATAACACAAACAGAAGTTTAAAGAACAGGAAAAACATAGAAAGCTCTTTTGAGAAAATAATTGGCTTGAGGGAAAAAGAAAGAACTATGTCTGCCTGATACCTGGGAAATTAATCAATAATAAAAAATGGCATCAAAAGACATTTAAAACATCTATTAAAATATACAATTGACAGGCAAACTTTCACCTTTATATTGTTTATAAGGTTATCATTCACAGTGGAATCAAGCTGTTTGCCTCTCATTACCTCTAAAAATTGAGGGAGTTTGAAAGGACAAAAGACCCAAAACAACTAAGGATTTTCTACACAATACATTAGAACATATGTAGATAGTATGTAGGAGAGATGTATGGTTCAAATACAATACAAATCAGCAAAGATGATAGCAGGCGTTATACAGGTTTCCATTTAATCCTTTGGGAGAAGTCTTCTGAAAAGCAGTATGTGTGGCTCTGGAGAGTAAAGCAAAGAAGAAGTATCTGTCAGCGCCATCTGTACAATACAGTTAGTTACACTATACCGTGTACCTTCATGCACACAGCTGTAATCCATGTGCATGTAACACATGCCAGAAACTTTGAAAGGATCGGTTCAGATCATTTTCATGAATAACTTAATACAATACTCACATGCTGATGTACATTTGTTGTAAAACGAGAGTTACCAGTCCTTGTAATCATTCCTTTTCTCCATTCTGGTCATGAAGAGATCACATAGCGGCAGACCACAGCACAATATATTGTGGCCAAAATACACAGTCCTTCTGTGCAAAAACTGCACTTACAGCCGAGCTAAAGCTAAAATGAGGCTTCCACCAAACAAGAAGGTACTTTCCAACAGTCTTAAACACAAAATCCCATCATTCTTTTACACTGTTTCTTTGCTGAGCAGCAGGGAAGTAATAGTAACACAAAGTGGACTTTTGTTCTAAAAATACTGTAATATTGGAAACACCCATTTGATTTGACAAATGTAGACTGCTGAAACCATACAAACATATATTTTCTTTGGCTGAGCATTATTCACAGAAGTAGGACTGTCGATTATTTCCATCATAGGAGACATCTGGTAAGAAAGGATCTCTTCACAACCAGCCTGGACAGAAAGGACGACGGCAATAACATCAGCTCCTCCACAACGTGCACGTGGGGCTTGTGAGCCCACTGTTTTAAGCTAAATAAAAATGATATCCCAATAATCCAATGTTACTGACCTGGTTTGTGTATCATGTAGTGAATCCAGCCCTGGCTCTGTTGCACCCCGAGTCCCCTCCATTCGTCTTCTGCCATCAGGTGGGAGGAGGGCACCAACTTAGACAGCTGCTTTGGAAGTACCACATGTCTATGGGGTGATAACGAAAACAGACGAAGAAGAAGAATTATCGACTAAGAATCAGAAACGATTTTTAGGGATGGTCCAGAAGTAGCGTTAGGTCAACTACAAATAATGATAGCGAATGTTGACGGTCGATGCCTCAATTTATGATACTGATACTGTTAAAAATCACATCACTTTATCGTCAAAAGGTTCAAACCAAACCGGTTTTACCTTCGACCTCACCGTTAACGTAATTTAACAGTCAGCACAGCGAGTGTTAGCTGTGACGTGGATCAAGAGTTGTTGTTAGCTTGACCGTGCTAGCTATTTACAAACAATGACGTGACTCTAATGCTAAACTAAATGAATCTACATACGTTACTGTATTTCACTTAACGACCCAGTCCAAAATAAATAACGTTACGTTTAGCAGTGTAACGCTAGCTAGCCTCCCCAAATTTACCGTAATTTGACGTTAAGCTAGCTGACGTCAACGTTGCTCAACACAAAATAACGGACTTTTGAAAACAACGTTAAACTAATGCCCCAAAAAAAGTAAGTTAATCATACCTGTATTCGAACTCCTCGTCGGTATACTTGTCGGAATAGTAAATCTGTTTCTTCGACATTTTCCGTCTATGGTAGTAGTCAAAGCTGAATTCCAGAAAGCTGTTTCGGGTGATGTGCTGTAGTTAGCGGCGTTTGCGAGCTGCTGTCATCTGCCGCTGTTTTCAGAGGACAATTCAAAACCCAACGGTTACCCGCATTTCCCTGATTGGTCAAGGCAGCAGCACGTGTACGTCCCATTCAGCTAAGATGCTCTATGTTTGGAAAGATGACCCACTCGGATGTGAAAGCACGACTCTTCAACGAGGAAGCACTGTTTGCCACAGTGCGTGTATTTCCCTGTAGGATTATTTAAAATACATTTACGCTATTGTCTTAACTTTTGATGTTGTGCCATATAGCTGAAATAATTCTTAGACGTTTGAAAGGAAGTCATTTTATGTATTTTGAAAACGTATCTGGTACTTCGCCAGGACTGTTCTGGAAGTGCAAAGTGACTCAATTGGAGCTCTGCACCTCCGCATTATCTCTGCCACGTTACGTGTCCTCCTTCCCTCGTCCCGGGGGAAACGAGTTATTTTGCCCGGGGTGCTGGAGCGCGTGCTGGTGCCATGGCTGGAGCTCTGCAGGCTGTAGGTAGGAGGTGCCAGGGGTGAAATGCAAAACGCACCTAGTGGTGAAAACAACGACCAGCATTGACAATTCCGGGTGTAACCACACAACATTTCGGAATTAGAGTTAAATATGAACCATAAGCTTTACAGGCAGTGGGTATACAAAGCGAATACATAATTGAAATGCTTTTATATATTTAGCCTACAGTAAGGTTGCGTATGATGGTTGGATAATATTTAGCTGGAAATCCCTCTAACATTTACCCTAATGAATACAGTGTTTCTAAATATATTCCATCAATGTAGCTTGTATTTGTCTTTAAATTGTCATCATTTGTGTGTTTCACTTATTCACATGTGACATATGCCTATTCCACTGACTTATTTGTTTGTATTCTTTATATTGGAGTAATTACTGTTGTGGCACCATATAATAGGCTATATAAAAAGGAGTCATATATTATATTTTATCATAGGCCTTACATAAATGTATTAACTTTCCCAGTCAATGTCTTGTAAGTACGTGAAAAATAAACTCTCTCCTTACATTTGAACCAAACACAGTGGTTTGAGGATTCTCTTGTTGGAAGTAAGTGACCTACGTTGTTGCTCTTAGTTGTAATCAACATTGTCAAGGTAATGGCTGCTAATGAGTGGTGGTGTATTCACAGCATGGTTCGTTCCACTTGTATATTCAAACTACCAAAGCCCGGAAGTACATATGCTAACTCTTCACATAGAGAAAATGATGGTACAGCTGACTGATTGAAACAGTAGTGTGACATCAGCTATAAGCGAGTAATATCTTGGTATTAATGCCAATTAAACCGATTACCATCTTCAAATGGTTGCTCTTGCATTTATTTCTTTAAAGCACGTTTATTCAGTTTGGTTTGAAGTAATAATTACTTCATATCGGTTTAACTTGAGTAGAGTATGTCGCCAGAGCAGTTTTTTGTTTTTGTCACAGAAATGGGGACAGGACATATCGATGAAGGCCAGCTACTCGTGCATCTGTCAACATGCAGTGAATCCATCTGGTTTATCAGTAACTTCTTATACTCTGTAGCAACAAACAGGAGGTGATTGGCTGTGTGGAGGAAGGTGTGGGGGGGCAGTGGTGTCGTAGTGTTTCTGATGGGGTTTTGTTTGTCTCAGCGTGTTTCTCAGCGTGTGTGGTTCGTTGTAATGAGGTTTCCTGACTAGTGGATTGAAATTATTCTCTTATTCATTGCTGCAGCTCATTTGTGCTGTTTGAAGTATTGCTTTTCTCTGATACAAGTCATTGAAGTTCACCGGGCTGCATTCTTTCCATCTTCTTTCTCCTGAGAGCCTGATATTCTGGTAAGTTTTCCTGATGGCCTTCTAAATAACCTTGAAGTGTTATGTCAATAGCGGTCAGTGTGGTGCACAATTTAAACACATGTTGACAGGAACATAACGAGCTGTTCCTTGTCTGCGGCCCCTCTTTTTTGCATAACAGGTGACCCTGACAGTTGGGTTATTGCACAACCAGTGCAGACATTGCTCTCACCACATGTGCATGATATGACCAGCCTCTTATTTACCTCTGTGTACGATAAAAATAGAATTGTGAGTGGAATAGTGAGTCAGAAATCAGAATGGAAGTGATTTGATTGGGAGGGCCGATTGCTCCCTGGGGGAGGCGGAGGACACACACACACACACACACACACACACACACACACACACACACACACACACACACACACACACACACACACACACACAGAGGATACACTCTAACTAATGAGATGAGACTTAGTGTATTCCAGTACATTTACTCACATTCACAATCCATATTATAATTATAATTTATATTTTGTATTTCAATAAAACCTACTAGGACTACAGAACATTGCACATTTTTAGCTCTCTCCTCATGGAAAACATTCCTAGTCTGATTACGGCTGATGCTTACTGTAAAATATATTGTTGATCATCTATAAAAATCCAAATACCATAAAATCCATCTAAGATTATAGATACAAAAATAAATAACATAAATTGATTTTAGGTAACAAGGAATGCTTGCTTATTATTCATATGTTAATATATATATATATATATTTATATATATATATATATATATATATATATATATTATGATACGTTATAATTATCATCTAGAGAGAGAGAAAATAAAGTGGACTTTCCGAGTGACTGTTCACTTCACAGTAATTGTATTAATAATCTTAATATCATTGCATTTTGCTGTTGTCTCAATTTATACAGTGACAGCATTGTTCAATTGTAAAGGTTTCACATTGGAAAAGATTAACAGAATTTGCAGAATCTCTCTTATGGTATATAGAAAAATAGATGCTCTGTAGAGTGTGTGGGTGTGTGTGGGTGTGTGTGTGTGGGAGGGAGGTTGACTGCTGTTCAGGCAGATGTGTTTTAGCTAATACAGTCTGAGAGCAGCTGGGCAGGGCAGGGCTAATAGATAGACCCAATGACATCATCAGAGAGCGAGTGAGACGGAGAGGGAGAGGGAGACTGGGAGTATACGAGCGAGCCTGCCTAAGGCGGTGAAAGGAAGCGGGCCAGCTCAGACAGAGAGGAGAGTGGCACGAGAGCGGGACAGTGTGTGTGTGCGTGTGTGTGAACGGGAGAGGACCAGACAGCGTTCAGTTGACAAGGATATAGGACTCCACCTGGAAGATTTCTCTCTAGTCTTCCCCCCTTCTTCCGTTACACCTCTCCCCCTCCCCTTCCCCCTCCCCCTTCCCCCTACTCCCCTCCTCATCCTCTGGCAGTTATCCCACCCCACCTCAGCTCCTGCTTCAGGCGGCTCCTCCGGGCATGCTCCTAAAGCCAAAGTATGGCCGCTTTCGCAACGAGTCTGTGACCTCCTCCGACGACCTGATGCAGAGCTTAGCCATGAGCGGCAAAGTTGTGGCCACACCGGTGGTCTCCGCCACGAGCCTTCCTCTGCCTCCCCTGCCTCCTCTGCCTCATCTGCCTCCTCTGGATCACACTGCCAGATCGTCCTCCTCCTCCTCCGCCGGGGCCGCGGCCCTGGCCGACTCCCCTTGCCTGGATGGGGAGCAGGACGCCACCACAACCTTCTGCATGCTCATCCCCAAGATGCCCCAGTGGAAGTTCTCCAACTCCCTGCTCAGCCGGAGCCCGTCGTCCAACTCCAGCTCCAGCAAGGACTCAGGGAAGGCGGCTACTTCCCAGAACTCTTCCTCACATAGCTCTTCATCACACAGGCACAGCAGTGCGGCCTCAGCCAGCGGCCCGGTGGCCAGTCTCGCAGCGGTGCTTAACTCATGTGACCCTGTGTGTGTCACCCCCTGTTCCCTGCAGGCCATTCGAGGGCAGCGAGCAGTGGCAGCGGCGAACTCGGCCAATTCAGGGGGCCACGGATTTGGGGCCACGGAGGCCATGGCGAGCCCTGGGGGTTCCAGCAACTCCAGGTCAGGAATGAACCGCAGGACGAGGGTGGAAGGCATGTGGCTTGAGGGAGAGGACTTTAGCCAGAAGGGAGGCTTCATCCACAAACCCTCTCAAGGCTGGCTGCACCCTGACAAGAAGATAGCAGGACCAGGGGCCTCTTATATTGTCAGGGTGAGTAAGTGGGCACCTTTTTTTTTGTATGCATGCTGTATATACATTGTAAAGGTAAACCTATTTAAACATCCACTTAATTCAGGATTTGTTCTGAAAGTGTGCACAACAAAGATAAATAACTTTTCTTCCTCTGGTGCTCACACACAGGAATCAGTGAACCACCAAATATTAATGGCCCCATTTAAAGGTTTCTCTATCTGGGTGGGAAACAAAAGGACACCACAGTGCCAGGCAGTTTGTTATGCAGCGCATGTGGCGCGGGCTGGGGAATACATAATCCAGATAGATGGCTCGGTGTGACTGCGACAGGATAGCGCACATGCGTCAGGGTGGAGAAAGATAAACCATTAAAACCATGTGCTCAGACTGTAACAAGGATCCCTATTTTATCATCGCACTGTTTACCAAAGGTTGTATGCATCATATGATCGACTTAAAAAAATAACCATCTTTATTTAGAGTGCATGTCATCTCTGCCTGATCGTGAGCACCCACTACAGTGGGAGTGGTGCTCTTTGTGTGGTTTTGGGATTGTTTACATGCATGTGTGCAAGGACACCGTAAGATTGTCTCCACAAAATGTGAGTTACAATATCTGAGCGAATCCAAGTCTTTATTGTAGTTAGTATTACTACTCTATGCTTGAGTGGCGCTTTCAAATCGCACACAAACTATTTGTGTTTTTATTAAAAGCAAGCTCATGCATCAAGAAATGGATGGTGGGTCGCCCCACCAGAGCGATTAGGATGATTGTAAATAAAACAGTAGACCTGTGAGGAGACGCCTTTAGCAGTACTTGTGATTTGTGTTTACAAAGGGTTGCCACCCCAAGCAGACTGCTTGACGTCAATGTCACTGATCTCCCCTTAGCGATCCCCCGCGCCTGTTCACCTCCGCCCCTCTTGCACTGCTCCACCCCCTCTCTCTCCTCACACTAATGACATGGCTCTTGATTAGCCCAGTCTGGGGCTCAAGCACGCCTTCTAATGCCATTGTACAGGCACCATTCATTCCTATATTCAATTACATTTAATCAGTCATTTGCATCATGTGATGTGGCTGTGGGTGAGGGTGGTTGGGTCGGTATGGGAGGGGCCCGGCTGATGAGCTCTTATCGTCATGCAAAGCTTTCCCAAATTCATAACGAGCGCTGCTCCAATGTTTGATTGGTATCTCGGTTAATTGTCAGACCAAGCTTAAGGTTGTGCGCTGCAATCATTTAAAATGGCCTGTGTGGAGCTAATGTTAGAGACGCATTTCACAGCAGAACTACACGTGCAATTCAGTGGTCAATCTATGCAGGGAGGAGCACTTGCTGCATGTATTAGTGTCAATGTGACAGTAGATTTCTGCTGCCCTGTGCCATTTCTATTCAGCATAGCTACCATCGCGCGCAGCTCTCCCTCCCTCTATTGCTGTTTCACTGCCGCTTTCTCTCTCTCTCTCGCTCCCACACAGTCACTCCTCTGCTGGTAAACACACAAATATGTTTTGTAGTATTGGTTTTCCTCCTTTGCACTTTCTCTTTGTCCACACAGCCAATGTCAGGCTCTGGGTCTGGTCTGCATCTGCCATCTTTGACAGCCAGGACGCTGCAGCAAGCAAGCGAGCATCAAACAAAGCAACTGCAGCTGCCAAAGCAGCTTTCAGTGAGAGAGAAACATAAAAACCAGACGGCTATAATGTTATGCTGTTACCGCACGATACCTCTAATACAAAGTCTTGTTGCTGCACCAGAAAGGTCCTTCCGTGGTGCAGCGAGTACTTTCTGTGGTTAGAAGCTTTCGGTGCACAAAAGTATGAGAGAAGGAACTTTGTTGTTGATGAAAAATGTATTTTGGCAACATGAATTGCAGACAACTGAACTTAAAAAAAAGAAAAAACAAAACCCCTAATCATTCATCATCTATTCTAGACCATCCAGATACTGTTTGGCAACATCCTGCTCTCCTCAGTATCTGTCTATCATCTGCCCATCCATCGTGACACAACATGCATGCTTCTCCATCTTGCCTTGCTATAAGTGGTTAAATGAGAAATGATTACATAATGAATTGGGACATTAGTATATTTTCCAGATGAATAAACTATAAAATGACTATTATCTCAAAGTAGGCAGCCACAAAGGTTACGGCGGGCATGCCAGCGTTATTACATTTCCGAGGAATGCTTCTTGGACAGTCCGTGTCTCTGCAGTACTCGGAATAGTGCGCTGGAAACTTGGACCAGAAGGAAGAGAGTGCAGATAAGGTGATAGAAGAGGGGATGTGTTTCATCAGCAGATGAGTGTGTGTGACAATGGAGGCATTGGCAGAGAGACGGAGAGAAAAAAGAGAGACAATTTTCCTGATGGAAGACTTCCCCTCGTCTCCAAATCTGGTTAGAAAGCTCATTAAGCTCTCGGGCTCAAAGGTTGCTCTCTCTCTCTCTCTCTGTTTGTATGGCTGCCGTGTGGTCTGTCTACTGTCTGTTGCAGTCACCAGCAATCCTGGAAACTGCTCTAAATATGGCATAGACTGAGCCAAAGTGGTGTTACAGAGGATGTAAATGATGTAGCACCATATTAGTTTCACAAAGAGTTGATGAATCACACAAGCTAATATACTGCGGAAGAGTTTCACGTCACGAATGTCCGTCTGAGAGTTGAGATACGAGAAGTCTTTTCAAACAGGCGAAACACGGCTACTGCTGCTGCCTTTCACATCCAACGGTAACGCCAACAGTGCTATTCTTTTGATTTAAAGTTTTTAAATTAATTGGTATGTCTTAAATCACGGCCGTGAATGTGCCAGTCATTATACTGTATACATATTCACTGTGGATGCCAGGCAAACTGAAATAGAAACATGAATTGCATATTTTACTCACGCCGTCGTCTTATCATGTAAACCTCACAGATATTCAAATTGGTACAAGACATCCTCACGTGGACGGATTTTACACACAAACACACTCACACACTCAGCGTCCCCCAGAGGCTTAAGAAGCAGCAGTTTGTCCGTGATGCTGAGCTCTTAGTGCTGCTAATCTAGTCACAGTGCTATTATCACCCCAACCTGACAGCCATTAGGAAGCTGCTCAGCTGGCTGCTACTCGCTGGCATCCACGTTAATGGCCTGATATGTGGGTTTGAGTTAGATTGGGATGCATTGTGGGAAATTGTCATGCTTACCAATCAAGGATTACATATTATATACTGCATAAGAAGATTTTGCAGGTCTGTTTTGACACATTTGAATCCAAATGCAACATTTGCTATACATGTTTAGAGTTTATATATTTTAAACCCATAGATGCTTATTTATTATGCAAGTTTTCAGAAAGCCGGCGACCTCAATAGTTTTCCATAGTGAGTCTTTTAAGTTCAGCACTTTTTTTTCTTCTTCAAAATTCACATGACACGTTCATAATTATTATTTCCCAAACTTGTTTTCTGTTGGTTTCTTTTTGCAGTACATGGGCTGCATTGAAGTATTGAAGTCAATGCGCTCCCTGGACTTCAACACGCGGACTCAGGTGACAAGGTATGCTGGTAACCATCTACATTAGCAATATGTATGGGATTAACTGAAGTATCAGCCACTATGATAACAAATTGCTACCAGCGGTGTGTGCCAGTTTGTGGCTGTTATTTGGAGTTAATGTGGTTTGATTATGTCAATACCGTCAAATGTTAATAAATAGGGTTACACCTATAGCTAACTTTGTGGAAATGTGGAGAATACACCATTTTCAAGTATATTTGACCAAACCCTGCTTAATCATTTGCCATGGAAATGAAATGCCAATGCAAGTATAAACAATGTAAACCAAAGCTTAAGTCACAAGGTTTTATACAATGGCAGCAGAACAATGTTGTGTATCTCAGTTAATGTAAATGTGCTCAGTGATGGTGTCTGTAGAAAAGTATACCTCAGGGTCTTAGTGAGTCTGTGTCGTGTTGTTATGCCCTACATGTGATGTTATTGTTATAAAAGCAGGGCTCTTTGCAATCCTCGGCCTCATGGGAGACACACACTCCCTCCCTCCCCGTCTCTCGCCCCTCTCTCTCTCCTCCGCAATCGATCGGCAGTAATCGGAGCCCACCTTGCATCCCAGGCTTAAGTGCAGGGGGGAGGAGGCTGCAGTGGATGGAGTGATAGAGAGGGAGATATATTATTGATGATGTTTACTAATGACTGTGGAAAAGCTGCAGTGGTCCCCATGAACGCACCCTGCTGGATAATGCCTGCGGTTGTAACTTCTTGAGGAGGAGGAGAGTTAAAAAGAGCAAAACATTCATAAAGGGAGAAACCAAACAAGCATAAGATGAATAAGCCAGGTTTTGTAATAGTTTGGTTGATTTCAAGACGTAATTTTGGTCATTATAGTTTTAGTGCATTGATGACAAATATGTTTTATTTATTAGGATCTACTCTATAGTCATCCTCGTTGACTATAGAGTCGTTCCCTCAGTTGAATCCACTGCAGCCTCTTCCATTGCATTTGTAAGACATTTTATGAATGGCAGCTTTAAAACTGACTTCCATATGTCCCAGTGATGCTAACAGCATGAGGTCTCTGATTCCTCCCATGAGGCCAGAAATCAATGATGGATCATCTTCATCAATCCAACAAACTTTACGAGATATTTTACTCGATGTTAATGTTGCTGGGTGCAATTCAAAAGCAGCGTTTTTTTTAAGTCTGAGCCTTTATAATGCACCCACAGCGTGGCCTTTTTTTTTCAGCTTGACTAAGTTAATTTAGTCCTGGAAAACCACAACAAAACATTCAGTGGTTGCCAGTATTTCAAAAATGTTCTTCAGCTGCTAGATTCGAAGAAGGTCTATTTTGCCAACAGTACTCTCTGTGTCACGGTGTTAAACACCAGCGATAATGAGGCCCGGCATTTTATTGCAGGAAAGATACCAAGGCTGCATACAAAAACAACAACAGCCCATCTCTCTCCTCCTCCTCCTCCTCCTCCTCCTCCTCCTCCTCCTCCTCCTCCTCTTGCCTTTGCCCTCTCATCAGCATGAGTCATTTGAACATTGTGGTGTTTTTCAAAAATCCCTGAGAAGACCTTTACTCGAGACGGGGCCCGGTATGCTGCTTTTTAAATATTTACGAGCCACTTGATAGGGGCAGCTGGGTTCTTGACTGCCGTCCCCTGGCAGCAAGAGCGCGAGCGCTGCAGCCTCAAATCCACATTATGCCACACGCCCGCCACCACACACACACACACACACACACAGGGCAGGCTTTAAAGACCACTCAGTTACAGCAGCTTCACTGCAGAGTTGTAACAAACCTGCAGAGAGAATTGCATTGCGGAAAATAATTGTAAGTAACGATGCCCTAAAGAAGCAGTAGAAGACACTTTATTATTATATTATTATATATAAATATAGTGTTTCTTCTTCCCTAATTTGACAGGGAGTTAAACACGGCCTCGATAAATCACTGTTGATGTCTTTAAACATCGGCGGTAAGAACTAGTTCTCGCGAACAGACCTGCTGGAAATCTTTTCTTGACCTTTGAACTGTGATGGCTCTGTGGCCTATGACCTTAGCCCGAGGGAGGGAGCACAAAGGCTTCTGTTCTTGTTTAATCCATCACTGTGACGCAGCAGTTTTTGTAGCCCTGAACACTGACTCAGCATATTAAACGTTTCAGTTTCCTCATATTGCTGTCACTGGATTGGTAATATTTGAGTGCACAGTGAACAGGAATCCACAGTGTGTCCCACTATAAGTCTGATCTTTGACCCCTCTTCATTCCCCTGATTAGGGAAGCCATCAACAGGCTGTGTGACACTGTGCCAGGCGGAAAGGGAGCGTGGAAGAAGAAGGTTCATAAAAAAACTCCTACTATGCATGTTTCATGACACGACTGTTACTAAATACTAGATTGTTTTATCCCTGCTGGAGAAGTTGAAGTTAACACACAGGTTAGTGAAGTGGTTTTAAGAAACCTCTATGAAAGTCACTTACATTATGTCTGAATTGTACTGATAAACATAAACAAGTACTTTGTGTCTCATAACAAATGCAGTAAATACAGGATGACATTTCTGTTTTCTGAATAAAAGTACAGTTTTGAATATGTGACTGTAATTTCTACTGTTCTACTTTCTTTACTCCTCGTCTTCAGGCCCATAACAAAGCTCTCGTGACCGTTATGGGGAAGAGTAACCTGAGATTTGCGGGCATGAGTATTGCAGTCAATATTTCCATAGATGGCCTTGGTCTGCTTATCCCTACAACACGACAGGTATGATGCTTAAACATCTGTACGCAGGTTGGACTGATATATTTACCCAAATAGCCTTTAAGGGGAGACACTATGTGAGGGTACAACAATAACTAATAGATATCACCAGGAAACTGTCCCTTACATTAAGACAATTATTCGTATTGTATTACAAGTGTTCTCAAAACGTATGTTTAAATATGCAAATGAGGTAACATGGGATGAAGCCAGGTTGAAAATTCTTGTTTATTAATTTTAAAGACAGATTAGAGTCAAAGATTTTCACTGAGAGAATTTTGGATATCTCTTTCTAAAGAAATACAATTTTGAGAAAATAGCATTCAACAATGTATATTGTACATTTTTTATACATTTTACAATTCTCTCCAGGTGAATAGGATAAACATTTGAATTATTCTTTGTATTACAAATGTTTTGATATGTTTAAATATGCAAATGAGACATTATTGAATGCCAACTTTTGGTGAATTACAAAGAAAGGTACACAAATAAACAAAGTGTATTCAAATGAACACCTACATGTGTATTTCGGATTTGTGATTCTTTCCACTAGTCTGAAAGAATTCATCTCATGGAAGCTAAACCAGTTTGTTTTTTCATGTCTGGCTTACCGGTAATTATATGTATCATCTATTGCTGAAAATAAAGTTCCTGCCTGACCTCAAATAAATGACATTTTGTTTTCCATTTTAACATATAATGAATTCATTCAGTTATTCGATTTCAGTCATGATATGTGCCAGTTAATTCCATCTTTCAATCATCAGTTCAAGGTCACGTTTTCTCATTTCCTAATAGTTCATTGTTCTACAACGGTTTACACGACGGTCAGAAGCAGGGATCTTATCTTCCTGCCCGTTCGTCTTGTCTGTCTCCACATTAATCACCGAGCCTCTCTTGTGTCCGCTTGTCTCTTTCAGGTGATAGCGCACCATCCCATGCAGTCCATCTCATTCGCCTCTGGAGGAGACACGGTGAGTGTCCCGACTCTCCTTTAAGTTGTTGTTGCGACTGCACACATGACTGGATTCTATTTTACTGGTTTCCAATCTCATGACCCGAAGAATCAATGAGGGCTTTAATTTAGTTATAGATGTCTAATTCATCTGGTCTAATTTGATTTATCTGCTTTTATCTTGCAGGACACGCCTGATTATGTTGCGTATGTGGCCAAAGACCCAGTGAATCAGAGAGGTATGTCCTGAAAGGCCAGTTTCATAACCACATTTATACAATACGGGATTGTGTCTTAATCATGGATTACAGTGGGAAGCTCACTTTTATATGTGTTTTATGATGCCACAGTTATATAGTATTTAATTAAAAAAAATGACATCATAGCATATCCACCATTTAGAAGCTATTCCTGATATGAAAATAGACTTTAATATAACGTTGTCTACAGTTCTAGGATTTAGAATAGAAATAACTAATATTTTTGAGAAAGGTATCGTCTTAATAAAAAGAAGAAAAGAAAAATCGAAATAACCATATTGTGTTTTGGAAAGAAATGCCTCAATTTAATGCTAAAATTGGATCTTACTCCTGAAAGTGCGTGGCAGTAAGTGTTCTCTTGTTTTGTTTCCTTCAGCATGTCACATCCTGGAGTGCGCAGACGGTTTAGCCCAGGGTGTCATCAGCACCATCGGCCAAGCCTTCGAGCTGCAGTTCAAACAGTACCTCCACAGTCCTCCCAAAACCATGGCGTCTATGGAGAGGTAACCCACAACCAGGACGTCTATGAAAAGATCACTGTCCTCCAAATATGTGGAGTGGCGACACGGCAGTAAATCATTGATTTCTAAAATAACAGGTGCTCGGAAATATCTGTGTGTTGTACGTTCCTACAGCAGAATAACGCTGCGAATCAATACTAAATCAACAATACAACTGTCATATACGTTAAAGCTTTAGAATTGTTGACACTTTAATGCTAATGAAAAATCTAATGGAATCTATTTTAGGAAGATTCACACCCACAGGAAGTGAAAGTGGAGGTTATTCTGACATAAATACTGACCAGGCGTCCTACATAAAAGAGCTTAGTCGCATTTTCCTCCACAAACACCTGATCTACTGTACAATTCTCACATTTCTTTGTTATTTATCACAAGGAGACGTGATAGTTTGTTCTCGTATTACCTCAAAGGCCGTCTCATAATATTGATCCGCACAAATCGCCTCAACTCTTGGAGCAAAATCAGGTAATAATAATAATAATAATAATAATACATTTCATTTTTAAACGCACTTTTCTTTCAGAAGAAACTCAGAGTGCCACAGAGCCAATATATAGTAAAACAAAATAAAAACAGTTAAAACATGGTTAAAGCAACCCCTAATAAAAATAAAGACAAATTAAAAGCTGACAATGAATCAACACAGGGTAAAAAAATGCCTTGCTGAATAAAAAGGTTTTTAGGCCATCCTTAAAAAAAAGAGCAATATATTGTTGTTTTGTTGCTGAGGTGTTGCGGTGATGCCACTAAAGACACAAGAGAAACTCTTTTCTTCTTTTCTGGTTTGAAATGAATGTCCTCCTGCTGCCAGCAGCAGCTCTCGTGAGCAATATAGATCATCAACAAAACAACAATACATTGCAATTGAAACCCTAATATGTGCACAAATCTAAAACAGAAACAGAATAAACATTTTAAGGCCTCACGTGAAGCTTTGGCGACCCCTAGTCGGGGTCGGGACCCCCAGTTTAGGAACCAGTGGTTTACATGATAGAAGTTGGGGTATTCATTGTGTGGTTATAATAAATCAAATCTTTTCACTTCTTTAGGTTTGCCAGGCCAGAAGAGGTGATGTGGGGGGAGGAGGAGGACTTCTCTGAACATAATTACTACAACAGCATCCCGGGGAAGGAGCCTCCTGTTGGGGGAGTGGTGGACTCTAGACTCCGGCCCACTGGAGCTCTGCTGGGTCACATCCACACACAACCACAGAGCAAGACAGCGGCACAGGTGAACCTCCAGGCATTATTGTTTCTGGATGCTACCTTAGCATCTAACGATATCAGATATAATCAAAGCTCCATCTGGTCATTATCAATGTCTAACGTTTACCAGACAATGACATCCAAGCTCCTTCGTAGTACCCTCATAAACTGGTGACTGATGTGTTTTCTTGCTCCTTCCCCGGATTGTTTACGCTGAATTAAAGAGTTGGAGCATGAAAATATACTCCATAACTGTCTTCCTGATGTGCCTGCACCGTAATTGCCAAAGATAGATGTGATTACATAAAAAGCCTTGGCTCCTGTGTTGGCCACCGTGTGAGAGGAATCCTCGCTCTCTCCCTGCAGCTCGTTCAAGCGACGGTGACATGCTGGAGCTAATGTTTCAAATAGAGTGCTTCAAAACTGCATTATGTGCGGGACACGAGATAAGAGAGTTGTCCATTCAGGTAGAGAGCTACACATGTATTGAGGATGTGTTCCTCTGGTGTGTGTTTGCAGATGGGCTCCCCAGCGAGGAGGGAGCAAACGTCTTATCCCCCCGGTCAGCTGTGCTATGAACTGCACTGGGACACTGAGACCACCAGCAGCTCAGGTGAGACCCCTTGTGGCCGCAGACGGGTACAACACCTGGAAATACGTTTGTGACGAAATTGCCTGTTCTTATCTCTCTGAAAATGTTTTTTTGTGACATATTACGGGACATGTTCAGTCATCACTGCACGTTGGGCCCTGGATGAAAGTTGCTTCACACAGAGAGAAAAGTGTTTCTCAATATCAGGCTGGCAGTTAGGATTAGGATCATTAATCAGGATGTCCTTCTCGACAATAGACTTTGTTGTGCAACAATTTGTTGAACATCTTTAATTGGAGAGTCCTCAAGGTTCCCTACACTCTATTTAGGTTATTACGATAGTTCATCTTCCAATTGAAAAAGTTTATGAAAAATAACATAACAATACAGTGAGAATGCAGTTAGAATATTCATAACCAAGATTAATTTACTACCGCTGTATCTAACAAACTTTATTATATATATATACACACACACACACACACACACACACACACACACACACACACACACACACACACACACACACACACACACACACACACATCCACTGCTTAAGTACATGAAGCAACTGGTTTAATTGTCTGAGATTATTTATGGGGATAATCTATTCATACAATGTGGTACCTGACAAAGTTAAATATTTCAAGATGTGATTTTACCACTAGACGGAGCCAAAGAATTAGAAACAAAAATGCTTCACACATACAGCGCATCCGGAAAGTATTCAAAGCGCTTCACTTTTTTCCACATTTTGTTATGTTACAGCCTTATTCCAAAATGGATTAAATTAATTTTTTCCCTCAAAACTCTACACACAATAACCCATAATGAAAATGTGAAAAAAGTTTGTACGAAAATATAACACGTACATAAGTATTCACAGCCTTTGCTCAATACTTTGTTGAAGCACCTTTAGCAGCAATTACAGCCTCAAGTCATTATGAGTATGGCGCTATAAGCTTGGCACACCTATTTTTGGGCAGTTCCCATTCTTCTGTGCAGAACCAATCAGGTTGGATGGGGAGCGTCGGTGCACAGCCATTTTCAGATCTTTACAGAGACGTTCAATCGGGTTCAGTCTGGGCTCTGGCTGGGCAACTCAAGGCCATTCACAGAGTTGTGCCGAAGTCACTCCATTGTTATCTTGGCTGTGTGCTTCGGGTCGTTGTCCTGTTGAAAGATGAACCTTCGCCCCTGTCTGAGGTTCAGCGCTCTGGAGCAGGTTTACATCAAGGACGTCTCTGCACGTTGCTGCATTCATCTTTCCCTCGATCCCGACTAGTCTCACAGTTCCTGCCGATAAAAAACATCCCCATAGCATCATGCTGCCACCACCATGCTTCACTGTAGGGATGGTATTGGCCAGGTGATGAGCGGTGCCTGGTTTCCTCCAGACATGACGCTTGCCATTCAGGCCAAAGAGTTCAATCTTTGTTTCGTCAGACCAGAGAATTGTGTTTCTCATGGTCTGAGAGTCCTTCAGGCGGGCTGTCGTGTCCCTTTTACTGTGGCTTCTGTCTGGCCTCTCTACCAAACAGGCCTGCTTGGTGGAGAGCTGCAGAGATGGCTGTCCTTTTGGAAGGTTCTCCTCCCTTCACAGAGCAACACTGGAGCTCTGTCAGAGTAACCCTCGGGTTCCTGTCACCTCCCTGAGTCAGGCCCTTCTGCCCCGATCGCTCAGCCAACTCTAGGAAGAGTCCTGGTGGTTCCAAACTTCTTCCATTTATGGATGATGGAGGCCACTGGGCTCATTGGGACCTTCATTGCTGCAGAACATTTTCTGTACCCTTTCCCAGATCTGTACCTCGATACAATTCTGTCTCGGAGGTCTACAGACAATTCCTTGGACTTCATGGCTTGGTTTGTGCTCTGACATGCACTGTCAACTGTGGGACCTGATATAGACCGGTGTGTGCCTTTCCAAATCATGTCCAATCAACTGAATTTACCACAAGTGTACTCCAATCAAGTTGTAGAAACATCTCAAAGATGATCAGTGGAAACAGGATGCGCCTGAGCTCCATTTTGAGTGTCATGGCAAAAGATATGATACGTGTGTACATGTGATTTGCAAAGATTTCCATTATGGGTTATTGTGTGTACCCTTTTGAGGAAAACTATGTATTTAATACATTTTGGAATAAGGCTGTAGCATAACAAAATGTGGAAAAAGTAAAGCGCTGTGAATCCTTCACAGATGCACTGTATACAACACACACACACACACACACACACACACACACACACACACACACACACACACACACACAGATAATTTGTAAATGTATTGAGAGCACTTGTCTTTCTCAGGCCTGACATCCGATGGTTACCTGTGTGCTGACGGCCAGCCACCAGGCAGCAGAGATTACGAGGAACATCAGTACGTTAACACCCAAAGTCTGGAAATCCTGGAATCCCTGGCGCAGGGGCCCAATGGACACCGAGGGTCCAGGGCACCCGAGAGTCCCAAAAAAGACCTCTTCGACATGAGTAAGTCCTCAGGGTTAGTGGGACACATTCGGGCACATTTTGTAAAATACTATAGAGTGACCACATTTGTCTTTTTTAAACATTGTTGTCCCTTTAGGGCCCTTCGAGGACGCCCTGAAGCTCCACGAGGCCTGTGGAGGAGCTGCTGGGTGTGCTGCTGCAGTGGGAGGTGTCCGGGTCCTGGAGGACCAGTGGCCCAGCCCGCCACGCCGCCGAGCCCCCGTGGCCCCGAACGAGGAGCAGCTCCGCAGGGAGTCGTGGTACCACAGCCGCATGAGCAGGCGAGACGCAGAAAAACTCCTTGTGCGAGATGGAGACTTCCTGGTCCGGGAGAGCACTACCAACCCGGGGCAGTATGTGCTAACCGGCATGCACTGTGGGCTGCCCAAACACCTCCTGCTAGTGGACCCAGAGGGAGTGGTGAGTCTGGCAACAAGCTAAAAAAAAAAAGCGTACCAAAAAATACGAAAGTTCATACTATACATCCTGCTTGGAAGGTTTGTGCTTTATTTAGTGGACACAATAACTTACATTCTCCTGTTTTTTTTGCTGTCCTCTGTACAGGTCCGGACCAAAGACATGTTATTTGAGAGCATAAGCCACCTTATCTCATACCACCTTCAGAACGAGCTGCCTATTGTAGCAGCCGAGAGTGAGCTCCACCTCAAACAGGTGGTCAGGAGGAAACAGTGAGCCACCTGGCCCCCCATGGGAAGGTAAGCATGCAGTGAACTGCGTATATACCAGATGACTAAAAGCATTCCATAGTTGGAAATGCAGATATAGGCCCTTATAAAAGCGGTTCCAGATAAAATTATGTTTAGAAGAATTACATTGGTAGAAGTACCATAAAAAAAGAAGAAAATAAAAGCTGGTTGTAAGGGTGATCAATAGGAATTTAACTGCAGTAAAGAAATGAACAGATTATCTAGTGTCAGGCATGTGACTATTTCATCTACAAGCCTAAATAATGACTGTATTAACTGTCAATCTCTGCCAAAAATAATCGTCCTTCTTTCTCTTCTATATTTCACAGCTGAATTCTTGAGTTCCCATGCAAACATCACAGAAAATACAAACGAATATGGAAATAATTTATTCCAGATGGATATCCATGTGCAACAAAAGGATATCAGTGATGCTTTCTTTCCATAAACAATTCCACTATGGAGACTGAGGCATCATGAAGTCATACTATCTCTGCCTTTTGCCCGGCAGGATCAACCCAACTATCCCTCACCTGTCATAAACTCCTCAGCATGAATCCACCGTTTGATTAATTTCAGACACAATTTGTCAACCAATGTCAAAAATACAAGCGACGACATTTGAAGAGGGACTTCGGGAAGTCAGATAAGGATTTGATGCACAGTGGAAGCCTGTGTGCTTCCAGTGACCCATGGCTTATCATGACCAGACAGTCAGGCACAGGGACAAACATTCACAGAACAAATACATCGCCAGAACAAAACTGTCTCATAATCTGGTACAGACCACTGTTCAAATATAACCTAAAGATGTCAGGTTTACTCTATAGTTCATTTCTGTTTCAATGCAAGAAATGTAAAGAGGCAATTGAGGTGAGACGATTGAAGAAACGTCTGTTTCACTGGAACGTAAAGACAGTTTATTGTTACATTTCCTGCAGTACCTGACTCTGAGGTGGCACAATGGAAACACACTGAGCATGAGTCAGCGCTGGATTTATGAAAGAGACACATATACTTCTGCCTTTTTGGTTCATTTCTCCATGATGATCGTGGCACCAAATCCCAGTAAAAAATAATGTAATAATACTATCTTCATATAGACAGTCAAGTGGACATATAATACATTATCTTGAAAGTTTTATCACATTTACCATAAATATCAGTAATTTGTGTTTGTAAGGACTGTTCATTATTTGTTAAAGACATGCTCGTTATATAAGCCTGTGGACATTATTGGTCGGATTTGAAAATTCATATCACGCTCTGGGTTTAAAACTCTGCATACAAGCTCAGTATATCCACAACCCCTCCAACTTCAGTGCCTTATTAACTACAGAGACAGGCATTCGTGTCAGAGTGTATATAATGTGCATTTATGCTCCTAATGCAAAACACTAGTTTTCTTGCCATGCCAATGAATGACTGAACAAACTTCAGGATGATCAAGCTCTTATACTTGTGAACAGTCGTGTAAGCTGCTCTTGTTTTGGGCTAAATGTTTAATACTGTCTTATTGTGTCATGACTGCTGTCTCTACGTGTTTTTCCTCATACTGGTCTTAGCCATAAACTGTGCTCCTCTGCAGTGATTAGTATCAAAGAAAGGGGATTTGGACTTGAAATTAAATCCTTTATTTGTCAGAGAAATGCACCATTCTATCAGTTGTCCCAACCCCTACATCTGTGTCTTTACTTGTCAATGACTTGCTTGTGTATTTCTGCTCCTTGGCCGCAGTGACAGTAAGCCTTGCCAATCTAATACTTCAAAATCTCACTCGAGGTGGGTCCCATACTTTTTGCATTTCTCTCTGTGTCATTAGCAACATATCTTTAACCAGGCCCTTCACTGTTCTTGGCTGCAGCCTCATGAATGCACAGAGACGAGGCGAGCTACGAGGCTTTTGGTGAGGTCCAAATGATTAATGTGATTATTTCAGATCTCCCCTTTTGCTTTCTCAGGAATTTCTTGGATCTGTTCTTTGATTAATGGCTTTTTGTCAATAAAACTAATTGAAAAAGAGGGAACAATTCAAAATGCTAGTTTGTCATTTGTGAGTAGTCATATCTGCCAGCTAATGTAGCCGCTCCACAGTAAAGCCCAGCTGTCCAACTTTCCATGCACACATGCCACAGCCAAATTAAGACTTCAGATTTCCATCACCCCGAAATAGATGTGAGGTGTAGAAGCTGTTGCTTTGGAAACCAATTGTTTGTTCAATCTACAATATCTGTGCATGAAGCGAAGTACAAAGAACAGGATCAACAGCATCGCAATTTCTTTTTTATTATAATAATATTGTATAAAATCAAAAGGCTTGTCACAATCAATACATATCTTCTACATTCTACACTCTCTTTTCACATTCATGTTCTGCTACCACACACTGATTTATAGGCTGCTGTCATTTAACTTATCCAGCCATGAAGGCGCTCCACAGTTCCATTTTGCACTGTTTGCTGATCAGTCAAGCCTTGAGGCTGTTGTTTAAGTTACTGTATTGTACACATGCAGCTACGTCTGAACACAGATCAGTTGTATTTGGCTTCCCAGAAGGTTTCTGTGGTGCTGATCCCCACAGGTTGCTGAGCTGGAGCTGCTACATGCTGACGTGACCTCCCAAGGGACTGGAGGTGGACCGAGACTTCAGACGTTATGAGGTTCAGTGTCCCTGCTGTGACATCCTCAGGATTTGGACTAGCAGACCCTGCACCTCTTCATCCATTCGGCCCTGCTGGGCAACACACATCAGTGTAAGAAAATTACATTGGTTTCTAGTTCTATGAACACAGGCAGAGCCCCCATAGCAGGCTCATAGGTATACCCACTCATTCTTGCAGAGCAGGAGACAAATTTGCAGGTTCGGCCAAGGACAGACTGCCTTCAAGCGGACTATAAATTAAAAAAAAACACCTTACATCAAGATAAGTGGGGGGCTAACACGACCACTGAAAAGAGATGCCGTCCCACTATGGCAAGCAGTCATCAAGCCAATCCTGCTGACTAGGAGGTGGAGGATTCTGCTGATTATACTGTTCATACGATCGACTGTAACGCTATAGGCCTCTTCCAAAGTGTGAAAACACCAACCCAGGAGAGACGTTATGCGCTCATATACAGTCTGTACACCCTGGAACCCGACACCTTTAAATGTGTTGAGCAAAACAATATGAATAATATGGTAATTCAATCGCAACGCCTGATGCACGAGGAGGAGAGATTAGGCACACTGGACAGCCTACCCATCACTAACCTGCTAAAAGCATAAATAAGAAGCCAACAACTCTCTTTAAGGTCAACAACACCTGAGCAGTCGCTCATTACAACCAACATGACAAAATAATTAGCTTGTGTGTGCACCTTAGTTGTGGATTATGATGAACTGATAGAACGAGAGAATGTGTCGAGTCCTTTTTGCCTGCATCTCTTCTGAAATGTTATGCACCTTTTGTTTGGTAAGCAGAGATGGTGGACAGATTTTTCCGGCTCTTAATGGTCTGCACCACATAGGGGGACAAACTCAAAAACCAGCAGTCAGTGCCATTCCCTGAGCGTCTGTCCAGCCAGTTGCATGTAGAATATGTCATTGATCCATCCTGAGATCCACGCATACACACACAGGAACCTTTTTACGTCTCTTAACAACGGGTTACGTCTTAGTTTGTGCTCTAGGCGTGTGTGCATTCAACTCACCTGCACAGCTGCCAGTAAATGCGTACGGTACACAGTCACCACCTGTTTGTGCTTTCTCTCCCAATCCTGCAAAAAGGTCACAGAACATGTTACTGTCACGTGAAGACTTACGTGTCTGTTTTGTTGTTTTTATAGATGATGTTCGATATATATTGAGAAAGAAGGCAGACTTTACACATCCCTCGTGTCAGTTCTCTCCTCACCTGGAGCTGCTGGGTGAGTATGGCGATCCTGTTCTGCAGCGCCACCTGCTGCCCGGGGTTACCATGATGGGTAGATAGTGATGAGGAGGAGGAGGAGGTGATGCCCAGAGGAGGTGACAGAGCTCCCAGGGCCTCCTTCAACCGAAACATCTCCTTGGACAGCTCTGTTATCTGCACAAAGACAGAGGCATGAGCTTGGCCACTTCAAAAGGTGCTTTAACAGCAGCTGTTTGGCCATCTGCTTCTCTCACCTTGCGGTCTTTCTCTTTGACCAGGCCCTGGGATTCCTGGATGCCCTTGTGGAGCTCTTGGATGTGACTGGATTGGGCCTGTAGGTCGGCTAGCTGCTGCTGCACCGTGGCCAGCTGGGACTCCGCGGCCTGCCGCTCACTCTTGTTAAACAGAGCCTCCCTCTGCACCTGGAACACCTGGACCAGCAAAACCACCAGTGGCACCATGTCACTGTCACATGTCACAGCAGTCCATTTGTCTGCTCAAATTCAAATCTCAAATTCAGATGCTTTTGTGGAGGCTGATCCAGGAGCACTGGAGTTTGGTATTTAAAAAGGGGAATTACAGTTGCTGCCGTAATTAATACCGCTCATACAGACAGATATACATACTTGCAGAAAAAGAAAAACTCCAGGAAATAGACTTATATTGTATGTGTTCACCTGTGTCGCGGTAGAAAAGCTTCTTTGTTTGGTCTTTAACATTTCTATAGTAACATCTAATGCTATACCTTGTTTTGTAACCTGATCTTCTTCCTGTTTTCATCTCGAGTAAAATCAAACATATTTTCCTTCTACATCATTATTCCCCCAAACCACTGTTGTCTGAGTTTTTACTCAAAGGAATTTCCAGTTTCCCATGGTAACGACTCTCTCTTTGATCTCCGTACACCCACGCTAGAGTGCACATGAATACAATAAACCGACTACAGTAAATATACACACATTAGCTTTTGTTGCTTTGTCTCAGGGAAGTGTGACTTTGTGACGACACTTCCTCAATTATCAGCACAAATTTACTTCCAGTGTGTTTGTGTGTAAGCACCTACCAACATTAAATCCTACTATTTATTTTTTTGTTACAAACAGCCTGAGTTTTTGTGATTGACTTTTGGTCAGACTCCATTTATGAAGTGGATAAAAGCTATTTTAATGTTTTTCTCCATGTGAAAATGTGGCCCCTTATTAACCTCTGTGTTTGCCATCTTGAGTTGGAGAGGCAATTACCCGCTTTACAAAGTGAGAGTTTTTAATGGAAAGGACTTTTGGAGTGTCATTAGTAGCCTATTGTGTCCAGACAACACTACTTCATTGCATCAGTAGGCACATATACAGAGGGATCAATGAAACGGAGGGACGTACTGAATAGAGAAAATAATATACATGCATAATGTAGAGGCGGGAAAAAGGCCTTCATGGAACACAGCTCACTTTGTGGTAGACACAATAACATCTAATGTGGCTTTAGATGGCATTAGAAGGGATTGAACAAGGCAGATAAACATGCGCGCACAGACACACACACACACACACCTCAGTGCAAGTCTTCTCGTGTTTGCGAGTAAGATCGTTGAAGCGGGCGGTGGCAGCGTTGATCTCAGCCTGCAGAGAGAGCCGCAGGGCTTCGTGGTCCTCCTTGGAGATCAGACCCTGTTCTGCAGCCTTCTGGGACTTCAGCTCCCTCAGCTCCATCTCCTTCTCGAGAAGAGCCTCCTGGGCTGCTGCTGCACTTCCCTCACTGGCCTGTAGGGAGTGCTGGAGCTCTGCCTAAGAGGCAGGGAGCGCAAGGATAATCTGATTCATTCTAATGTAGTCTGACCAGTTACATACTTAGAAAGTCAGAGCAAAATACTCTTATGTCTTTAGTTTAATAAATCATGTCACAACCAGTTTGATTACCAGACATATACATGCTATGCTCTTAACCCTGTTTGGATTCATTCCTTCTAGTTCTACCGACTATCAACAGTTATACCTTGTGTCCGCTTGTTAATCAGTCAACACAACGGAAACAGCTAAAAGCAGCTGCGACAAACATATAAGATGCTTTAACTTTTGGGTCCCTTTTAAAAACCTTGTTCGAAACAGTGAATTACTTATTTTGTGAAAACTGTGACTGTGTGACTGTGACTTCGCCATATTACGATTTTGATCATCTTTTCATTAATTGTCCAGGCCGATACCTTCGTCTGAGCCTGTACGCCTGTATAACCACCCTATTTCTAAATCATTTTTGGCTGAACTGCAACTCCAGCGTCATCATCACATTAGTTTTGATTCCTGCTGACCTTGACTTTCTCGTGCTCCTCTTTGGGTATGGCATCCTGCAGGGCCTGCAGTTTGGCCGCCTGCTCCTCAGCCTGACTACGAAGGGTCTTCTCCTCTTGGAGCTCTTGCAGAGTCTGAGCTAGCTGCTCTGATACCGCAGACAGCGCCTCCCTATGTTTCGATAGGGGCACTGCATCTTTCAGCTGCAGGGCGTCCTGTGCCCGGCACTCCCGCTCCGCACACAGACAGTCCAGAGCCTGGGCTGCTTCCTGCCTCGCGACCTCCAGCTCTTCTCTCACCGCTGCCATGGAGCGTCTGGAGTGCTCTGATTGGACAGATGCATGATCATTCACAAAATGGAGAGAAAAGTCAATAATTGTAATTGACTTAATCATTTTACTTTGCTTAAAGTAGAAGAAACACAGCACACCTGGTATGCCCGAGGGCTCTGAGCTCTCTGAATGCTCCTCCTCTTCTTCTTCCTCCTCCTCTTCATCATCTCCGCGTGGAGGCGGCCTGAGTCTCTCCAGATCCAGGAGTGCATTGTTGAGCTTTCGAGCCACGTCCACCCTCTCCCTGGCCAGCTGCTCACACTGAAGCCCCAGACTCACCTGCACCTCCTCCAACTCCGAGCGGGGCACACACTTCCTCAGAACATCCTCTAGCTCTCCCAAACGCTCCTGGAGACGACGGACCTGATCTCCATCTCCTGCTGCTCCTCCATCTTTCCCCGATGTCCTGCCCTCTGCCAGGGCTGCCTCCAACTCGGCGACTTTGTCACGCAGGCGCTTCACTGTCTTTTCACCCTCGCCGTCTTTCTCCCCTTCTTCTTTCGCGGACTCTCTCTGGGACCGAGCAGCACGGAGTTCCTCTACTTTCTCCGTCAGCTGTTTGATTGTGTCACTGTCCCGGCTGCTCTGACCGCCTGCTTCGGCCAGTCTCTTAGCTAGCTCCTCCTCTAGCTCCGTCACCCTCGCTCTCAGCTGCTGTGCCTCATGGTTCGGACCCTCCTCTGTAGCCCCAGCACCTGCTGCGGCAGTATCCCCTTCACCACACTCCACAGAGAGAACCCCAAGGCGCATCTGCTCTTTCAACTCCTCCAGCTCAGACTGGGAGGAGGCCAACTGCTCCTTCAGCCCTCGCAGCTTCTTCTTAAGAGCCTCCACGCTCTCTGCATCTGCACCTCCTCCCTGAGACTTGTCAACACCACTGCAGAACAAGACAAAGATGGGTAATCTTTCCTACACAAACTCAAATTATAAAAACATGTCTAACATCACACCATAAACCCATGCTAAAGGTTATTGTACTGATCGACATGTAAATGATATACTGGCTTAATCGTTTATGAGAAATGGCAATCACAATTTCACAAAGCAGACAGATGCTTGATTTGTCTGATGAACAGTCCAAAAACCCAAGGATATTTCATTTCAACAGATAAAGACAGAAAACTATCAAATGCTCCCATTTGAGAAGTCGAAACAAACATGTTTTGGGTCTTTTTTGCTCTACAAATGATTTATCGATTACCCAGCTAATCATTTGTCCACATCGTATAGAATATTACACATTAACACGGTATTATTGAAGCGTACAACTGCAACCTATGATTATCCAAATACACATGTATTCCTCAGTAGGAGGTCCAGATACCATCAAATATATGATGTCATGAGTGCACCTTTTGCCCCTAAGCCTCCTCAGGCTCCAGCACGCTGCAGGAAAAATGTAAATGCTCAGCTTTTCTTTTTTTTTTTTTTTAATGGCCCTGATGGAGACCTCCAAAAAGATACTGTTGAGACTTTAGAAATGACATCAGCAAAAGTGAGCACATCTCAGAATAAAAGTCCTGATCTGATACTATAGAGCTACAGAAAATGTGTTATATGATGGCCACTTCAGTTTGTATGAATGAATCAAACATACCAGTCCTCTGCCACGCTGGAGGCCTCGTCTGAAGCCTGGGCCTGAGAGAGGCGCTCCTGAACGACTTCAAACTCCTTCCTCAGGGTCTCATACTGGACTATGGGGACAAAGTCCGAGCTGGAGCTCTGCATGTCTGTGTCGTCCTTCTCAAACATCTCCAGCATCTGTGCACAACACGGAGGAGATTATTGTGAGGTGTGGAGGTTGTCACATTTTAGTAACTTTTGATCAGTCAATGTTGAGATATGTTCCGGAAGCTAAAAATGCACATAATATACATGTAGCGCCCTGAGAATACATTTTAGTAAAGCCTTTAATGTTAGGCTTGTGAGTAGGTGAGCAACATCAACTGCAGGCACTCAATATCTAAAAGAGTAGTCCAGTGATTTAGTATTGTACTTGAGTCAGCACCAGACTTTAAATCCTATTAATTATACATATGGTTTTCTGTCATAAATGCATAAATCATTTATAAATTGAAGGCCATGCAGACACAACCCTGGTTACATCACTTCAAGTTATTTTCTCACACTTGACAAAGCTCCTCCAGAGCTGTTTTTACAGGCTAAAAAGTACTCCCAATGACTAGTAAACTGACCTTTATGTGTAAAACTGGTAGAACTGCTCTTTAGTTAACTTAATTAAATATGAGTTATGGAATCCCTCCACCATTTAAATCACAGCAGGGGGTTTTGGTTCTAGTTTAATCTTTCTCTTTGCGCTCATATCACACCTTAGATTTCTCACTTTCCCGTCTGGCTCTTTTTCACACAGCAGGACAGAACTGAAGTTCTTGGCCGAGATCACTTCTACACACAGTGGTGAATGACCCACACTTCAACCAGCATGACCCAGTTAGTAAAGAACGTCTACAAACTGGTCCCCATGTCTGCATCTGATGCTGTCCTTTTCTATTTATACCTGTATGGACACAACCCCCTCACTGCACTAGTGTCATGAAGTTAAAGTGGTCATGACTAATGTTTGAGTCAGGGACAGCAGGAGGGGGAAGCACTTCCCTATCAATGTTTCTTCTTTAAAGATGCCTGGGACTGTGTGTTTGTGTGTGTGTGTGTGTGTGTGTGTGTGTGTGTGTGTGTGTGTGTGTGTCACAACATTAGCTAAAGAAAAATGTTGTTATGTGTCTGATTATTTAAATCGTTTTTCTTTTTGTTTTGTTTATTGCTTTTATATTAGTTTTACATTTTTGTGATATTATCTTGATATGTGTATGTGGGTCAGAGAAAGAGAGATAAATAGAAGGGAGGTTATTTTTGTGGGCTTTTAAGTAGGGCATGCCAGTTGAACAAGTATTTTTGCGGTGTATATGCGTGATTTGTTGTAAGGGCGTTCGTACGTAAGTTATGTTTTTGTGGTATTTGTACTCTCTCTGACCTCACCTGCACTTTGAGAGCTAGTTCAGAGTTTTGTGAGGCAAGTTCCTCTATTTGTTTGCGCAGCTCAGCAACAGCCCCTGGGTCTCCGGGGACAGGGGAAGGGTTGTTGGCCGAGTCTGCGTCTCCTCGAGAAGTGGCCTCATCCTGAGCAGGGGAGGCTCTGGAGCGCTTGGAGAGCAGCTTCTCTAGAGGGAAAGTTAAAGAGAACCAACAACAATAATCAATCCGTGTACTTCCTAATGGGAGACGCACAGGAATGTCCATGTGGAAAGGGAAGTACATGCATGCTCTCTATCAAGTTCTGGGAAGTAAACACATACCTGGGAAGTCAAACATTTCATCCATGTCCTCAGAGTCACTGGCCCCAATACCATGGCCTCCCTTCAGCTCATCAAGCAGCTGGTCTCTCTCTGCCTCTGTGTCCTTTAGACGCTGCTTCAGCTGGGACAACTAGAGTGCACACACGTACAAATAGTGGTTATAACAAACGACCCTCAGTCTTTACAAATTCGCCTGTTTCTCTGGTACAGGTGGGTCCAGAGGATGTGTGTAGTACCTCCCCCAAGGCAGATAGGGCGCTCTGTTGCTGCAGCTCGAAGGCTTTGATCTTCTGGAGCAGACGGCCTCTCTCCTGACGCAGTCGACGAATCTCCTCAAACACCTCTTCATCCTCTGCCTTACACAGACAACCACAGGAAATGTGAACCGTGGATAAAGTCTGCATTTCATGTTACAATAAATATTAAAATCTACACTGCTAACCTGGGCTGATTGCTGTGTTTCTGTAGGCTGAGGAGATGGAGACAGAGATTTGGGCTCAGGGGACCGGGCAGGTGGAGCAGGACTCTGTGGCTGTGGAGAGGGTGGCAAACCCTGGATCTTTGTGATGGGAAACAGAATAAAAGGAATCTCTGTATGTCATAAAAAACATAATACTTTTTAGGTAATCTCTCGAGACGTAATATTGTGAGAAACAGAGATATTAACAAAGGGATGATCAAAATAAGCATCTATTATGGACAAGTGTTTGCTCTCACAAAGTAATAGATGTAAAAAAAAAAAAATGTAAAGGGTGCGAACTGATGTAAGTATGAAACACGCTTACAATAGCGTAAGGCTAGCCTCTACTTGTGGGGGAAGGAGAAAAAGAGTTTTCCATCTAGTGAGATGCTTCTCACAGTACCTGGAGAGGCGAGCGGGGCGGTGGAGGAGCTTTCCGTTTGCGGGGCGTAGTGCCCCCTTGCATTGATGAGGCGCCCGAGGGGACTTGTGAGGACTGCGTTGGGGGTGGGAGGTTGATCACATACAAGCACAGGTTAAGCTCAACATAAAAACGGGAAAACTGAGGAAACCAAGATAAGGCAAACAGAAAGAAAGCAGCACACACACAAGAAAATGACCTCATATTGGAAAACATGCACATTGTGATCAGCCCAAGTGGAACATGATGTCATTTGATGGAGGGAGTGATCAAACACGCAGCTATGCAACATTACCTCTTCGCCTGCGGCCTCAGGAGCTTTGTACGCAGAGGGAAAGAAACACACTTTAACCTCGTAATCAGCAAACAGCTAGAGGCACATCGGAATACGTGCACATACACAAGTCATACAGACTCCCACTTCCTGTCTCTTCTCTAACATGTAGTTTGTATTAGCATCATCCGTGTCTCTTGTAGCAAATCCACCAAAATGTCCAATTATAGAATAAAACTAATGTGGTCAGGCATCATATGCACATCAAATTATCTCCATCTCCTTTTCAAACCAGCCAAACATCTGTGTTCCATAGATCAGCAATGTATTTGTTGAGAGATAAAAGCCACACACACACACACACACACACACACACACACACACACACACACACACACACACACACACACACACACACACACACACACACACACACACACACACACACACACACACACACACACACACACACACACACAGCTGTCCTCCTGATCCACTTCCTCTTATTCCCTGGAGGAGCAGAGTCACAGCCACAGACAGAAGCCACAAACTGGATCTGATGATCTGTTCGATGTTGCTGCCACGTGTTCCACACGAGGCTGCGTCTCCATATTTTCTAAAACTGCGGTCGTAAGCCGTTTCATTTTGATTTATGATAATATGATTGAACTGTCAAAGGAGCCTGGTGAGATCTTCAATCACGTTTATACCTCCAGGTGACAAAAATAGGCCAGGCCTCATGCTGTACCTGGAGGCACTCCGTCCTGCAGCATTTGCGTGATGCGCTGGTTGCCCGTTGTCCCGCTGTAGTCGGTAGCTTTGTGTCCAAGGGAGTCAACCAGCTGCGTGTCGGCCCCGCCTCTCAGCAGAGCTTCTACGGTCTCATCGCCGTCGCTCTCACACGCCAGCATCAATGCAGACCTGCGATCCCAAACGAAACATCTCAATTCAGCAGAAAAAAATATATTACTGAGTAAACTAACGATGCCGTTGACTTGTATACATCAAGTTTAGACTCATAGGCCATTTCAAACTGATAAATAATCAGGAAAAGGCATTGGCTTTTTTTTTTCATTAGATGATAATAGGGCCTGAACAAATGTCTCTAATAATCCTCTCCAAGCTGATATCCAAAGCTAAACTGAAAGCTCTTGGTCCCTGCTGGAGGTCTTGACCCGCATCCTCACAAATCTACCCAAGGCTCTGGAGACTTCTATGGAAATCCATTCTGTATCGTGACCCAGACAACCCCACTGCTGTGAGAATAATCCTGCAGAGGGTTTTTTTCGGTTCTAGCGCCGCTAAGAAGGCTGTTTCGTGCCGCAGTCGGTCTCAGCGGGCCTTCATTCCATCTGTCAAAGCTTCAGCAGCAGCTACAAGAGAGCAATCTAGAGCCAGTCGTCCCGCTTGCCTCATCAAACCCCCGAGTAGCATTAACAGTCCAGTACCTTCCCTGGTTGTCTTGTATATTTGCATCGGCACCTCGACCCAACAGAAAGACGCACAGCTCCACTCTGCTCATCTGAGCCGCTAAGATCAAAGGGGTCGCCCCGTCCTGACAGAGAGAGATACACAAGATTATTCAAACATCACGCAGCAGCAACACATTTTACCTATTTTATAATGATGTCTAAAGTACTACATAAGAACGAATAAAGTGAGTAAATAAAAAGTTATTACTGATTATCATTTATTTATTCATCTCGCATAACAATTCAAAACAAAAAATATATTCAAACCCTTCAACCTACCCCATCCTGGACATCCAGACTAGCTTTAAAATCCCACAGAGTCTCACAGCAGGACAAGCAGCCGCTGACCGCTGCAGGAAATAATCACAATAATAATAATATCAGATGATACCATACAGTAATGTACCGGCCTTCGAGAAATACAGTTTAAATCTTAAAGCACTAGTCTGTTCAGTTGGATGGTAGATAAAATATTTTTGTTCAGTCCAGCTTTAGTGTTCCTTTACACCTGCTTACTTGTAATACTTAAAACATGTCGGATGGGATCTATGAGAGGTATTTGTTGTATGTAAAGTTACTGTTTTGTAACCAAACTGGTGCGATATTGTAGTTCTGTAACTGGTACCTGCATGATGAAGCGGTGTCCTCCCAATGGTGTCGGTGAAGTCCACTGCTAATCTCTCCTGTCAGATACAAATAAATAAAATAGCAATAAGCAGTAAAAGATAAACTATCTGTTATTAGTGCCGTCTTAAAATTCGTGCTTGTATTATTCCATTTATCCATCCATCCATCCATCCATTTTCGACCGCTTATCCGGGGTCGGGTCGCGGTGGCAGCAGGTTCAGCAGGCCGACCCAGGCTTCCCTCTCACCCGCAACACTTTCCAGCTCATCCTGGGGGACCCCGAGGCGTTCCAAGGCCAGCCGGGAGATATAATCCCTCCAGCGTGTCCTCGGTCTTCCCCGGGGCCTCCTACCAGTTGGACGTGCCTGGAAAACCTCTAATGGGAGGCGTCCAGGAGGCATCCTGACTAGATGCCCGAACCACCTCAGCTGACTCCTTTCGACACGAAGGAGCAGCGACTCGACTCCAAGCTCCCTCCTGATGTCCGAGCTCCTTACCCTATCTCTAAGGCTGAGCCCGGCCACTCTACGGAGGAAGCTCATTTCGGCCGCTTGTATCCGAGACCTCGTTCTTTCGGTCACGACCCAGAGTTCGTGACCATAGGTGAGGGTTGGAACGTAGACCGACCAGTAAATGGAGAGCTTCGCCTTCCGGCTCAGCTCCCTCTTCACCAAGACGGACCGGTACAGCGCCTGTTTTACTGCTGCAGCCGCACCGATCCGCCTATCGATCTCACGCTCCACCTTACCCTCACTCGTGAACAAGACCCCGAGATACTTGAACTCCTTCGCTTGGGGTAGGCAGTTTGTCCCCACCTGGAGGGAGCAGTCCACCGGTTTCCGGCAGAGCACCATGGCCTCAGATTTGGAGGTGCTAACTCTCATTCCTGCCGCTTCACACTCGGCTGCAAAACGCCCCAGTGAATGCTGGAGGTCACGGTCCGAGGAAGCAAACAGGACCACATCATCCGCGAACAGCAGAGATGCGATCCCGAGATTCCCGAACCGGATCTTCTCCGCCCCCTGGCTGCGCCTAGATATCCTGTCCATGAAAGTCACGAACAGGACCGGTGATAAAGGGCAGCCCTGGCGGAGACCAACACCCACCGGGAACGTGTCTGACTTACTACCGAGGATACGAACACAGCTCCTACTGCAGGCGTACAGAGACCGGATGGCCCGTGCCAACGGGTCCGGCACCCCATACTCCCGCAGCACCCCCCACAAAACCCCCCGAGGGACCCGGTCGAAAGCCTTTTCCAAGTCCACAAAGCACATGTAGACTGGTTGGGCAAACTCCCAGGACCCCTCCAGTAGTCTTGCGAGGGTAAAGAGCTGGTCCACTGTTCCACGGCCGGGACGGAATCCACACTGTTCGTCTTGAATCTGAGGTTCGACAAGCGGTCGGAGCCTCCTTTCCAGCACCCTGGCATAAGCTTTTCCCGGGAGGCTGAGCAGTGTGATACCACGATAGTTCGAGCATACTCTCCGGTCCCCCTTCTTGAAGATGGGAACCACCACCCCGGTCTGCCAGTCCATGGGCACTGTTCCCGACCCCCATGCGACACTGCAAAGGCGTGTCAGCCAAGACAGCCCAACAATGTCCAGCGCCTTCAGCATCTCAGGGCGAATCTCATCCACCCCCGGCGCCTTGCCACCAAGGAGCTTTTTGACTACCTTAGTGACCTCTGCCAGGGATATGGGTGCAACCACCCCAAGGACTTCAGGCGCTGCCCCCTCTCCAGGGGACATGTTGGCCGGGTTTAGGAGTTCCTCAAAGTGCTCTTTCCACCGCCCGACGATGTCCACAGTCCGGGTCAGCAGTTCCCCCCCCACGCTGAGAACAGCCTGGGGTAGGCCCTGCTTTCCCTTCCTGAGCCGTCGGATGGTTTGCCAGAACTTCCTTGAGGCCAACCGAAAGTCCTTCTCCATGGCCTCCCCGAACTCCTCCCATGCCCGAGTTTTAGCATCCGCGACCTTCGCAGCTGCAGCCCTTCTGGCTTGCCGGTACCTGTCAGCTGCTTCAGGAGACCCCTGGGCCAGCCAGGCCCGAAAGGCCTCCTTCTTCAGTTTGACGGCTTCCCTCACCCCCGGTGTCCACCACCGGGTTCTCGGGTTGCCGCCACGACAGGCACCGATGACCTTCCGACCACAGCTCCTAACGGCCGCGTCCACAATAGAGGCTTTGAACATGGTCCACTCGGATTCCATGTCCCCAGCCTCCCTCGGGATCTGTGAGAAGCTCTTCCGGAGGTGGGAGTTGAAGACCTCCCGGACAGGATCCTCTGCCAGACGTTCCCAGTTCACCCTCACTACACGTTTGGGCTTGCCAGGTCTTTCTAGCCGACTCCCCCGCCATCTGATCCAACTCACCACCAGATGGTGATCAGTTGACAGCTCTGCTCCTCTCTTCACCCGAGTGTCCAAGACATACGGCCGCAGATCAGATGATACGACTACAAAGTCGATCATTGATCTCCGGCCTAAGGTGTTCTGGTACCAGGTACACTTATGAGCCACCTTATGCTCGAACATGGTGTTTGTTATGGACAAACTGTGGCTAGCACAGAAGTCCAACAACAAAGCACCGTTCGGGTTCAGATCGGGCAAGCCGTTCCTCCCAATCACGCCCCGCCAGGTTTCTCTGTCATTGCCCACGTGAGCGTTGAAGTCTCCCAGGAGAACTATGGAGTCGGCAGGCGGGGCCCTTTCCAGTACCCCTCCCACCGACTCCAAGAAGGCCGGATACTCTGAAATGCTGTTCGGTGCATAAGCACAGACAACAGTCAGAGCCTTACTCCCCGCAACCCGTAGGCGCAGGGAGGCGACCCTCTCGTTCTCCGGGGAAAACTCCAACATAGCGGCGCTCAGCCGGGGGCTCGTGAGTATCCCCACTCCCGCCCGGCGCCTCTCACCCTGGGCAACTCCAGAAAAGGACAAAGTCCAACCCTTCTCCAGGAGCTTGGTTCCAGAGCCCGTGCTGTGCGTGGAGGTGAGCCCAACTATATCTAGCTGGTACCGCTCCACCTCCTGCACCAGCTCCGGCTCTTTCCCCGCTAGCGAGGTGACGTTCCACGTCCCTAGAGCTAGTCTATGCTGCCGGCGATCGGCTCGCCCAGGTCTCCTGCCTGGCCCGCTGCCCGGTCTACATAGCACCCGACCCCGATGCTTCCCCCTGCGGGTGGTGAGTCCACAGGGTTGCTGGTCCATGATCTTTTTTCGGGCTGAGCCCGACCGGGCCCCATGGGCGAAAGCCCGGCCACCAGACGCTCGCTGACGAGCTCCCCTCCTGGGTCTGGCTCCGGGAGGGTGCCCCGGTTTCCCTTGTCCGGGCGAGGTTGCTACAATCCGTGGGCCGTAATTCATCGGGGTTTTTTGAACCGCTCTTAGTCTGGGCTCTCCCCCGAGACCTGTTTGCCTTGGGAGACCCTACCAGGGGCTGACGCCCCAGACAACATAGCTCCCAGGATCACTGAGCCACTCAAACTCCTCCACCACGTTAAGGTGGCGATTCACGGAGGAGTATATTCCATTTATATTTTACAGTATTCGTTGGTTCACCCTACACTGCTGTCATTCTGTGTTTTACCTGTAAGAGCCTCTTCAAACACTCTGATTGGCCGTTTTTGGCTGCGAGGTGAAGCGCGCTGAAGCCTGCAACGGGTTATGAAGCAGACATTTATAAATAATTCATGACAATTCATGAGACAAAACCTGTATTTGATAGTACCCTACCGGCGCCATCAGTGACGTTGACGTCTGCTCCGTGAGAGATGACGACCTCCAGACAGTCCAGCCGGCCTCGGGAAGCACAGAGGTGGAACCTGCCAGAAGCACGAAGGACAATACGAGTGTTTAGAGATGAGAAATGAGAATCGCTTTCCATTTAAAATTCTAAGAAATGTTCAGCTCCAACTGCTGATTCCACTCATCACTTTAGTTTTAGTGCAAGAGAGAGTAGGCAATACATCTTCACCGTTTACCAAAAGAAGGATCAAGGGGATTTTCTTTTTTTAAAGGATTTGATTAATAAGAAGAATTCATAGTGGAATGAATGCAATGCTTTCAGTGCCCACACTAAACACCCAGTGGAATCTATTTCCATGGGAAATTACTTTTCTGCTGCACAATAATTGGTGTGTTTTACACTGCATAACTACGACACTAATGAGTGGAACTCAAAAGGAACATAAGTGTAAGGCATTTACTTCTAATACATAAAAAGGTAAACACTAGGTGCCCGACTTACGCTGACTTGCCCTCTGCATCCAGCTTGGTGGGACAGAGGCCTTTTTTGACGATGAGAGCGGAGACTTTGTCGGGCTCATTCTGCTCCACGGCCTGCAGGAGCCTCTCATCACTCTTGCTCCAGTCCTGACTCTGAGGGGGACCAAGCCGGGGAACAGGTCACCACCCTGAACCGCCCCAACGGAAACTAACACCACACTGCATATCTCATGGCAAACAAAACAATAGACGACTGGGCAGCCAAAGTAAATATAATGCAATTAGCCAAGAGATACCCGTTTTATAAGTAACAACATGCTGCTTTTAAGAAATTTCCTTTCCTATCCATGTGATTATTGGATAGAGAGAGAGAGGATACCTACTGGCAGTGGCAGCAGGCTGGAACAAGGACAGAACCACTTCATCAGGCTAAAAACAGGCTGCTGAGGATCCATACTGTTTAGCAGGGCTTCTCACACACACACACACGCACGGCTAAATACAGCTACAGAGTACCAAGCCACCGCTGTGTGTCCTGCCTGACAATACACACTGTCGCTACATAACACAGTTGCATTCGATACTGCAGAGAACTCTGCCACCCATAACTTTCTCGCAGATACCCTTCAGAGGTCACAGCAACGTCATAGTATAGATTTACATACCGGAGAATTTATGCTATCCTCAAAATCACACCTCCAATGAAATTGAATAGCTCGCCACACAAAAACTCTGACACACACACACACACACACACACACACACACACACACACACACACACACACACACACACACACAGTATCACTGCTATATGCTGCTCTCTGTCCGCATCCGAAATGCTGTCCCATCATCCAGCCTCAGCTGCTAGCAGGAAGATAGCCGGTCTGTCCACTGCACCTCCTTCCTTTCCTCACTGTCCTCCTTTCTCTAACCTAATACTTTCTCTGCAGCCTACTTCTCTGTAGCAAGCGTCCTCCTTCTCTCCATTAGTTTTTTTCTGTCAGGTCCTGCACGGTACCCCCCTGGCAGCGTCACACTGTAGATCTGTTTCTCTGCAGTTACAGAGCAGGGCCTGCGTGATGTGAGGACTCAGCAAAAAGAGGAGAAACAAGCCGACTCTCTTCTGCCAGTTTGGACGGTCATTTAGGTGGCAGAGGAGACATAACGAGGCGGAAATCTAGTCTCTCTCGGGCTATGGGGAGGATTATTTGTGAAAACGCTGGGAAATATATTCTTAACTTCACTGAGTGAACTACTCATCCAAAGGGATCATCCTTGTCACCATTGTGGTTCACTAACGCAAACAGGGAGGTAGAGTCTCTCCATAAGGCGACGGACACTAACAGGCCGTAATGATGCTAAAAGCATAACCAGGATCCAAATGCTCAGACCACATTGTAGAGCCAGCGGTTGCTAGTTTCTCGGCCTATACCAGTGCCCCAGTGCAGCAAGGTCACTGACCCCCAGTGTGTCGGCGCAACAAGCAACTCGCCACAAGGAGGCAAAAACTAGAATCCTAAAAATATAGTACATAAGGGAACAAGGTTGACAGCAGGAAAGTGGGGTTCCTTTGTGTGTGTGTGTGTGTGTGTGTGTGTGTGTGTGTGTGTGTGTGTGTGTGCATGTGTGAATAATTAAAGGCTACTTGAGATTGGTTATGCCAGCAGTCTGCCCTGCTGTGCTCTCCTGCTGCTGCTCAGTGACACTGAATCCCAGTGGCCCCCCATTCTTTCTCTCTCGCAAACACACACACACACACACACACACACACACACACACACACACACAAAAGGAGCAACCTGGGGTCTATATGAATGACCAGGAGCAGGTGAACGCTGTAATATTAGGTTAAAACACAGCTTGTTGTGGCTTATATCTCTAATTGGCTTGTAGCAAACAGGTGTGCTACTTTTAAATACATCCCACTATAACGCTCCACATGGCCCAACAGATGGCTCTTACCTCAGTCTTTTTAAACTTTGCCTTCAGACTCTTCATAATGGTTTGATGGCCTCTGTCTCAACAGCAACACTGCAATAAACAAGGCAAATAAACGAACTTGAGTGTTATTGCTAAAGTGGTTTAAATTGATTTACACATCATTAAGTCATCAACAGGTGTCCCAGCTACATTGCAACATGATGGTGCTCCAACATTTTAGGAATACATTATACTATATACACTATTATAACTCTAATGCAGTTAATGTTGTCAATACACATGATTAAACTGACCTGTAAAACCTGTGGAGGACAGTCCAGCTCCAGGTGAGTGTTTCCTCTGTCCCAGGAGCGGCGTACAGCAGCACACTGTGGTCACTGCTGCCTGGTGGCCGGCAGGAACCCGCCCCGATCGTAAATCAACCAATCAGCATTGCGCAAAACACCGGATCAACGTTTGATTGGCGATGATGGATGATATGTCCTGTCGCGTGCGCACAGCCGGCACAACGTGGAGCTTCTTTTCTTTTTTAAAGCCGCGTGCTGAAGTGCAGTGTTGTTATTGTGAGTTTAACACAGTAAACTGGTGAGTTGCATTACGTCATGTCCAACTTTGTCATCGTGTCGGTCGCTCTAGCTCGCGCTACAACGCAGGGGGCGGGGTTGTGGGAAAGTTAATTATTTTGGACATTTTCAACCAATCATTGAAACGATATAGTGAATGTAACCAATTGCAACTCTGGAGGAGTTGAACCCGGAAGCACGTACCTTTGTACTGTAATGAAGAGCGAGGTGAGTGAAACACTTAATACAATACTTTGATGCAGGGCTTACCTGAATATTACTCTACAATGGTGGGTGCAACTGGGATTAAGTACTTTAATAAATATATATTTCACTGAAGACCTGTCGTTAACGCCTTTGTTTTAATCCACGTTGCCCGATTCTGGGCATAGTGAATAGATACGAATTAAGTTAGGCTGTTTTTACTTAGCTTAATACTTAATTTATTTTCCAAACTTTTTTTTCTATTATTACTTTGCCAAACTATCAAGTACAAATTCGACTTGCTTCTGTTGTTCTCAAAAAAATAGAAACGATACATGTAATACACACCAGCCACCAAATGAGGGCAGTAAATGCACAGCAGATACCTTCAACTGTGAAGCCTCTTTTCCAACCTCTACATTTAACGGAAAGACTCATCGCGGTCATATTACTCATAAATGCATGACTTTAAATGATAACTTTTATTGACGTGTGTCAGGTTGTACATGAACGTCACTCATGCTCTACAGCATGTGTGTGTAGCTTGTGAAGCTGATCAGCAGGGGAAAGCAACAAATGAAAGCGTGAAGTTTAGAGAAAATGCTCCATCCATATTTAGCCCTTGATAATGAGGGAGTCTTATTAATTATCTCAAATATTCCACTGCGCCTTGTTGTTTCTGTTTGATTCAATTCCATTGTTGGCTCCTATGAGACAGTGTTTATTTTTTGAGGAAAACACAATGACTTATACCTGTCTGTCTGCTTGTTTGTGATAATCTCTCACTGTGGGAGAGATCCTGATTTTCCATTTCTGTTTTCCTCTCTCCTCTGTGCTCTCCATGTGTCTTCCTCTCGCGGAGGCTGACAGCTTGCCCGTCTCTCTGCCTCTGATTTTGCATCTCTTGCTCAGTTTTAATCTTTTGTTCCATGCAGTTCTGGCTCTCGCACCAGCCGGGATGGAAACAATATGTTACTGTAGAAGAGGTGGTGTTAAAACAGAGTGGATTGAGCAGATGAAAAACAGGAATGTATAGCTGCAGGGAGGGGGAAGAGAGGAAAGATTACTGGTACATTCATGAGATAAAAATACAAAGGTACGAAAGGGCGGGAGTCCCTGAAGAATCACAATATGGTATTTCTTTGACATCTGAAGAAAAAGATCTTAACCTGTGGGAAGATGTTATTATCATGGGAGCTTAGGTCCCATGTTGTGTCAACAAGATCTGGATCTTTCCCAGAAGATAAGACTTGTAACACATCTTATTGATCTGGTTCCCACATGTTAATGATTGGCTCTAACTATGAATCTTGTTTCCACAAGATTTAGTTTTACCACAATCTTGTTCTGTTGCTGTTTAAAAAAAGTATTTGTTTAGTGCAGTAAGAAGGAGACATTAAAGGGATCGATGAGTCCAGGGAGGGGAACCTCTTTTCTACTGAAACAAATTGTATCCGCTGACGTCATGAAATCCATCCTGTCTTCAAGTTTGTAACTTCGCTGCTATAAATGATTTAAAATTGGACTGCGGTGACCTGCGAGATGTTTGCAATCACACACCCCCAGGTCTCCCTCAGAAACGGACTGGGAATTGTTTTTGATCCCCATGACCCTGAAGGCGGTGCTTGGTGAACACTGGAGCAGGTTTAGGCGGCAGGCAGGAGGAGGAAGATGGGAAGGTCTTGATGGGGGTAATGGGGGAGTGGATTGTAGCTCAATGACCTCATCCTGTCTCCCCGCCCCTGGGAGAAAGTGAGCTCATGAGTGTCGTAAAGAAGGGGGCATTTACGGTCTTTTAACAGACTTAGATGGCCTTACCCACTGTAGCACACAATCCAATTTACCAGCCTACACGGGTAATGGGACATCTGTGAGGGGACGAACACACACACTCCGACAGGAGGACGCACAACGAATAGAAACACACACTGCCTTAGTTTTCCATCAGAGTGGACAGGCCTCAGTGTTTTTTGTCATCTTGTTTTTGGAATAGTGTATTTTGTGTCTAGACATCTGTCTAAACTTCACTGTTCATAACTCCACCAAACCATTTAAAAAAGGAAGCCGAAAACCGTTTTGTTCACCCTTCAGGCTTCGGCTTTCTTTTTTTGGGGGGGGGGAAACTGCACAAATCCTTTGAAAAACCGTGAAGCTAAAACAGGGAAAGTCTCCAGTGATGTCATGCGAATCAATAATGCACGTTTGGAGCACATTTCGTGCGAGCAGATTTTCTTCTCTTTTTTTTTTTTCTTCTTCTGTTCTTCATTTGTTTCCCCCTTGCAGTTCTAGTGGGTTTGAAAGAGGATGTATCTCTCGTTGCAGGCGGTATGATGTGCAGATATTTCAATGAATGAATGAACGGTCGGCTGACTTGGTGAGGGAATAGCAGGGTATTCCACTGGGGATGAAGCGCCTCCCCTTTAATCGCTCGGCTGAGTTTCTCTCGAGCTGTGTAGTCGCTCGCTTCACTCGCGCGTTTGCCGTCAGTCGCTGGCGGAGCTCCGGCGGATTTCAGTGCTTTTTGTTTTTTGTTTTGTTCCCAGAAAAGCTGCCGTTTTCTTGTCTTTTTACTGTGGAGTAAAAACAAAACGCGAGCAGGGGAAGGTTTCGTCACTTTTCTGTGCCGCTTTTTTTTATTTTATTGTATCGACATGAAGAAACGTGGAATAAAGCGTCCAAAGTGGCTGAAGGACTGAACGGGGCTGGTGAGTGAGCGCAGCGCTCTCTAGTAACGAAAACCAGTGTGTTGGTGACTGTTTTAATTGAAAGTAAAAATAAATGTGAACAAATCCGAGTTATTTTCATCTTGCGTGTACAGCTCTCCAAAGAAGTATGTGCTGAAACTAAACATGATTTAATGTTGGTTATATTACTAAATTAAACAAAATATTACGATGTTTAAATTCCTCATTGCGTTGATATTCACTTTGAGTCTTTGTCTTTGTCTTTTTTATTTTTTATTTTTTTTATTAGCATGGTAACGTCGGACTTTATTGCAGGGGTGTGAGATGTAATCGCAGCCTTTGGGCAAAGTCCAGATGCCAGACGTTATTGCTCCCTGCATAAAACAAAAGGCGTGCGTAAAGCCCAGCTGTTGGTGTAGTTTAATGTCACATTGAGTGCATGTAAACCACACTTGGCGGTCTGCTATCAGTGGAAAGTTGTCTGGTACAGATATTATGAAAGGGATTAAAGTCTATTTTTTGTGATGTTCTTTTTCAATTGTCTTGTAACAATCCGGAATAACCTGAAGCACAAATCCAATTCCTAGCTCATAGAATCATCAGAAATAAGGCCGAGCAGTAACCCCCATGTCTCTGTCTGCCCCATGCAGCCCCCTGCTCTCACTCCACAAAGCAGCAGCAGCAGGTTTGGAAGCAGAGCTGCGATGGCCAAGTGGCTGAAAGACTACCTGAGCTTTGGCAGGAAGGTGCCGCCGCAGCCGCCCACACCAGACTACACAGAGAGCGAGATCCTGAAAGCCTACCGGCTCCAGAGGGACCTGGACTTCGAGGATCCCTACGAGGATTCAGAAAACAGGTCCAGAGGCGAGTCTGGGACGTCTGACCCCACCACACCTGTGTACGGGTCTCCCATGAAGTCTTCCACTGTGGACGTGAAGTCTCCCAAACACAGACTGATCAAAGTGGACTCCCAGGAGCTGGGGCGCACCAAGATCCTCCTCAGTACTGTCTCTTTAGAGGACCAGCAAGAGCCTGTAAGAGCCTCAGATTCTCAGCATGTGTGGTGTCTGTGTGTAGGTGTAAGCAAAAAGCAGGAGATGACAAATTCAGCTTTTTTTATGAGGAAGTGAGAGGGAGGGGTGAAGGGAAGGTAAGTGATGAAGGATGGGAAAAACACTCCTCCACTCCTCATCTCATTTTCATCACTGTGACAGCTTTATTGATCAGACTCCATAAGCAAGTGACTAGTAATGTGTGTCTCAGATATGCAATGTTTACATAAATCACATTACATCCCATGCGCCACATAAATCCTCTACCCTCGATGGAAGAAAGAATTATTGATGGCTCGAGCGGACCATTGAGTCGGAGAGGGTCACAGTCCCTTGAGTTTATGTCCTTTCATAAATAATAAATGTGGTTTAGTTTTGCAAGCTGAGATAGACCCCCACATGAGCACATGTGAGGGGCCATATACAGTGATATGTCAAGGGCCACGGGGAGCTATGATTTATACTGTGGTGCTGTTTGTGTCATCAGGACTGCAGTGCCTTTCTGGCTGTGTTCGGTGCATGTTGTGCTGTAGAGAACATCCACGACTACTGCGAAGAACAAAGGCAAACAGATGTTGAGACAGAGCGACTACAGCGGAAGCGAAGGTTTTTTTTTTTTTCAAGGAAGCGGTCCTCACGTTAATTCAGCTCACATATGCTGAGTAAGTTAAGGAGTATTTGAGGGTTTTCATAGCTGCAGTTAAAATCCATGACTCGGCTCATGGAAAAATGCTACAAGTGCGAAAGTCCTGGAGTGGATTGAAGTAATAGTCTTAACTCGAGTCGATAGCTCCCCCCCTCCACCCCCCTCTCCTCCTGCTCTCATTAATTTCCCAGGGTCTGTGGGAACAACCGCACTCTAATTTACATTGCAGATTCCCGTGCGTCAATAGATAACCTGTTACGGAATCAACAGGGGATTAAAATGTAATTTTGTGAGGGCGTGTGCACGTCTAGCAGGAGTTTAGGAAGCGAGCCCTGCGACAGCGATTTCCTTTGTCAGGGAGAAAGGCATGGGAAGAGAGCCCTTTGCCAAAATGTGTATGCATTTATAGGTATATGCGTGTGTTTGTGGCCATATGGCGGCCTGTGTAGCTCTCAGTGTGCCAGCTGATCACTGTTTTCCTCCTGTGCAACCAGCCTGTGTTCTCTTCCCACGACCAAAACACACATGATCCTCAGACGGGACGGTTTCTGGCTTAAAGGCAGCAACACACATGCAACATAGTCTACATAGAAACTACTTTGTATAGCTACTATAGCTTTGCAATGTTTCACACTAAACATGCAAATTGGTGTCTGGATGATACCAGAAAGCGTTTTGTCTGTAACCAAACATATAGTTGAGGCTCCATTCAGTGAGGATGTGATTGCTTGTTACGAGTGCTGCGCTGCACTCTCCATCTCTGCTCTTGATGAGCTATTTGTCTAGGATGCTTTTAATTCAAGGGTTTTAAAAGTGTGATTGACAGTTTTTATAAAAACGCTGGCTGAAAGTCCGAAATCTATGATTTTAAATTGTGTGTCTGCAAGACAACATAATAAATTGGTTTGCATTTATTATATGAATGTCCCAAAAAAATACTGGTGACATTTTTCTCAATCAAGGACTAGTTAATGTTCTGTTACAAGTGTGTGTGTGTGTGTGTGTGTGTGTGTTTTGTCCTTTTTAGGTGGTGCCGTCTGCTCCATTGGCAGGCGAAACAGATTATTCTGACCCATTCGACGTTCGCGTGGACCACAGGTCAGAACCAGATCTCAGATGCGTTCCCTGTGAGAACAACAGCTACATGGAGCCGTATGAGGCTCAGAGGGTCATAACAGGTCAGTGGACTCATCAGTCAGTGTATTTATCAGTAGTATAATGTTTCAGTGACCCACATTGTTATCATAGAGGTACGGTGTTTTAGTTCCATTCCCTTTCCTGCTTCCTTTTTGTATTATAGTTGTTTCTGCTAGTTACCTTGTTAACGTGTAGTAAACCCATCCAATAATTAAATCATGAATTAATCAGAATTGCCTTCACAATATGAGAGTATGAGAACATCCTGAGGGCTTAAATTCAGACTTCTTACCTGACATAAAAATCTGTCTGCTGTTATATTGCATTTCAGGCGCACCATCTCGTATAACTGCGGCGTGAAGTATCCTCATTGATCTTCAATCTGTCAGCCATTTTCTTGATGCACAACCCTGCAGATGATCAATGACTCAATCAGTCTTTATCGCCTCTCTTTGTCTTTTTATAGTAAAGTGTTTCTGCATTTGCAGAGTAACGCATCCTTATTTCCACATTTTCCTTTGTTTTTTGTTCCTTTGTGGCGTTAAATGTGGTATTTCTCCTTAATTCCAGTTTATTGACATACTTGTTGGTAGACAGTCCTACATCAGTTAGACCTGTCCACTCCACCGTGCTTTTTAGCCCGTCACACGCTCTCAGCCTCATGAAATGTCACTTAAGAGGTGTCTACCCAGTATCCAGTCTCGGACCCTCCCTCCTCCCTCGTGATTTTCTCCCACATCATCTAGATCACATCTATCGTTTTCCATTTGTCTCTCCTCCCATAACATCTCTGTCTGCCCCTTTCCCTCGCACTCTCCCTGCTCTGTCCCAGTAATTTAGTGTAAAAGCCTCCCCCTCCTCTTTCTCCATCACTTCATCTCGAGGGCTCTCCCCGGCCCTGAGGGGAGTCTGGCTTTTTCTCTCTCTCTCTAATCTGTCCTGTAGCGAAAACTATGTCCGGTCCGCCGTCCGTTGTCACTTTCGGTAGCTTTTTGGCGATGGGTAATCTTTTCTCGTTGCAGCTGTGGAGATTAGATTCTTAGCGGTGATTGCAGAGCGTGTGGCAAAGCATTGTCTCAGCGCTTTTGTTGACTTTGATTTGAGCCCGTCACTCCGTCTGCCCGCTTTTGTCTGTCTGTCTCCGCCCGCCGCTGCTCATCAAAAAACACAGCAGAGCGGCAAAGGCCGACTTGAGAAATCGCAATAATAATTTTCTCTCACAAAGACTGTCCTCAAAAGACACCTGTGTGCTTTTTTTTTTACCTCTAAGTTTCTGGGGGGGAAACGTCTTCAGTGCTTCTAGTTTAGTTCTGTTTCCAGCTCTGACATTCATCTGTATGCTTAAACACTTCCTGTCGTCATTCCCCTCAGTCTTCAATCTACTTCCCCTTTCTGTCAATATTGATATTTTCTCTCCTCCCCTTCCTCCATCAAGTTTCCTATGAATTTCTCATTTTATTTCCGCCTGTTTTTATCTCTCTGCCTTCATCTTCTCCGTCTCTAGGCTGTCGCTGACACCGCGGGTTCCCAGCGCAGGTAGAGCAGCATTCAGCCCCGCTGTGCTTCTGTCTCAATGACTTAACATCAAACGCTGGCAGACATTCCCCCTCCCTCCCCTCCCACCCATGTCCTTTTCTCCCACCACCCCCTCCTCCCCTTGATTCCTCACTGCTTCCTTTTACTCTTCCCTCTCCTCCTGTTCCTCGCCTCACCACCTCCTCTGTCCCTCCTCCCTCGCCTTGCTCCTCCTCTGTCTCCATTTCCCCCTCCACCCTCTTCTTCACAACCTCGGGGCCTTTCCCCATGCCCGCCACTTGGTCGCCATGGTGACTACAGGGCCGCCCAATAGCGGTGTCTTGTCGTGTGAAGGTTAAAGTTTTCCCCTGCCTTTCACCAGGGAACCTTCTCATGTGAGTGCACCTCCTTTGCAAGGTTGCCGGCTGTGTGCACAAAAGATGCCTACTCCTTCTTTTTTCCCCCCATTTTATCCTCTTCTGTACCACCTGTATTTTTTTTTTTTTGAGGTCAACATATCAAAGCGCCATCGCTGATTGCTGCTGCAGCTCGGAGGCTCCTCTTGAAGCATTTAGAAATCAGATTCCATCCTCTTGTGCGTCAGTAATTTTAAAGCCCTTTTATCTCGTGGCCATATTTGACTCCACACACCAGTTGCAAGTGCTGAGAAACATTTCTCAGTTGGAACCCACTGAGAAAGTGATGAAAATGTTAATGAGGGACCATGGATTCTGTTGTGAGCCGTGCTATATTGCTATATTGCTGCTGGGATTCAGGATGGACGAGAGAAAGGAGGGGTAGTTTGTCTAACGTGTTGCAACTCAGCATCTAGCCCAAGGCCTTATTAAGCCCCCCTATATGAGATTCTGAGCCCACGGCAAGCTGTGCAAACATAATTTTTCTGTCAAAGCTCAACAGGCTTTATGTTTTTTTTCTTTTTTCTTAAAGAATAATGTCACTTCATCGCTACTGGCAAATATTATTTCTTAACTGTGCCTGTTGTTTCTTGCAGACTGGTAGCACATCCAAGAGGATTTCTTTAATTTAAATAGTTTTATTTTTGCTGGCATGTGTCGGGGGTATGAATCTGTGTTATTTTGCATGTGCGTCAACAGAGCTGCAGCGCGGTCCAGGAGCAGGGCGGTCACGGGGCGGGGTGCAGCTCTACGATACCCCCTATGAAGACGAGCGAGGCCAGCGCCCAGGTCTGTTGTACGGAGAACCTCAGGAGGAGAGCAAGGAGAGCAGCAGGCTGCCGCAGGACGACGAGAGACCGGCTGATGAGTACGACCAACCCTGGGAATGGAAAAAGGATAACATCTCCAAAGCTTTCGCAGGTAACTGTAAAGATTATGACGATATGCTTCCAGTAAAGTCAATAAATATCAGGGTGGAGCTTAGTCTGGAAAAAGCCACCTAATTGTAGCTACATTATGTAGGTTGTACAAGAGATAATCGATAAGCTGTCAATTAAAAGTTCCGGTACCTGATGGGAGGAATACTCCATGAACTGGACTGTCACTGGTCTTTGCTTGTGATTTTTAAAACGGAAACATGGCAGCTGTTCTGGGAAATGTCAAAATTATACAGGAAATCAATTTATGAATACATTTTAGACAAGGTTTAGACCATGGAGCTGCTGAATTATGCTTCATTGCATATTTAAATCGATATTCAGAGCGTCCCAGAATAAAAGATTTTGGCAAAAATTGAGGTTGTAATATTTAGAATGGCTAAGCACCCAGTTTAATGCCTCCATATTATATCCATTGTATTGTAAGTGTATTTTAGCCAAACATTGAATCCCCACCACCTACTGCACAGACGGTTGTACAACTCCTGAACCATATTTCATAAAATGTGCTGGGAAAAAAGGGAATCGTTCAGTAGAATTCGTGAAAATGGTTAAGACCCGGCTCAAAAAGAGCTGTTTTAAAGGTCAAAGCCAGGAGCAGAGAGCCATGCTGCCATTACTACATAGTGAAATACTCCTCTAACTGTCCTGACCTTTTAATGCAGAGTCTTCCCCCCCATCACGACATCTCGGAATCCTTTTTTATTTGCAGAAAACAGATTGCTTTTACTGCATTTAAACACCTTTTGCTTTAATTGTTCTCTCGCGTATGACGGACCACAGTCACAACAACAACCTCGGAGATGAACATTAGAATTGTCGGAGATGTCTTGTGTTTGTGCGTCATGGATGCATGAGAGAGAGATACAGTAGATAGATAGATAGATAGATAGATAGATAGATAGATAGATAGATAGATAAATAAATACTTTATTCATCCCCATGGGGAAATTTGTTTGTCACAGTAGCAAGACACAAAAATAACAGGAATGAAAGATGCTATATATATATATATATATATATATATATACACACACACACACACACACACACACACACACACACACACACACACACACACACACACACACACACACACACACACACACACACACACACACAACAAAACTCAATATATACAACAAAACAGCAGAGTGTATTAATTTGGGTCCAAAGTATCTGTAGACGTCATAAAGAGAAGGTTGGCAGAGGCACGAATCCTTTTATTTTCATAATCCTTATATTATCAGAAGTCTTTTTAAAATAATTGGCGCCGTGCATGATTATTATTTTTCAACGTGGCACTGACAGTGCATGTCACAACCCATCCCCATTATGTTCCATGTATTAAATATAATTTGGGTGGAGAGAGTGAAGTAGAAATAAGAGAAACGGAGCTGGACTGATGGGTCATTTAGGAGTGGATCAGTGTAAGGCATGCAAGGCCAAGTCGGCATAATTGAGCTGCATCTCCAAGTCACCAAGGTCAAGGTGATGGGATAATAAATCAACCTCCCCTCCCCTCTTTCCTCCTGTGTGTGCCCCCCCTCTTCTCAGTTAATTACATGCCTGCATGCATGACCAATCCAGTGCTAATAAGAGAGTCATGGTCAGCGCACCATTGTCTGAACACACACACACACACACACACACACACACACACACACACACACACACACACACACACACACACACACACACACACACACACACACACACACACACACACACCGTGTTCAGGCTCTAATCGCATTAAGCAGAGGCGCAGCAAAGAGACTCCGTAACTTATTTGAGAGCGGAGATGATTTCAGGAGGAGGTGCACGACAGTTAATTTAAAAGAAATGACACTTAGCACTCGTTCCTGCTTCATCTGTCGCTTTTCCTCCTCTCCAGCTTTTCCTCTTTGTGTCACTATACAGTATGCGCTCCGGCAGAGCAGTGCTCACAGCAGCATTAGAGAGCGCAGTGGAGAAAAAAACGCTTGTGAGTTTTCTGACCCCCTTGTTTTTTCCATTTGGAGTCAGCACTCTGAGCTGGCGTGCTGTTTGTCTGAGCAGACCAAAGCACTGGAGTGTAAACACACAAACAGTATTTTCCATTCTCACATTTAATCCATATTCCCAGACCCACTCAGCGTTGCTAGGCACATGTGAGGGAGGGTAGAGAGGAGGAGGACGGGGATGGAGCAGAAAAAGAGAGATCGAAAGGGGAGGAGAGAGATACGAGGAGAAAGTATGAGCGAGATGGACAGAAGGAGAAAAGGGATAAGAGAGGCTGTGGAGAGAAATGGAAAGGGACGTCCAAGGTTATGGTATGTTTGGTGGCAGCTCAATGGATGTTTGCGGAGGCCCAGCGTTGCAGAGGGGAGGGGCGTTGAGGAGAATTAATGGTCGGGGGTGCTGTGGCGAAGGGAGAGGAGGGGGAGTCAGGGCCATTGTGGCAGGGTGCAATCCGTCATCCGCTAACACATCTCTCAACCATACATATATATATATATGCCAACGCAGCAGCGGTGACAGGGCCGTCCCCATGGCCCTCCCTCCCTGTGGATGTGACACACTCACTCAGATAACCCGCTACAGGGGGCAAAGGGGGCGCCTCGCAATCTGCCAGCAGCCCCTCATCATCACCTTCACACAGGCGCAGACACACACACACACACACACACATGTGGATTCTCAGCTAGATTTTCCAGCGCTGATTATCAGGCCCCCTAATTGAAGGGTGAGAAGAGGTTGTTGGTGTGCGCGTGTGTGTGTGTGTGTGCGTGTGGGGGGGGGGGGGGGGACGCTGGTGCATATTGTATGTGGATTTGCGTGCATTGCATTCATGCAAGCGCTTCTGAACAGAATCTCTGTAATTATGATTTTCACAGCTTATCCATGCTTAAATGTAATCGCCTGGGTGAGTATTGCATTTTTACGGCTATTTTTCAAAAAGCATCAGAAATAAGCTTGCCTCCAAAGCATTTCATTTATTTTCCAATGTCCACTTCAGCCAGCTGCGTGAGTGTGACTGTAGCAGTGCCTGAGGGGTCGGACTTACGGGCTTCTCTCAGTTCGGTGGGTTTTAATTGCAACGTTAGAAAGCTGTCACCAGTCACCACCATCCAACTCAAATTGCAGCAGTCATTAATTCTTGGAAGTCAATAGACAGTCCAGCAGAGGGAGATTGGCTCTGCAACCATTCATCACCAATTAGTGAGCTAATGAAAGGCACAATCTAATTATCTCTCCGATGGCCACCGCTAATGAACAGATGAATGTATGTTTCAAGTATTTCATGTTTGTAAGTTTCATAGTCCGGTAAAGGAGCTTTTAGCCGTTTTGATGCAGGTGACTTCTGTCGAAACATGGAGGAGTGTGCGCATGATTAGAGAGTCGCAAATCAGCTGGAAATCTGGATGAGGACAGATGAATGAATAACATTTCCACCCCTAGAAATTACATTCATGGTGCCATTGAGAAAAGCACTTATCCTCCACTTGTTCCAGTGCAGCTGCTCATTAAGCAACAGCAAAAGACGGGGGCCGTGCAGGGAAGCTCCCCAGTATGAATGTGTGGGTCAGAAAAGCAAACGGCTTGTGTTTTTCTTTTAAATTGGTTCAGACAAACTATTTGCAGCACAAAAACACGTTAAAGTGGGTATCCTTGTGATCCTATAGTTTTTTTTCCGTTTCTGTAGCAATTAGTTTGATATACAATTGTGACTGATTTATTCCAAACAAATGGCTGTATACTGCCATATGGTTTTTAGCTATTCTAGTGGCACGCTACTGTCTGGATGGATTGCCAGACAGACATTCATGGTGCCCAGAGGATGAATCCTACTGACTTTGGTGATCCCCTGACTTTTCATTTCGTGCCTCCCATGAGTTTGTGGTTTTGAGTAAAATGTTCGGACAACCATTTGATGACATGACATTTGGATGTCAGCAATCGGGATGAATTGTAATGACTTCAAGTTACAAGTTTTAAGGTTTGTATTTGTCCTTGTACGACAGGGTTGCTCAACAGATTTTAGATTGTTGTCCCAATTTACTAAATAGGAAAAAAGAAAGAAAAGAAATGATGAATGGAGGAATGGAATAATTGAAGGATGGAGTAGGAATTAAGGAGTCTCACAGCCAGAGGAAAGAAGCTGTTTTGAAGTCTGGTGGCTCGGCAGCTGGTACTTCTGTATCTCTTTCCAGACGGCAGCAGGCTGTGGCTGGGTGGGTTTTGTCTTTTGATATCCCTTTAGCTCTTTGCAGGCTCCTCTTCTCACCAATATGCGCAGTAGATGGGTGCCAATGATGTTCTGGGCGGTTTTAATCACCCGCTGTAGAGCCCTCCTGTCCTGTGCCGTACACGTCCCATGCCAGTTTGTATGTTTGCAGTCTGCCTGCTTTCTATTGCTCCTCTGTAAAAGTTGACAAGAACTTGGAATGGGAATTTTAATAAGAAGTATTAAGAAATACAGCCGTTCTTGAGCTTTCTTCATCAGGATGGAGATGTGTAGATGTCAGATTGATGCTGATTCCCAGGAACTTAAAGCTGCTAACTTGCTCCACCTCAGCATCCTTAAAGTTGACAGGGGTCTGCGTCTTCGCCTCCATTTCCCTAAAATCAACTATTGGCTGCAAGGTTGTTGACTTCCTCTCTATATGAAGTCTCATTGTTGTTTGTAATGCTGCCGATGATGTAGTGTCATCTGTAAACTTCACAAAAGAGTTCTCTTCATGTTTGGGGTCGTAGGTGTACAGCTCAAACGGGGGGAGGCATCTGGAGCCATCATCAGGTCAAAGTTTGAATTTGTCAAATACTTTGGTTTATGACCAAATATCTGCAAAACTAATGTCAGCCTCAGTTGACCTTTTATGTTTAGGGCTAATGGGCAAATGTTAGCATGCTAGCCTCACAGAGCCACCGGCATGGCTTCAGCCTCGTAGAGCAACCAGCAGTTGAGAAGCAAAACTGAGGAATGAGGAATTGTGTAACATTTTGCAAATTGTTCTAGCAGTAGCAAAGATATTCAATGATTGAATTTGATTCTGAAGAAATTGAAAAAAAAATCATCCAGAATCTTAGATTGCTTTATCCCTTCTTGTGTGAATAGTATTTTAGGCTCGATGCTGAAGGGTGCTTTAAAGTGATACAGGAGGTTAGTTTAGCAAAGCTTGCAAAGACACCTTGACTGATGGTCTGCAACTGTGTGTGTTGTGTCTGGTTGTCGAGATACATGTGCTCCGAAAGGACAGGACGTGCGTGTGCGTGTGCATGTGCGTGCGTGTGCGTGTGCGTGTGCGTGCGTGTGCGTGTGTCCCCGCAGGGGCCTGAAAATGTATTTGTGTGTGCGTGCTGCCAAACGTGAGCGAGATTTCCATTTCTGGTGTGATGCTGCTCTAAGCAGACCCTGGGGGCATCTGACCAGTCTCTTCATCAATTTACCGTTACAGTAGAAGGACTCTTGTCGCTCTCTCTCTCTCTTTACTCTCGCTCCCTTTTCTCTTTGTCACATCCCATCTCACCTGCCCCCTTCCTTCTCCCCGTAGTCGCATTTCTTTCTCCTTCAGCGTGAACCTTTACTGACATTAATGAAAAGGCTTGTCCTTCGTGTTTCCCTCTCGCTTCCCAATATGAGAGACGGGTGGAGAGGTGATGGAAGTAGAGTAGGGCAAGACACGAGAGGAGCGAGGGAATATCGAAAGAGCGATAATGCCCCACTTAGAGGAAGATGGGTGAAAGAGGGATGGATTTAATGAATGCCTGGAAAATAGAAACACAGATGAGATTGTCAAGAAATGCGTGATGCTTGAAATTAAAATCTAAATGGTGTCGAGGCATATTATGAAAAGAATGATGTTTTTCTTCTTCTTCGGCTTCTTCACTGGCACAAGGTGTTAATTGTCTGTCTGGGGACCATTTTGCCCAGCAGAAGGTCGTTGTGTGCGGAGAAAAGATGTGATGCCAGGGCTGTTTGAAAAACAGATGTCTTCATTAATGGACCTAATGAAGCTGTTCCATTGTCTTTGTCTGCGCCTCCTTTATTACCAGGACACAGAAAACAGCTGGTGTGCTTGAAAAGTCAGTTATCTGTCAATCATGCCGAGGTCTGGTCATTCCCTCCCCCCTCGATCATTTGGGGTAATTGCTAGCAGGTATAGAGGCACCAGCACATGTGGGATTTTGGCAGCCCAAAGATGAGTGAATTGCTGTTGCCTGTTTCTTCAGCTGGGTTAAAATGGGGAAAAAACACTCTGTTTTAGCATATATAATGAATACAATGGAGTAGATTTTAAGCACAAGTCATAAACATAAGCTTTGAGCACTGATGAGTGTGCGCCTTTGTCCGTAAACCATTAGTGTGTCTCATTGTCTTGTAATAGCCCTCTATGTATGAGAGATCCACAGGTTCCATTAGAAGTGAATGGAAGCCAGATGTTCCCTTCTAGTGAATGAGTGACATGGTGTGATTGTGTGTGCGCGTGTGTGTGTGTGCGTGTGTGTGCGTGTGTGTGCGTGTGTGTGTGTGTGTGTGCGTGCGTGTGCGTGCGTGTGCGTGCGTGTGTGTGTGTGTGTGTGTGTGTGTGTGTGTGTGTGTGTGTGTGTGTGTGTGTGTGTGTGTGTGTGTGTGTGTGTGTGTGTGTTAGCTTGGTATTCAGCCTTTTGTTATCAGAGTGAGTAGTTAAGGTACGGTTTGTGTGTTTGTTCAGCCTTTTGCAGCAGAGAGAGCTACCAATTGTCCCAGATAAAAGATAAAAGATAAAAAACCACTAGTCCCCCAGTAGCATGGTAGAGCCTGCAGGTTTTGGAAGGGTAACGTGGGTTACCCTAAATCTAGCCTTGCATATCCAGACCTATCTCCACACTGCCAGAAAGGTCTGGCTGAACCATGGACTTTACATAAGAAGTTGACGTTGGTTTGTGGACCACAGTTTTGATGCCTCGAGTCATCGTCTTGATTTTTTTGCAACCAGATGTGACACAAGAGGGTGGATCCAAATACAACTGAACATGTTCTGAAGAATTTTTTTGACAACCAAAATGTTAAAATGAACTTTCCCGTTCTAAAAACACACTGGGAAAGGGTTTAAATTGTAAGGCGAAAAACACGTCTAACTTATATAACTTTTTTAACAAAAAATGTGTGATTATTTCAATATTTGAGCTGGAGTCAGCAATTCTGGATTGTTGATATTAGTGCTCAAACAAATACTATTAATACATTTATCATCCCTCTCACACTCACTGCCTTTCTCTTCATACATCCATGACCTTTTCCCCTGTTGCTGATTGGCTGGAACATTGTTGTGTGGCTCAGTCTGAGCCACTTAGTTAGGAGTCATCTACTGGTTGTATTTCTACTTATCCAATCAGGTTGTGATTGAGTGATCTGCCTTATTTCAATTTATTATGAGACGAACAAGATAAATTAAATGGGGGCCAGAAAACGAGTGTATTGTTTGAAATGTCCTTGTCCAAAGCCAAACAAAATAAGCAATTGGGATAAGCCAGGGGAAACAATTGAAATCATCTCAACGCTTACTTTTTGGCAAAGAAAAATACAACTTTCAAGATACAATATTCAAGAACACGAAACAGAATGAGTCCTTAAGAAGGACAACAGCCACCTAAAAACCAAAGAAAAGGAATCTTCCCCTCCGCCTGTGTAACACCACTATCTGAACGTATCTCTCACTCAGATGGCTGAGCACATTTCTGATCTGTAATAAATTGTCTTAGCTGTCTCTATGTTACCCCTTGCTTTCTATTGTGTGCTTCTCGTTTACACCCTTCTCTCTTTCCAATGGGTGACTTTCAGTTTTGCTTGAAAATTAGAGGTGTGAAATGTGACGTGGTGGCGAGCGGACAGGCAGCAGTGTGGCAGCGCTCTGCTGTTTTCGAGGTGTCAGGTGTGTGCGTGTGTGCTATTGGGGGGGGGTACCAGGCCACACTTTAATCCTGGCTTCAGCGGAGGTGCGGGTTGCTCCAGATGGGGCCATTGTAATGCGCCATGCATCAATAATTCACGGCGAGCCAGCGAAAGTGGCGGAGTGTGTCTGCCTGCTCAATAATTAACCAGGGAGGGAGAGGGGCATGTATGTACAGCTTGGGTCTCTCTCCAAACGCCCATTCAAATGGCCTTTGATGTCGCCGGCCTGGGGGGTCTTTGGATTTGTCGGCTCATTAAGACGTCACCCCACTTTTCCTTTTATTTGTTTTGTAATCCGTTTCCGCTGTGAGAAGGAGCTGAATGTAGAGTGTGTGTGTGTGTGTGTGTGTGTGTGTGTGTGTGTGAGAGGCTGCAGTAATGACTGTTAAAGTACAGTATATGGTTCGCCTGCTATGGTAGATAATGAGCTATTTTCAGGTTTGTGAACCTTCTGCTGCTCTCCTACTGTTGGTAGGAGAGTGCATGGAGCATTATTCTGCCCCCACACTCCTCAGTTCCTCTGTCTCACTGCTCTGTGGGTTGCAGTGCACATAAAGTCACGTTTTGTTTCCATTGCATCTGCGGCTACTAGACAGTTTCTGAAAGTGGATTTGTTCAAATGACTATAAATAATGCAGCCTCTGTCTTCTCATGTCCTCTCTGTCTTATCTTCTTTGCTTTCTTCAGTCTTATCACACATGATAAAATGATGTAGATACAGGGTCTAAAGATGTTTTCCCCCACATGTGTGATGAAGCCAAGGGACAGGAGCTAGAGTGTATTAATTTACTTCATGACAGGAGGTATAGTTAATTACACACCACATCTCTGTCGTGTAATCACACGTGCACCCTCTCGACAGGCCTTCCACCTCTTCCACGTCGCACTTCTTGCTCACGCTCTCCTCCTCCCATTCAAATCTTGCACCTGATTTCAGTCTTGCGTCTTTAATCATCACCACTTCTCCCACACATCTTCCTTTTCGTTAACTTTGTTCGAGCCCATCTGCTGTTTTCTCACTCTGTCGCTCCCTTTTTCCTTTTTCTCTCGCCTCCTCCCCGCTTCCCTTCCCTCTATTAGAAATGAGGGAGTTGTCGGAGTTGCCCTGGCCTTCCCCGGTGGGTCAGCTGGAGGAGGAGCCAGTCAGAGAGCCAGGTGACCTCCCGCCCTGAGCACAACCCTCCCCCTCCCTGTCTCCCTTTGTCACCGCCTACACACGTGTAGGCAGTCACCCTGACCTTCATGACCCAGCTGTTGTCCCACATCTGCTCTACCTCCATTCGGGGGGGAAAGGGGAAGCTGCGGCCTGCCTGTTGCGTTTATTGTGTCGTCAGTTATTTTTGGGGGGTTTAAAGCTCTCCCTTCTTAAATTACCACATTCCCCTCTTGCATCAACCACGCATGAAAAGCTCCCTCTAAATTAAGATGTCTGCCTTGTTCATTTCAAGGTACTTAGAAGTGCTACGGTACACTTAATGTTTAATTACAAGTTCTGTAGATTGAAGTTCACCAAAATCAGGCACAGAAGGGGTAAATAACACTTTGGTCTGTACACGTAATTTGCTCCAGAATAGAGTCAGTATCGTCAACACCAAGTAATCTGCAGCGTAGCCTAGTGGAAGACACAGACTTGCAACAGAGCAAAGCAGGGAAGACGGCAACTTCCTGTCTCTTATCTCCCCTCTGTGACTCATAAAAATGTTGATGACGGTAATTGTGATGATGCTGATAGTTTTGCAGCCTGTCAGACCGGGACCTGCTGTCCTCTAGTTTGACCCATCCACGAGAGGTCTCTCTGCTGCATGCAAGGTTTTGCAATAGCCGGAAGTCTGGTGTTTACCCGATTCTGGCTGCGAGGTTTAATCCCTTTTGATCATGTCACGCTGTAAATACTCTGACTCACTTTTTCTGTCCCCGTCTGCCAACAGTGCAGTTTGACGGCGCAGAGTGGGAGCGCTCCTCGTCGCCCACAGAGCGGTTGCGTCCGCCGGGGGCAAGGTCCAGCCCGCTCGCAGGAGGGGGGATGAAGTTTCGAATGCCGCAGGAATGCCTCACCATGGTGGGGGAGAGAGTGGACCCGACTCTGCCTCTGGAGAAGCAGGTGTATGTACATCAATGCATATCAGTTGCTATGTGTCTGAGTGTATACATGCCACACACTCCAGTTCAGGGTTAATCACAATAATGTTTGATAGTTAATGATGGAGTGTCTCTGTTGACAACCTTTTATTTGAATATAATACAGGATAAAGAGAGAAAAATAGCAACACATGGGTTAATCCAAGTAATGTAAGGATTACGACACATCACAGCAATATATGATTAAACAAGGCATTTTGTCTGAAGCGTTATTCTAAGTTCTGATCTTTTTTAAATGCATCAAACAAATATAAATCATGCTAAAAGTGTCTCTGCATGGTTGCCATGCACATACATGTATCATTCATTGTCATATAAATTATTCTGAATATTTGAGGAAGAACCGGGTTGTACATCCCACAAAAATTCCACCGCTTTGATCTATTAAGGGCAGGGACACATTAAGTAGAAGCAGTTATGTTATGTGTGCTGCTAAGCAGCATCCACGAGAGCTTACAGAACTGCGAAAGGTTAGAATGAGAACTAATTAAGTCAGAACATTAAAAATAAGCATTTACTTTGGTCTTGTAATTTCAGACATCATTGGTGTAATTCATGTGCTGTTTCTGTGCACATAAAAGGCCGTTTTACTAATGAAATCCAAGCACATGACACCCCTTAAGCACACATGCACATGCGCGCGCACACACACACACGACGCACACAGTGTTGTGCTCACAAACAGATTCACTTGAGGATGGCAGTTGATTATTATGCCCCATTACTCCCTGATGATCTCTTAAGGCTGTTTTGAGCTTTGCGTTTCCTTCAGCTCTGCTTTAAACAGAGAAACAGCATCACTGCCGACCCGTAGCATTCAGTACACCTCACCAAGTCAGGTCCAAGAAAGTCTCATTATTTTTATTGCAGGAATATAATTATGTTACCCACTGGTTGTGTTTATCCCAAACAGTTATGTATATTATTTATGTACAGCCACACTATATAGGCAAGGCTCCATGGATGGCTCTGTCCGTCCGTCCGTCCACACTTTGGTCCGGACTGAAGTATCTTTAAAATTACCGGATAAATTGCCATGATATATTGTGCAGACATTCTTGGTCTCCAGAGGTGATTCCCTTTGCCAACAAAAAGTTGACTTTTGTAGTTTTTTTGTGAAATTTAAAAGAGATACTCATTCACTTCTCCGGATGAATTGTAGTTTCCTTGGTGATCCCTCAACTTTTCATGTAGCGGCAAAACCAATGCTGTTTCTGGCACAGTTGTACTTCGTTTTTAGTGTTTCGCATTAGCAAATGTTAGCGTGCTTACATCCTAAGCTAAGATGGTAAACACCTGCTGCCTTGTGAGCATGTTAGCATTGTTTGATTATAATATTTAAGACCTTGTGCTGATGAAAAGACGGTTAGCAATGTGTTTTAGCGCAGATGCGAGAATGCACTCCACCCTGGTGTTATGACTAACTCAAAATGTACTTCTGTGAAAAGTGAGACCAGAGAAGCCGTTTCTTTTTTTATTATTTGTTTTCCCTGGAGGTCTTGAATATTAATCTGTAGAAACATTATACCACTGCTAATTACTAATAATTACTAATTAACTACTCCCTTTTACCATATCTAACTGAATCTATGTGTGTGTGTGTGTGTTCTGTTCATCAGATGGTACCACGGTTCGTTGTCGCGTTCGGAGGCAGAGTCGCTGCTGACGCTGTGTAAAGAATGTAGCTATCTGGTGAGGAACAGTCAGACCAACCGCTGTGACTACTCCCTGTCCCTTCGGTAAGACACACACACACACACACACACACACACACACACACACACACACACACACCCTACACTGACTGACCTACCACAATAAGCGAAGCAAACACCTGTGCACCTTCAGTACGGCTCTCCAATAAACAGTTGCAATTTAATTTCAAAGAAGAAGCGTGTGTTTGAAGCCACCTGACTTACCGATCTCATATCGCAGTCTCCACATCCCTCCATCTGTCTCTCCCTGCTCTGTCTCCCTTCCTCCCTTTCACCATCACCCCCACTCAAGATCACTGCCGCACTGTTTCCTCTCCCGATACTCATTTGCAGGGCACAATACTGCTTATCTGGTCAAATCTCTCCCTTGTAATTACTACCATGATCCATCGTCCCGACCTCCCATCATCCCTCTGTCCTCACCCCATCCTTGGCCCCTATCTGTGGCTTTCCTATGTGGCCCCAGCGAGCCTTCTAAGTGGTAATCAGGCAGGTAGAGCACACTTGAGTGCACACATCATCCTCTCCGTAATCACTAATGAATATGAATTACCTTCTGTGGGCCACACAAGAAGGGAATCCGGGAGGAAAGGGAGGGGGGTGACATATAAACAAGCTCATGCATTACTCATTTACATGAGTAGAGTGGGTTTGACACACACACACACACACACACACACACACACACACACACACACACACACACACACACACACACACACACACACACACACACACACACACACTACACACTACACACACACACACACACACACACACACACACAGCAACAAGGTCACTACTGGCAATGGTTCCCCAGCTGGCGCATGTGAGATTTGGAAGTAGTGATTTCTTATGAAATTGCTAAATCTATTGTTTTTTGCTTGGTCAGAATGTGGGACTGTCCTTCATCGCCCAATCTGTAAAGAGTCAAAGCCGCTTGGATCTCTAATCGGCTTAAAAGGAACGTTTGGTTTCATACAGCCTTTATTGTCTTAGTTTTGGCCATCTAACCAGTAATAATAGTTATTTGCTGATATTGAGGAACAGAACAACACTAGAATAAGTCAGAGGTGACAAGAAACAAAAGCAATCTGAGGGATCATACAGGTTTTAAACAAAGAGAAGACGGTAAAAAAAAAAAAATCATCTGTAGTCATGAATCCATCACACTTTAAAGACTTTGACCTACTTTCACTTTCCTTACATTCCACTGTCGTACAAAATGGAGGATAAGAGGTAGATTGTGTCAAATACCCTTGAGTGTTATCTTGTGTCAGGTATTTTGCATCAGGGCCATTTTACTGGAATGTATACTTATTCTGTTTGACTTGAAGTCCTGGGGAGAAGACTGGAAGCTTGTGTATGTATTCAAACACCTAGTGAAGCCTTTCAGTGACCCTTTTGGTTTTACCCCCAGACACAGTAGTTTAGATGTTATGGTTATAAACCAATGGTTTGTTTGTTTGACCCTCAGACATACTGAGGAGCAAATACTTTGGAGATTGGAAAGAAACAGTCGGTAAAGCCTAATTCATGCTTCTCCGCAGTGGTGTATAAAGTACCCAAAAGCCGTACTTGAGTAAAAGTAAAGATACCTTACTGGAAAATTACTCCAGTAAAAGTAAAAGTCACCTATTAAAATACTACTTGAGTAAAAGTCTTAAAGTATCTGATATTTTCTGTACTTAAGTATCAAAAGTATTTTTCTGATATAAAATGTACTTAAGTATTGAAAGTAAAAGTACAAGTACATGCTTTTAATAAAAAAGCAAAGGGTCAGAATTTTGAGAATTATGAAGTTTATTCTTTTAAGTGCTGTGGCCACCGTGACCAAGGACAAGGAGTTGTGTTGATAAAATAACCATATATATTATGTTCAACATAATATATTGTACCTAAGTATACTTTTGCATCTACTATGAACTTATCATCATAATTCTCCAAAAAGCAATATGACACTATGAAGGACTTGTAACAGTGTGGTTATAAGTATGCTCATTCCGCCCGCCGTGGGTCTCTTGGTACCGGTCCGTGGGTCTCTTGGTACCGGTCTGTGGGTCTCTTGGTACCGGTCTGTGGGTCTCTTGGTACCGGGCCACAGAAAGAATGAATGAAACATTTCAATTAAATTAAAAAAAATCAAGGCCGGAAAGATGTTTTATTGTGAAAAATGACCGCATACATCCGTCTGTGGTAACCTCAGACGGAATCTCTTGACACATGTCAAGATGTTACGTTACTCTAAAAATGAAACGTAAGTCTGTTACAACTCTGTCGGTGATCTGGAAACCAAGGCAGAGTATCCTGAGATCGCCAAAAAAGCATGAAAACCTGCTTCCATTTCCACATCCTGTCTTTGTGCAGCGCGTTATAAGTTAAGCAGTAGACTGGACTAAAGGTTTAGTTAGGAGTAGACTGGACATAACGAACACACGTCGGGTGTCGTTGTCACCCGCCTCTCCGAGGTCGGACCCGGTCCGTGACAATATTGTCTTCACGTAACCGGTCCGTGACGCATAAAGGTTTGGGAGCGCTGGACTAGAGGATGTAGAGGGAAAATGCAAAACATTGTGATTCGCAAAACCTGCTTCGTGGAGTCTGTGTTCCACCACAGTCCCGATGTTTTTTTTTTTTTCTAAAGATAGATTTGATTTTGTAGCGAGTAACGAAGGTTTCAGGGGAAATGTATCGGAGTAAAAGTATCATTTTTCTTTGCAAAATGTAGTGAAGTAAAAGTAAACAGAAATATAAATAGTAAAGTAGAGTACAGATATCCCCAAAAACTACTTAAGTACAGTAACGAAGTATTTCTACTTCGTTACTATACACCACTGCTTCTCCGTCAGGTCGACGGCGTACCTACGCAGTCGACCTGACGCAGTCGTTGAGCATTCGAAGTTCTGCGTCGAGGGTCCGCGTTGCTCTGCAATTAACCGCCATGCCGCCAGGGGGGTGTGCCTGTGTGGCTGTGTTTTGCGCGATTTCTCGCCATGAGTTTAATGTCATTTTGCAGTCTTTGTAGTCCCTCGAAGAAAAGTTATAAAGGTGGTCGTATTTCCTGACCTCCTCGATGATTCGTTCTTCTGTTTGGTCCATTGTTACTACCGGTCTACAAGAACTTTAAAAATAGCGGTGTAGGAAGACAAACCGGAAAGAGCAACCGCCGGAAATTACGTTCTGAGCGGACCAATCACAGCGTTGCGGTCCGCGTCAACGCGACGCGTAGTTAGGATTTTTTGGAGGTGCGCGTCAGGCTACGGCGTAGGGGTCTGCGTCGACGCGTAAGCGACGGCGTAGGTACGCCGTCGACCTGACGGAGAAGCATGAATTAGGCTTTAGTCTTTATCAGGCTGTTGTGACTTGGTTTGCTGGTTGTTCGCTGACGCTACCTTTGTAACGTCAATGTGCCCTCCAGCAAGGACAGCTTGAGTAATAACAACAGCTAAACTATGTGAAATAGTGCAGCATCCTTGGAAAGAGTGAACCTCACCTACTGTAAGATTCGATAGTAACGTGGACAACGGGAGGAACGATGATGGCTGCTCAATGGAGACGAGATGAAGAAGTCCAAAGTGAGTCAGCTTTGAAACAAACTGGCCTGCCAGAATTAAACCAGCATGAATATTTATGGCTCATGAGATACAAAGAGTCCGAGCGCTGACGTGATGAAGCATCTGGCTCTCGGTGCTTTCGAGGCCAGTGGGACAAATCATACACTGCCTGTGTTTGGCTGAGTGTAGTCAAAGTGAGTGTTTTTTGGGGGGGGGGGGGGGTTTCACTGCTATTCAAAATGTAATTTGGTTGACTAGGACAATGACAATTATGGTGACCGACTTCGACCCTCCTCTTTCCCTCTGCATCTATAATTAGACATACATCATGACTGGCTGGCTCTTAAAGGGGAAGTCCTGTCGTGGCTGAATATCACTTAAAGGGAATAAGGCAGTGTGCTTCTCCCGGCTGAGCCACTTTCACAGTCCAGCGTTCGTCTTTCCCACCGTGCTCCATTACGCCACTCATTCATCCATCATAATGTCCCGTGCTTCCTAATTTGCGACATGGTGTTAAATCTTGGTTAGAATCATGTCCTCAGTGCAGGAAAAAAAAGAAAGAAGCGAACATAAATCCGGGCTGTCATTTCCACGGTGTCATTATGTGACCAAAATGTGTGGAAGGCTGCTGTTTGATGTGCCCCCTATTTCATGTCCTCTCTCTCTTTTTCTCTTTTCTCTCTTCTCACTTTCATATCCCCCTCTCTTTCCTCCTTTTGTCTCCTTCCTTTCTAAACCCTTTCTTCCTGTTTTCTCCCCACAGGAGCTGCCAGGGTTTCATGCACATGAAGTTCACTCGGTATAAAGACGGCAAGTACGTGCTGGGACAGAACAGCCCTCACTTTGACACCATCCCAGAAGTCATCAACTTCTACACCACACACAAACTCCCGATCCGAGGCGCCGAGCATCTGTCTTTGCTGTTCCCTGTGCTGGTGCAGACTCTCTGACACTCCTCCTCCTCCTGGACCTCCGGGGCGTCATTGTGATTGGACACGTAACGCTTGAATGTTTGATGGGATCTTCCCAGCGGAGTGCCGGCTCTCTCTTCTTGCTGGACTGGACTACAAGAGGAGAGAACTGGATTACTTTTTGATGATTCACACACGCCGGGGGGCTGATGCCCTCACCCACCACTACTGTTGTACTTGTGGGCCACGTGTCTCTAACAGCCAGGGGATCGATTCACATGAAATGCAATACCTGAACTTCAGGCAGTATTTGCTGTAACGTCTCTCTCTCTCATTTCCTTACTGAACCGCGGGTTGGGGGGGGTGACATGTGAAATTCTCCCTGTCTTTGTCTTTCACAGCTGACTGAAATGCAGAGGCAGTTAGCAGAGCTGTAGCTGGGACAAAGTCTGTATATTCTGAATGTACTGATGGCCCAGTTCACGGGAGATTTAGATTGAATTACACATCTTATTGACACTGGTTTAAGAAAATAATATTGCTGTCGTAAGGTGAAAACCTCACTCGTCATATTTAGCTGTTTTTTCATCTTTATATGAATCAATAGATTAAATTGCACTGTATAATATGAGAACACCTTTTCATCCTCGGGATTGGGAGACCCTACTGTAAATGTTGGAATACTCACATTTTCCATAACAAAAAAAGAAATGCTATTTTCAAAAATATAAGGTTTTTACCACCAGCAGTTATATTTCGGATGCTTTTCTACACAAAGCTACACCCGCTGATCTTCAGCCAGTCTGTTCTGCACTGTCATGCTGCTGTACGTTGAGGATTTGCTTGACACATCTCCATGTTACTTGTTTGTTCCTCGTGAGCAACAGTGTGTTGTATTGATATACCTGTGTTGACCTCTCTGACCTGGACCTCTTATTGTTTGCTTGTGATTAGACAATGCTGGGTTTGTAAAAAAAAAAAAAAAAGAAAAAAAAGGCAACCTGTCACTGCTGTCATTGTGTTCTCACTAACTTAAATTTAAGATTGTAGGCTGAAGCAAAGAGATGCAGGAAACACTGAACACTCAAACGTTGTGACTGTTGGCCGCGTTTGCACACTTTCTACATATTTGAGCGCAGCTTTTTTTCGGTCCTTCCTTGCTCCTCGTTGGTGAGTTGTATTTGAGTTAAACGCTTGCCATCTGGAATGGGTTCCCATGTCTGCTGCCTGGTTGCAGCATTGTGTGGCAAAAATGTATTTTAGAGGAGCGCCAACTTCCACCAAACACGTTATGACCATTGGAAATGACAAAAATTTGCTGTGTTGTTTTCATTATTATTATTATGGCAAGTTTTTGTCACTAATAAAAAAGATGACAGGATGTGTACCCGCTGTGTTGAAGCATCTCATCTGTATGCAGAGTGTTGATTCTACATGTAGATCAGTGGTTCCAAACCTGGGGGCTGGGACCCCCCAGGAGGACTTTGGAGATGTCTGAAAAGCAAAATTCTGCTCCACACAATCATGTTTTTTGCAGACTACTGTCGGGCTTTTTCCTCATGTCTTGTGAAATACTGTGTATTTTTTTTCCCCTCCTCTTTACGCCTCAAAAAAATCAATCGGAAACAATTTGAGAAGGGGAAATCTTCTTTGGTCTTGTGCTTGATGCAAACAGAAAAAGACTTCCAAAATATTCCCTTTTTTTTAATGCAATACACTCATTAGACTCACCCAGAAAGACGGAAGAGAGGCACAAAGGACTTGGCGAGATCGCGTGCTCCACACACTCAAATGCACGCACATTTGCTTTCCCTCATCCATTGACAGCAGGGTTGGGAGGGAGAGGGGTGAGGACTGGGGGTGAGGTGTGGCGGAGGAGGGGGTGAGGCAGCCCTCATTATTTGGGCCGCGTTGCAGTGAAAAGCACGGGGATTGCTTTCATTACTGAGCCAAATGAAATAGCAGAGGCTGATTACCCGCGTGACGGAGAGAGGAGACAAGCTGGATCACTCTCCATTGGGGAGAAAGTGAGGAAAGGGGGGGAAAAAAGGAGGGAGGAGGAGATGCTGCCTGGCTGTACTTCCCCAATGAGACTCCAAACAAGTGTGTGTGGGCGTGTGTGAGTGTAAGAGAGAGAGACGGTGACATGGAGGGGGGGCTGCTATAGTCCCATTTCCTCTCAAACAAGGCTCCCTGGGGAGGGATATGAATATTAACGACAGTGGAAGTGCGGCATGTAAAAATCAAACAAATATCTCACCCTCATTTCTCTTGCTTTTGTGTAGCGCTTACCTTGTCTCTGCTTTCTTTTTCAGAATGTCTCTTTGCTAATTTCTAGTAGGCTGAAGGATACCTAATATAGAGCTCTATTGTTATTACACATTTGTGTAGTTTGGAACAAGAGTGTGTGTGTGTGTGTGTGTGTGTGTGTGTGTGTGTGTGTGTGTGTGTGTGTGTGTGTGTGTGTGTGTGCGTGCGCGCGCAGCTGTCATATCACTATGTGTGTAATGTCAGATCTGGGGGGTGTCAACGGTTACGTAGTGACGGCAGCTGTTAATCCATCAGACATGCTTGGAGGAATGAACACCTGTGATCAACGCAGAGCCAGAGTACATGTTTGGAAACCACATTGCATGCACACACGCATGCTTGGCCTAGAATTGTTTTGTTAAATAGTTAGATACCGCTTTTACAGATTTTGATATGTGGCAGAATTTGAAAAGCACAGGTGTACATGATAAAGAGTGATGGCCAAATACTTTAGTTTTAGGGTCCTGGTGTTTTGCATGATGTCACACTTACTACTGGGACACTTGAATAGAAAAGAGAGCCATCATGTATGTTAGTAACACCTTCCTACTATGGCAAGTGAAGAAGAATGAAAACAAATTGTAAGTTAAGGAAGCAAAACCTTTTAGAAATAAGTCATTAAACATTCCACATCGAAAAGAGACACTTTCTGATATTAAATGGTCATCATTTTGCCCAGAACTCTCATCAAATATACATTTTCATCTCCAGAGGGATGCTCTTGAATGAGTTTCACACTTTAATGGTTGCTCTTTTACACAACGCGCAAACCTCAAGGCTGCTCGCATGCGACGAGGCGGGGAATCGGCCAGCTGTGCTCACGCTCAATGCCACAAGTGAGCGACGGGACACGCATGTCAGACTAAGAAGGCTGCCGTCCTCCTTCTCACTTATCCCCGACCCCAGACTCGCTAATCCCAGCAGTTGCGGCAGGCAGGCAGGCAGGCGTGGGTGAAATGGATTGGGGGTCAGTTGTGAGCAGGTGTGTGTGCATGCCGTCAGGCCCCGCCAGAGGACCGCAATCACAGGGGTTTTGGAGTGAAAGCAGCTGCTGTTTTGGAAGATTTTGGGGAGAGGGAGGGGGTATTGACTTTGGAAGAGATTCCTTATCCACTCCTGCCACCTATCTGTTATGGTAGGATGGCAATGAAAGGCCGGCTGCAGAGATTGGCGAAAACGGTGATACTTTATTTAATCAGGTTATTCTGAAAGGTCATATTTAGAGCATTAGCAGAGCAGCAAACCACTATTTGCCATGTAATGACGCAGTGGAGTAATATCTACCTGAGTCAACTCTGTCATCACCGTTGCCGTTGTTTGGGGTGTTTGTGTTGTTAGCACCGCTAGCTTCTAGCCGCCGGCTCAGCTGTCACCATGTTGAGAGCCGTGTGGAAGCAATGTGCTCTGAATTTTGTATTGACCGCCTTTTTAGGTGCAATGCGCAGCACGAGATGATTTGCACAATGGCTTTACTGTCCGGAAGAGAGAGACTGAAATTATTCTCACATGAAAATTTTATTTATTTAAACGTAGTTAATTAATACATTTCTCAATTGAGGGAAAAATGAGTGACAACTGTTTTGTTCCAGCGTCTCAAATGTGAAACTGTTTTTCCTGTTTCTGTTGAATGTGTTTGTATTTTAGGCACACACAAAAAGCAATTTGAAAACCACCTTGGGCTGTGGGGAAAATGGAGATTTCTAATTATTTTTCTGACATTTTAAAGGACAAGCAATTAATCAAAAAGATGAATTTGGTTATAAAAACAAATGTTAGTTGCAGCCCTAAAAGGCACATATTAGGCTCAGGACTCCTATGTATTAAGACATCCTAGAAAGGATGCATTTGTTGTCGCTTCAGGAGAAAGAAAATGGAAAACATTCTTTTTTTCTTTCTTTTTTACTTTGGTTACTTCTGAAACTCAACCTGAGTCTGCTTGATCCGCACTACAGGACATTAATGGCAGTGTGGTTTGAGGGGGATGCTGGGAGGAGTGTCCACCAATCCAAGTCTCAGCCAGCTCCTTCAGATATCCTCCCACCGAGTAACCTTTGCCTTCGCTCCCCCTAGGTTCCACCCAGCTGCTCCCTGGATGAAACCCTCTGCTCCTGGGGAGCTTATCACCAAAGTCTCCCTGGATCTTCCCTCTCTTTGTTGCACAAGTAATTACGTCGCTGTGTCAGACAGCTGTGGAGGCGCAGGTAGGGGAGGAGAATCATCACACGCCACATGAACGCGTGGGCCTCCTCTGGTCAGAGTGGTACAACTCTGCTGTGGAGGAGAGAATGGCTTCAGCTGGGGGGCTCTGCATGAGCGGGCACCTCAAACGGGAGCCCTCGCCGCCGCCTGGCCCCACTCCACCTCCACGCTGCTTCAAAAAGGAGATTTGAGAATAGAAGTGTTTCATACTGGCACATTCAGTAGCTCGGACCAGATGGAGTCTTTGTTCTTTCTCTCAAAAACACACACGGATGCACACACACACACACGTCCCTCTCACACACACGCATGCATGCCCACTTCCTCACCACACAGCGGTATAAAGCCAGGATCACGAGGACGGGGGGGTGGTGTGATTCTCTTGTCCTCTGCCGTGTTCACATTAGTCATATGCAAATAGGCATTGTGCACAGAGAACGGCACAAATCCACCATGTCTAAATCCTCAAAGAAGACCGGTGACGGCTATTTAGTTAACATGATTTATTAAGGTGTTCGACCCAGTTAGCGCATGCAGCCATTAAATGGTGTTTGTTTCTGGTGTTTGGGCAAATCTAATCTGTCATCTGCTGGAATTTGAGGACGTGAAGAAGATTAAAATGAAAAGGAATGTATAAATCTCTACTGAACATGTTTGAGTTATGCTTTTTTTTTCTACATGAAGATTGAAGGAGAATATTATGAACAGTTGGGATGGTTGTGTCTTTCCTGCTCATCTTCATTGTGACTTTATTTTTCTCTTAAGGTTGCTATTTTTAACCTGAACCTGAGTAGATATATTAGTTATTCAATATTGCCATAGATTAATGTCTTTTTTTTTTTCATGAAGATTTTTCTTTATATCAATTACAAGTTTCATTTGAGCTGATACGCAACTGAACTTCTCAATACGTTCGATATGAAACCTGAAATCTTCTTGCACTCCCATATTGTTTTAAACTTGACCTCTTTGGTTAGATTCTTCCTCATTTTGGATCTTTCTCGTATTTGTTCTTCAACTTCCTATTTTTGAACAACAGTCGTCTCGGGGTGATTTCATCACGACCCTTCTCTAATATCTATTTGCAACACAGACACAGTTCTTGATTTACACGATTAGAAATACAGCATTGTTTGGCTCGAGACAAAGCCCTTCTGACTTGGTGTTTCCCAGGTACACAGCTTAGTTGTCTAACTCAGTGATTTTCAACCACTGTCAGGTGTGCCGTGGGACAATGTCCAATTTCACTTAATCGGTCCCAAAAAATATAATTTTCCATTGTTGAGCGTCTGAACCTGCAATATAGTGGCTGGTCGAGTAATTAACTACTCTTCTATACCAGTAGGTAGCGCAATAATGACCTACCATATATGCTGTATTATGCTACAATGTGACATTAATATTAATTACCTACCATATATGCTGTGTTATGCTACAATGTGACATTAATAATAATGACCTACCATATATGCTGTGTTATGCTACAATGGTACATTAATAATAATTACCTACCATATATGCTGTGTTATGCTACAATGGTACATTAATAATAATTACCTACCATATATGCTGTGTTATGCTACAATGGGACATTTTGTAACTTTTTTGGTTGTTAGTGTGCCGCAGGATTTTTTTTTTTTATTGTAAAAAATGTGCCGCGGCTCAAAAAAGGTTGAAAAACACTGGTCTAACTGATGCCACTGAGCCATCAGCTGGCACACCTGGCATGTATTAGCAGTGGCTTCCAGACTCCTCCTACTTCTCCTGATGCTGAAACTGCAACAATGCATCGGCCCCTTGAGGAGTAAATCCACACTTAGTATGTTCACCTATCTAAATAACTGACTATATAAAAGTCTAATATTCTTGATATTATTCATGTGTGTGGATGTTTTGATCTCTCGTCTCCAAACTGATTTTCATGACAACGAAGGCATTTGAATCAAACTAAATCGGATGAGGAAATGGGAACATGTTGGACAACAACGGTGAGAATGATGACAAAAAGCAGAAGGAGAGAGCGATTCACTGACTACAAATGACGCTGGAGCTCAACATTTTGTCATTCTCTTGTGTTCCAGATGGCATGAGGGCACCGTCATCCTCGGCTAAATCAAGGAGGAGAACATTTCTGACAGGAAGGAGCAAGTGACATTTAAACTGGAAATGCGCGGCTGGTGCTGCGTCCTTGCTGTCTTTTCCCATCAGATCTGGAGGTGCAGAGCGGAGACACATCCTTTAGCTCAGGTGAGTATGAAATGCCATTCTGTCAGCTCCCGTCTGGTCTTTGCTGTGCAAGGTGGTATGAACAACCAGCTCTGCTGCAATCAGCCAGCCATCTATCGATTTTTAAAGTCAAAGTAACCTTCACTGCTGCGGGTTTGTCGCAACAAAAACACATCCAAGTTATTTTTTTAACACATCCTTTAAACGTGTGTGAAAAGCGTTGTATACACAAAAACCTCAGCCACACAGTTTTATGATCTGATTAATTTAACATACTCAATAACTGGGGTTTGTCGCGTTACGTTCCAGAGAATTTAAACATGAAGCTCTTCAAAGTCGGATTCATGCAGTATCTTTCATGACTAATAGCTACCTGACCTCGCCTGGTTGAAATATATATCAAGAGTTTCTCTGCAATATTCATCCCTGGCTGACCCATGTAATGAATGGCAATGAGCGAGCATCAATGAGCTTCCCATTAGAATATTAAATGAGTGTAGGTTAAATTTCATGACATTGCACTTCTCCTGTCTGAATAACACATGATAAACTGACAAATCAGAGCATTTGTTCATTTATATATGTATGCCTTAAGCTTTTTATGTGATTTACAGACTGATCTACCGTTCATACGGGGCAAAACGTGCAGACAAAATGTCTGGCTTTCCTGTCGATGCACCTTGACAATGTTTATATGGCTGAGAGGAAGGGGGTTGGAAGCAGGCAAATCATTAATTCAATATAAAAACAAGACACGTGTGAAAATCTCATAAAAGGGAATAGGATTTTATTTTATTTGCTATATAATGGTATCAGGCACTACACCACTCTAGACAGAAATGTCATTTACAGTCTACCGCCATTTAAATAATTCACATCCAACACTCTTATTCACTAGTGGTTAGTTGACATGTGTGAGTGGTTTCTTGATGAGCTCATCGGGAGCCAAAATGTCCAGCGGATGCTGACACAGTAGAGCTTAGTCCAATGAAATATGAGTTAGTCCTGCGAATGTAGAACTGAGCCTGAACTGTCCAAAAATGGCCACCAAACACAAGTTGAACCCTATTGAGAGTTTTTCCCTGTAGCACCACCGTGAGGACAGTCTCTACGCTCTTGCCCACTAGTGGTAAGAATCTAATGATGGCAATGTTGCTGTCATCTTTCATTCATCCACCACTTTGGATTTCTGGTGTATGTGTAATGAGTATCACAGCCTCACAAGGCCGCTAGTCTGGTAAACAAACTTTTGGTCTTGTTTACTCTCACAGTGCATCTCAAATCATAACAAAGATCAATAATTAAGTCCTAGTACCTTGCGTTTTCAATGCACACAAACTATTTTAAACGTGTATACCAATAGTATTAAGATGGCAAATGTTTTCACAGAAAATAAATAGTTTACCAAGACAAGTTGTGATGGAAAACGCAGGTGCTTTAAGAGTACTTAGATATAGCACATGCAAAAAAAAAAGTGCACCCAATTTGATCTTCATTGCTAATGACACATTAAAATAAATGCATCGACAGATGCAACACTAATACTGATAATTATATGCTGTTGTTTTTTTGAAGCATTACCAAGTCTAGTTTCAGACATGAATCAAGACATTCAATGTGGGGCTCGGTTAAATCCATGTCTATGAAATTGTATTACACAGTGAAATATTGAACGTTAATCATAGTGTAAGACAAACATATTAGTAACTCTGGTGTTGTGAATAATGTTGTTGAGTTGTTGTAAATAGTGGCTTTAAGTGATTTTGATTGTACGCTAATCTGCATTATTATCGTTCCAACCGAATACCATCCATCGCTGGTAGTGCATAAACAAAAAGTGGCTGATAGCAGGACTGTGTCAGTTCTGTGTCTACTGCTGTGTGGCCGCAAAGCCTCATTAAGGTGCTTCCACTCAGAACTTGCTGAGGGTCGGCAGCGCCCCCGCCTTCACCAGCACAGCTGAGAGCAGGTCTGCCGGCCCGGAGGGATGCGGCACAGTCGTGGCTGAGGGATCTCCATGCTTGTGGTCAGAGTTGATGGGGGCGGGAACCTTCCCTCTATTCAGCGTGGACTTGCCAGCCCCACTGCCGCCTCCTACACTGGTCTTGCTGTTCTCCACTGTGGGGATGGCCGTGCCCAGATTGAGGTTGCCCGCCACGGGAGTCCCAGTGTGCTCCATGCTGGTCTGACAGCAGCACAGCAGCCTGAAGAAAGCCACCCTCATTTCCCTGCTGGACAGAGTGTATATCAGAGGGTTGAGGGCAGAGTTGAGCACGGCCAGGGCTATGAACCAGTCCACCTGGTAGAGCACAGGGCACATAGCTGGGCTGCAACCAACATCCAGCAGCAGCAGAAGGAAGAGGGGGGTCCAGCACATGACAAACACCCCAAGAACAATGACCACTGTCCGCAGCAGGGCCAGCGAGCGCTCTGAAGGCCGGCTGCTCACCCTGCGGCCGCTAGAGGTCACCAGGCGGTAAATCCTGATGTAGAGGATGATGATGGCCACCAACAGGGCGCTGAACACACTGATGCAGAAGGCCACATAACTCTTAGCATAGAGCGGCAGCACTGTGGAGCAGGAGGCCTTGTTGTCCAGGCAGTTCCAGCCCAGGCTGGGCAGGGCACTGAGCAGCACCGACACGAGCCAGCAAGCGGCCAGCAGTCCGAGAAGTCTCCCCCGGCCGGCTGTCTCGCACGGACGCAAACGCACCATAGTCATGTGCCTCTCGATCCCGATGGCCAGGAGGCTGAACGTGGACGCGCTGAGGGCCACGAACATGCTCCCTTCTCTGGCCAGCCACTGCACCGGCGTCAGGAAGTAGGTGTTGCTTCCTGAGGTGAAGATGTTGACCACGTAGGCCACGCCGGCCAGCAGGTCCGACAGCGCCAGGTTCCCAATGAGGAAGTACATGCGGCTGTGGAAGCGTTTGTTCCTCCAGAGAGCGAGCAGGACCGTAACGTTCTCCAGAACAATCAGCACGCAGATGAAGAGCAGCAGGGCCATCTTGCAGGCCCCGCTGCTGCGAGGCCGGTCCCACTTCCCTGAGTGGTTGTAGTGGTTGACGATGACGGCGTTCATCCCTTCCTCCCACCTGGTTCCCATTCTGCCGGTCCTTCCTGGCCTTCCTCGGTCAAACAGCAGAGGGCGCCCCAGCACTGGACACAGCAGAGGGAGGCGAGGCTGCTCAACCAGGCAGGGTCACGACTGGCATCGTAGAGCCTCCTGAAGGTCCTGTTAATAAAAGATCAAATACATGTTTTAAAGTTATATTCAACACTTTAAAGTCACAAAAGTTACATTCAACCTAATTTTGGTTAATGTTTGTAGGGGGAAAAAAACTCCAGGACTCCTGGACAATTAAAGTAATTTTAATGTGGAACATAAAATATAGCAAATTTAAAATAAGTTAAATATTAGGCCTACCTAATTCATAATAATTGATCTAACCAGGGAAGTGCATTACTGAGTGTGTCCTAGCCAAGGTAGCAAATTACATATAACACAAAATAAAACAATATAAAGAAATTGATCAAATAAATAAACACAAGAAGAAGCAGCAGTTGTAACTGAGGAAGTTACAACGTAATACTTAACAAACAGCAGTGGCGGTTACTGCTGTTCATAAATCACGTGCCATAAATGTTATAATTTCTAGGGAGAGTACTGTGACTCGTAAATAAACGTAAACAAAAAAAAAGTAAAATATTCCAAAAATAATCCTTAAATTATAGGGTACATGTCATTATGAAGTTGGGTGTAAAAGGGTTCTCTCAAACTTAAACTCAATCGTGTGGAGCCCAAATTAATAACACTGTAAAAACATAAAAATAAAAATATAACAAACACATTTATAAGCTAGTCTAATACAATAAAATCGTTGGCGACGTTTTTCCAGTATTACAGTCGAAGCAATACGTTTACTCCTGGAGGTCTGACCAAGTTTCCTGTTTTTTTGGAAAAGTTACTCAAAGTTAAAAGGAGTGCTCATTTGGAAACTAGACCTGGAGTAACCTCGGCAAAATAAAGTGTCCGCCACAGTACAGTCCAGTATTCATCCTCCACAGTAACGTACCTGTCGGAGTTACTGCTCTCATCTAAACATCCCGGTGGTTGTGGTGAGATTTGAAGGTATTTTTGGAAGGTGTGTTTCTCTCTCCTGCGTAACGATGCGCTCGTGTCAAAATACGCGGTTGCCAAAAACGGGTGATCTCCGACGTGAAGTCAAAAGTCCGTGTGTTTACCTCGCCCGTATGCAAGTTTCCAATCACAGAAGTATTCGCTTCCAAACGTCCACTTTGTGTTGCGTCCTGAACTTCATCCTTGTGGCGTCCTCCTCGCTCTCTGTGACTCCAGCTCGGACCGTCTCGCTCTCCTCACCCCTCCCATCCCGGCGGGGCGGGGTCTCCCCTCACCTCTCCGTTTGGTCAGGATGGAGGTCAGAGTCACTCGTGTCGTGAAGCCAGACGCTAAAATGTTGTACAGATGGGTCACTTTGTGTCTATAACGCCGCTTTGCATTCAAACGAGCAACTAGAGTGGGTTTGATGGATTTGGTTTTGGGCTATTTTAAAAAAAAGTGTAGTTCAAGGAGTTTTTCGGTTTTTGCCTGAGAGCAGCCGACTGTTTCAGACAAGAACACTTAATTTGTCTGTGTCATGAAATTGCTGCACTTACATGTACCAACACATGTGACAGTGTTTTGCCTCAAGGCCTTAAGTGCTAAATGAAGTTGTGTCATCGTCTAATGGATAGATGGCCTTCTACGTCTACTCTTCTGCTTTGGTTGCATATTTTCAGGGTTGATGATAATGATGGATTCTCAACCAACTATGTCCCCCTTAGTTCATTTTGTTGGAGCACAGAAAGCTGAATCCATATTATGTCATCATTATCTAAACGTTGACCGCAGATTCATAAAAACAACTTTATTTGCCTTTCTGGGAATCCACCCCCTCCACTGACGGGCCAAGAAGTTGCAACCCGTTGTATGACTCATTGTTTTTCATGTTCAAATAAAAGATGACTCCGAAGGATGACTCCTTCGGAGTATGAGATAGGTCAGACCTCTCCCATTGGAGCCAATAGGAAGGGAAAAGTCACACTTACTTCTCCTTTTATGCACTTACTTAGTGTTATTCGGAAGAAATATGTCGGCGATAAGAACAAGATGGCCGCTAGGAACACTGGAAGTCTAAATGAGCAGAAATGGTGGTGGACAAATAATATACTGTAGACCCCTTTTTAAAAGTGCATACAATGAGATTGGGTGTGATTCGTTTGCCTCTAAACGGCTCTCAACATGGCGACAACTGAGCTGGCGGCTTGTAGCCAGTGGTGCTAACAGCGCTAACGGTAAACTACGGCAAATGTGCTGACGGAGCCAACAGTGTGTCCCTGCGGGGGAGCGGGGGCAGAGCTGTCAGCCGTCAGCCAGAGGGGGCGCGATCACGTGCACAAACATGCACTAAAAGGACGCGTGGCCGTCCCGGCTTTGTCAACAAAACAAAGAGAAGCTCAGGTTAACAACACACACCGAGGGAGAGCGCCTTCAGTCTCTGCTCGGGCATTACTCTGCTGTATCTTCACATAGAAAATAGTTGTATGCTGCTTATTAAAGCTCTGAATGTCGCATATCGCTCCTTTTAAGTTAAATGCCGTATCCCTGTGGTTAAAATGAGGCTTTTCCTACGGCAACTTCCTGCTGCTATGTGACTTGAGGAACAAACTGACGGGTGAGAACACAATGACCACAGCAGAATGTGGAAGGTATGGAGCTTGCTGAGGACCATGTCGGACCCGCTCCCTCCTCCTCTTCACCTCTACTCCAGCACCAACACCCCCCTGCCCCTCTCTGAGCTGGATCTGTTATGTGTTTAAAAAAAACGGAACAGAACACATTCCCATCAATTCCCAAAAGCTATTCCAACCTCTGAATGTTGCAATGGGTGGAAACAGATGGGTAGGGGCTGTTACTTCTCATTGTTTATGCGATGCATTTTTACAGTTTTCCCACATGACGGTCACTGGCTTCGGGCACCATGATTTCCCGTTAAGCCTGTGAGATTGAGAAAGAGAGAGAGAGAAAGACGACAGAAGAGAGGTCAAAGGACATCTGACCAGGAGCAGAGGGGGGAACGTTTCAGAGGATAGGCAAAAGAGCGGCAGAGCAGGAGAGAAATGGGGCCCCAATTAAGACGGTCAGCTGTAGGTACACGTTTTCTCCATGAGTATTTCAAAGGTCTTCAATGTTGGTTTGAAAATGTAGATTAAAAGTTAATTCTTGACCTATGGAAGAGGTGGGCTGCTCCATCTGCTGAGGAACATTATGTGACACAAAAGCAGAGTAGCCATTGAATGGACAACATGCTTTTACTTTCAAGCCAAAACTGTCGATTTTGTGCAATTTTTTTTTTATATATACAGCAGTACCTCTTCCATATGTCAAGAATGAACTTGTAATCTAAATTTTCAAACCAACATTGAAGACATTTGAAATACTCAGACAAAATGGAAAATTGTCTTAAGGACACCTGAACAACTCAATTTGTTGAGAAACATGTTATAATGATTGGAATCTAAAAGTAGCTATAGTGGACCTTTTATGGTGTGATTGTTTTGACAACCTTTGTGTCCAAGGTTAAAATTATACCTCGTTGATTACTGCTTGAGGACATAAAAGACAAACGCCCATGCATATACTAATATTTTAGAGAAGAGAGCAGGCTATTGGATGTTTGTATTGATTTAACTCATAGTGGTGCTCAATAAAAAGGTGATAGCATGGTTTCAAAATAGCAAATTGTGACTATGATGCGGCGATTGTGTTTTCTTTTCTCTTTGCTGATGTTTGCTTCGTTTTTTCGTTGCTCTTTGTTTTTGCTGGAACCAATGGGCTGAAATAGCGTAGAACAGGCCAGAAAATGAGACTGTGATGGATGACGGTGCAGGCTAACGGTGACCGACAGCATAACAAATGTTGATTAAAAAGAAGGCGAGATGGAAAGAGACAAGAAAGAGCAGGAGACTAAGGAGCGGTGGCTGACGGTGTCTCTCTCTCTCCCTCTTTCTCTCTACCTCTCCGTCCCACCGGTATCACCGATTGTGAGCGGTTACAGGCAGTCTGGCCCTCTTGCACATGTCAGCCCAGGCATTGCAAATTAATGAATGACCCCCAGAGCTGTTGACTTTACCCTGAACAGCAAGAGATGTGCAGGCGTTCTGACAACCCATTTATAACCATATGAAAATACCCCTTGGCTGTGTGTTGTTGCACGCTGGATGCAGACTTCCTGGATGTTTGGTACTGTGGTGGAAAAAGGAAATGTTGCTACAGGTCACCAGATCATAAAAAAAGCCTTGTTCCCAAGTCCTGTAGAAGTTAGTTGTTTCTGCATCTTTCTGTGTGAGGCTGCTGTGTGTTTGTGTGTACTGTTTACGTGCACCCACATTGTGAGTCAGGGCACACTGACGTAGGCTCGGGTGGTGAGTTCGATGTTCGGGAATGTAAAGTGTGGTGGGAACGAAGGAGAAGCTGCAGCGGTGGAAAAGCAAGGCCTCTCGGGCTGTCACCCCACTGCCCTCCACTCCTGCAGTTTACCCACACCCGCTGAACAAGTTGAAGAATGTTTGCTCAGCTCTACGAGCTGCAGCAGCGGTTCAATATGACATAGATATAGATATACAGTATGTAGATTTACAGTACAGACGATGTACAGTATGTAGATGTACAGTACGTAGATGTACAATATGTAGATCTACAGTACGTAGATATACAATATGTAGATGTACAGTAGATATACTGTATATACACAAATATATGCAATATATACACAAATGCAATAGGAGCGGGTTCCTCTCAATGATTTGATTCGATGGCCCTGGAACATGTCAAGGAGTATAAATATTTGATGTGCCAAAGATGTTGTTGTTATAGAGAGACCCAAACTAAAAATAGTGTGCCTGGTGGACCAGAAAAGTGCAAATGAACAAACACATCATCACTGAATGTAGTTGCATCTTGCATACATGAGACAGAAACGGAGAGAAGCTTCATTTGATAAAGATGATTTTTCTGTAATTATATATCTCATGTTGGTAACGGTTCTATATACGGGATTCAATGCATTAATATCGCAGAGCAGAGAATGAAGTTGCTCATGCTCTTTTTGTGTTTTAATCCCAGTTTTTCTGTGCTTTGTTTACATCAAAATAGTTTTAGTGCACATGAGTCTCTTTGTTGTGTCCCACTGGCTAGCTAATAGCTGTGGCTCTGCACTGCTGGTTACCGCTGATATCACCGCCTAGGCCAACAGTGTAGTCACGGAAGTGTAGTTTAATCTACAGTACAACTCAGTGTTGTGCAGTAGGACCTATACGGTTAAAGAAAAGAACTGGTCTTTATAACGGTTACAAAATAACTCTCTGGGTCCAGATCTGTTCATGCCTATCCACTTAATTTCATTCAAATATATGTAAAAAACAGTCTTGACAAGAGTCAACTAATTCCTCGTCACTTTTACTTCTTTTTTTTCACAGTATGAATCCAATATTCCTGTTCTTCAAGCATAGTTGATATTTTTGTACACAGATAAATCATGGTGTGTCACCGTGGCGTTATTTGCATTGATGACATTATATAAAAGGTACAAGTGTTGGTTGGACTCCCTGTCACAGTTCTAGATTCAGCAATTAGAGAGTACCTAACACAACTAAATTGTTCTGGTCATAAAAAACTAATATTTCAATCCTGGAAGAACATGGCACCTGTCTCCATTTCTACGCGGTCGCACAGTAACTGTTCCTTGTTTTTGGACTAAAGTGGACGGTGATGATGCATTTGCTGTGAAATTAATTGCATTCCACTTTCATCAAATGTACTATATAAATCCAGTTGTATTATTATTCAATAATAATCTCTGCAGGGTATTACAAGAAAAGAAAAAACATTATCTCTATCTCGAGGCCCATCACATATTTTCTTGCATGCAACATGGAGTATGTCTCTGTTGGAGGTCGTGAGTGGAGCTCTGCGGGCTGATAGTGTATCTGGAGCGGTGGAGCTGCTGGTGGGTTATCAGTGGAGCGCTGAGGTCTTTAAGGGCACAAGGTGACTGCTTGTCTGAGGAACAGCCTTGCTGGTTCTTTTAGATAACCTTTTTTATCTGCATCCCGCTCAAAATAGAAACATCAAAGGGTGCACAGATAGAAGGATGGAAGACAGATAGATGTACAATGTTTTTCCATGGTAAATTTGCCTTTTTATTCACTGTTCTGTGCATAATACGTATGTTTTCATTCTTTTTCTTTCTTTTTTTAGACATGGAAGGCAAATATTTCACAATTTCTTAAGCAGTTGTCAGGCGGGACAAAAAGAGCGAAATTATTAGCAAGGAAGGGGATGATGTTGACATCTTTATTCTGTATCTTTAATTAAACCAAAATCTAGCAGTCCTGAATGAATAGTCTGGCTTCTCAGCCTCACAACCTTTTGACAGTGGAATTTGGAAATGATTAGAAATGAGAGACAGGATGTCAGATCACTCATGTTGCAATATTTATGTTGAAAGGCTGCATGGCTGGTGATTTAGGCATGCAGAAAAACACAGTGAAAACAACATAACGTGCTTGTAAACATGGCTCCATATCTGAATTCTTCATCATGGCTCCTTCATCTTCAAAATGTTACCATGTCTGTTCTCAAACAATCACTCTGGAACTTTTTGAAGTCAATATCTTAATGGCGTCATCTATTTTCTTTACAATAGGGGGCCTGGAACACGAAATAGACTTCAAGCCTTTGCTTTGCCAAAATATGTTAAAAATAACTTTGACCTCAGTCATGTAAACAATCATGCCCGATTTTCTCAGAACTGCTTCTCCAATGTCTGGGAACGCTAGAATAAGATTATGCGAGTGTGCGTGTGCACACTGGTGAATGCAAGACAAATTAATTTGTGCAGAAAATGAGTTGCTTTGGGCACGTGTTTGTGTTTGTGTGATCGTATCTCCTTCGCACCAGAACCACGACTTAAACATTATGGGGTAGGCCGCCACACAAGGAAGAAAACATGCATCCTTTACGTGCAGGAAATATGCATACTATTTCTGGAAGTTTGTCTTTCTTGGCTATCTTTACTTTGTCTGTCTGCTCTTTTTCTATGAAAGGGTCGAAGGGTTATTTCCCTTGAGACGAGGACGAGTGGTCACACAGTCCACATGTTCCACTGACCCCCAAACTTAAACCCTCTACCAGCCCCCAACACCCACCTCACCACCAGTCTCTCAACACCCACAGACCCCCTGCCCCAACCCCACACCCTCAGCTCCCCAAAGCAATGCAGCAGGAGCCTGAGAAAGGATAACCCAACGCTGACAGAAGCAGACCAGACTGTGTCTCCAAATAGAATAGTCCACATTTAGAATCAAAAGACAAGCACATGTATTGGTTCTGCCTTAGTGTCTTTAAAAATACCAAAACCTAAAATTAGACGAATATATACTACATATACATATCATACACATATAGCCTACTTATTAAGTTTTGTATACCTACTTCAACATGAACTCATAGGAAGGCGTTTAAAAAGCAATGTTTAGGCCATTTTGCGTGTCATGTCAAGCATTCTAAGCTTTTTGTGTCATTTAACGCACTTCTCATACCCAACTCGTCACTTACAGACACACTTGTTTTAAACGTTGCAGTTTAAAACTCGTGGCTAACGTTGTGAATTCAAACAAATCTATTGCTTAGGTCCAGGGAAAAGATGATAGTTTGGGGTGTGTGTTATGTTAATTAAGCTACGTACAGACGTTAAGAAGTTTCACACTGGACACGAACACCAGTCTACAGGGTAAAAGTCATTTGTTTGACCCAACTGCCTCGTCCAACTACCGATGTGGATTGTCTCTCTCTTATACTACGCCACCAGACTTCTGGAGAACTCGTTTATTGCAGTGACGTGGAATCCCAAATGAAGAGCAAAACATTTGTAACAGCAAATTACTTTAGAAATTGGTGTGCTAATCATACGTCCAGACCAGGCCTACTTACTGTATATCTGCTGAATGCTTACTCACACATATACAAATATGCATAAATACTGTATGGTAACTTGTACTGGAGGCTCCCTTTGAGAAGAAACATATTTTTGTTTGTTTGTTTTTTGATTTTGGAACATACATTTCTTTCTAAGAGTAATAGGAGTTAATCCATATCAGTATCCTGTCTGCATGGTACATACTGTATGAAGCTACCACCAGCAGTCAGTTAGCTTAAGTTAATGTGCGCAGCCACAACCACAACAGGCTGTTGCTAAACTGTGCAGATTTACCAATCTATAATGATTTAGGGAGCAATTTATTTAATTAAGTAATTGGTGAGCTTTAAAGGTGCTGGTAGGTAAATGTGTTACCTTTTTAGGCTAGCTAGTGTCCCCTCTAGTGCTAAACTATGCTGGCTGCTGGCTGTCGCCTCATCTTCACCGTACAAACACGAGAATGCTTTCAACCTGCTCACCTAACTGTTGGCAAAGAGAAACACAATGAAACGTGTAAATACTCTGCACTGAGCCCAGAGACGGTGAGAGAATGTTGGCACAAATGCTCAGAGGTATTTTCCCAGCATGTGACCCTGCCATAGTGGCTGTGTGAAATGAATGGTGGAGGCTATGTTTGTGAATGAATTACTGTGTGAATGGCAATCAGTCACAGCCGGGCTAACAGCCTCTCACTGACAGTGGGCTCTGTGGCCTGTGTGACGCGGCGATGCTCAACAAAAAGAAAGGCTCGATAGAGATCTGCAGAGGTGGTAAAGGCTACCATGGTGACCGCTGAACCAGCAACAACAATAAGACAGGCCAGCCATCGGACGCGGACATCCTAAAGCTCCCTGGCTCCAGAGGCGTGCTGGACAAAATAAAGGCTAAAACCACAAACTTCACATTTCATTAGAGCGGGCCACTGTGACAGCTGACGGTCCACTCCACTAAGTATACCCAACAATACGTATAGAAATTATTAAAAAAAAAAGGTGAATGACAATTTTCTATACAGAACTTTAACTTGTAAGAGAACTTTTTTTTTTACGTTGTGTTATAAGGCAGGAGAGTCAAATATAACCAGCCCACCAAGGGCCCACTGGAGGACTTTAGTAATAGCGACAGGCCCTATGCTGAATACTATTATAGATTTCACGGTTTACGATAACAACACGTTCTCATTCCAGCTCATCACAATCTGACGCTTTGTCAGACCCCTCGGCGTCACTTTCTAGCGCACTGGGTAGCCCAGCGCACGGTTGCAGTAAACACGTGGTTATTGTGAATACAAAATACAAAACACTTGTTTAGGCAACAAAACCACTGAGTTAGGTTTAGGAAAAACATCGGGATTGAGCTTAAACTAACTGCATAAACTGAGTAGAACGTAAGCAACGGAAAGTAACGGCTCTAATATTCGGTGCCCCCATCAAAGTCATCATTTCAAAAAAATACAAGAACTTGCAAAGACAACTGAGAACAGAGAAGATGAATGAATTGTTGGCAGGTTCAAAGAAACAACAGCAGTTTGGGTTTAAGTCGTCGCCGAGAGATTAGTGAGCCATCTCAGTCTTTTCATCATCTGTTTTGTAAATTAATTGTTCATAGAAGGAGCAATATACGACATTCAGAGCATTCATATAGAAGCAAACCACTATTTGCACTGCTTCCTGAGTAGAGAACGAAGTCGCTCTCCCTCTGTGTGTGTGTGTGTGTGTGTGTGTGTGTGTGTGTGTGTGTGTGTGTGTGTGTGTGTGTGTGTGTGTGTGTGTGTGTGTGTGTTGCTATCCCAGCTTCTTTTTGCTTTGTTGACATAGCCGGGCCAGCGTAGCGTGCTTTTAGTGCAGGTTCGTGAGCGTACCCCAGTGGTTCGCTCACGGCCGCCGCTCTGCACTGCTCTCATACGACGTTTACAGCTGATAACGCTGTCCTGACCAACAGTGTTTTACTGGTCCAGCATATGCATGTGGCACATAAAACTAAAAATGAATTTGACGCCCCGGATTTAAGGGAAGGATCTGAGTCCCTCTTTAATGACAAAGAAATAAACTCTTTGTCACTGAGGGATGATCTCAGTCTCTGGACAAGTGCTCCCTGTATGGAATTATCTTCTGCACAAGGCGCACGCAGCCATCCAACTCTTTTCAACCACTGTACACTGTATTTTGGAGTGGCACAGGGCATCTCCAGGGCATATGTTGTTGCAGTGGCCACACACACACACACACACACACACACACACACACACACACACACACACACACACACACACACACACACACAGGAGTCCCTGGCCAGCAGGGCTGCGGTCCACCTGTGTTTATAAGTCCAACACATGACGGTCTAGCACATTGCTGCAGTCTCCTCCGCCTCCCAGCCAAACCAGTCATCCCACATCTGTCCTCCTGTTGCTGTCGGTGTTGCCGAAGGGGGTCCAACAGCAGCATGCTTCAACGGGGAATGAGAAAGGGTAACTGATGGTCATGGTCTGTTTATTGATGGAGTGTGAAGTGAACAAGGGAGAAGAGAGAGGGGTGGAAGAGGTGAACGAGGGGTTACATGGAGGGAATGTGGTGTGGAAATAAACGAAGAGGTCAGCAAACAGTGGAGCCAACAATGGCGTGTCAGATCCAGGTCTGTCTAAGGTTTATGAGCACTTTGTATAAACACCCCAAATGTGTCTGCTTTATGAGATCATCCTTTCCAACGGTTTGGCCTTTGGGTTGAACCACCACAAACTCAACATCTTCACATCTTTCCAGCAGAGCTAAAGTAAATCTCAGATGCTTAACTTACATTGCTACTGATGAAATGTTCGTTATTGTGCCGTTGTACACACACACACACACACACACACACACACACACACACACACACACACACACACACACACACACACACACACACACACACACACTCCTATAACCTTGTTCTTGTGGTCCTCTGGACTGTATTCCCTGGAGTCTAAACCAACACAATCAAACCACCAACACAGGAAAGTGAACATATGTTTCCAAGCCTTTACAAGCCACAACCGATGCCTAAAAACTATTCTGACACACAAACATTTCTCCAACATAGCCCAAGTTCTGGATATTATCTTTGAAATATTTTGACATGCAAGATCTGGCAAATGAGATCTTATCTTGTGCATTTAGCTACGTGTTTGGCTGCGGCACATGTATTTCAACTTCCCCCTGTTACACTGTGACATTCCCCGGGTCCTTCTTCTCATCACCAGGACAACGTTTTATTAAGATGGAGTGAACAGAAATATATTTAAACTTGTATTTCAGGCTTGTCGGACTTAATGTTTTCTCGGCGGCTCTCACCCTGATGGATTGCTTTCCATGGATGCAGACCAAAAGATAAAGGCGTGACCTCTCGGTGGACTGCCGGCTCTATGAGACCGTCACCATGAAGGCACTCGCTCACTTGACATTCTGGCTGCCGAGGAAAATGTCTGTTTAAATATATCGGGTTGAAAGAGGAACTTTGTGGAAAATTAACAAAGAGGTATTGTTGATAATTATAACTCTGGAAGGCACAGCGTACAGAGGGTTGCTTTTCTTACTTTATAATAAATCACCTCTGGCCAGATCCTCCGTCAATTGATTCAACATCAATAGCCCTTGCACTGCTTTTGTTGTTTGTTAGTCACTGTACATAATTTAATTATATACACTTCATACTCTGCATATACTTTGCATTTTTGCACTTTCTTTGTTTAACTTCCTAAATTAATACGCTCTGCTAATTTGCTGTATATATTAAGTTTTGTTGTATATATTGAGTATTTTCATTCTTGATATTTGTTCTATGTAACCTTGCTTGCTACTGTGACAAACAAAGTTCCCCTTAGGGATGAATAAAGTGTATATCTACTGTATCTATCTATCTTACAATGAGCTTCTGTGAATTAAAATGTACTATTAACGAATGGTGATGCACTTCAAGAACAAATTGGCCTCATGACTACATGAGATAAGAGAGACAAGAGTCATTAGGAAATCAGGCAGTTGCAAAGCATGTGAGCAACATGTACAGCATGTTAAGATCATATGACCTTTGTGATTCAGAGCGTCGAAAACCAGTGACCGTTAGTGATGTAACATTTCAAACCGCCCGTATCCACTCTCCACTCTCTGTGTGTGTGTGTGTGTATGTGTGTGTGTGTGTGTGTGTGTGTGTGTGTGTGTGTGAATGTGTGTGTGTGTGTGTGTGTGTGTGTGTGTGTGTGTGCAGGTAAAAGGGGGCTGGTTATGATCGCAGAATAACCGTGGATTTAAACAGTAGACTGGTTGTGCGCTGTATCTATGGCACATGTGTGCACACACACCGGTGAGTTTTGGGTGTGAAAGGCTCATGTGTCTGGGCGTCACTAACTTAATGACACCACTTACTGGCCTAGTTCACACTCAGGTTCTTGTGCATTTTTTTAAAAAGTCCAACATAGGAGGAAATCCCTCCAACAGAGAATCTGTTGTCAGTCAGATTGGAGGTGGACACTTTTTTTAGGGTTTGATGCTTCCTAATTATGTCTATCCTTTCATCCGGCAGACTTTGCTTGGCATGATTTCACATCGGCAACTTGAAAAGTGACACCTTTCAAATACCCAACTTTGCTCTTGAGCTACTTATGTCGTGAATTGGGGCCAAAAATGGTAAATATTATGAAAGGAGTGTTTTGGCCGGAGCTTCAGAAACGTCAGAGCGAGAGAGAGAGAGAGTGATACAGGGGTTGGAGGGCGGAGAGAGAGGCTAAAACAGGACAGGACGGGGCAGAACCACACACATCTTTCCACTCCTGTGTTTTTATTTGAGCTCATTTTGTCTCACAGGAAATGCCCTCCGCTGTTTCCATGAAAATGTGTTCTTCTTCTATGGTAAAACTAAAAGTCAAGGTGACTATTAATAAAAACAGAACAAAACAGAACAGACTGTTCCGAGAGGAGTTTTCCTGCTGTTGTTTTGTCTTGATTATTCACATAAAAGGGATTTTGCAGTGTTTGGTTATCACTATAATTTATCAAATAATTCTCTGCCAGAACTGGGAAAAAGTCCCACCTTTACTTCTCAGTGCAACTTATTTTTCTCTGACTGCATATAGCACCAAATTGTTATTTGATACCTCACACTTGCGACATTGTTTTGCAGTGAAACAACTTGTACTAATGATTCAGATCCTGTGCTCCACAAACCACTGCCCAGTCTGCCATCTGATATTAGCTGTGTTGAGTTCACACGCACAGCAGTACAATACACGGAAGCCCAACTCTCCTGAGTCTCATGATATCACCTTTTGAATGTAACCATCATTGTAGCCTGAATTATTAGGCACCATAAAGCACAGCGCTTGGTTCCTCTTGTCTGACAATTATTGCCAATGCATCAGCGGCACATAAACACATCAGCTCTCATTTTGAGAAGTGGGACACTCAGAGATTTATCTGGCCTCTTCCTTCATATTGTCCCATTCAAGTATCGTCCTGTACATGTGGGGCTAAGAAGCAATTTGAAATCAAATCATGGAGTGGGGCTTCACTGTTGAGGCAACAGCGGCCCAGGGGGAAGCGCGCCGCTGGCTGCATGACCTCCTGTGTTTTGCCGTCTCTTGTGCGGTGTTGGGTTAGTGGGGAATCCGAATGGAAGCTCTAAATCCCAGTTAATCTGTCACAGCGCTGGGAGAACTGGGCCCTCCAAAGCCACGCTATCTGGTCATCAGCTTTGTACTAGTCTGCGGCCGACAGACCCGCTGAGACACAAACATCCTGTTTAGAGAGGGAGTGGGAGAAACAGAGAGAGAGAAATACCAGTGTAAATGGTCAGTCGACGGTCAAGAAAGGGTTGGAACGTCTGTGAAAATAAGCAATGAAAGACTCGCAGGTACACACTCACAGTTTGTTTACTCACCCGTTTGAAAAAAACTATTTCCTTTCAAAGCCGAATGTGCAAAGAGTAGACAGAGAGGTGTGATGAGTCATATATTAGTATGCATGCAGAAACTGGAGAGCAAACATTGCACCCGGCAGACTGAAATGTACCCCAATTATGAATCCACTAATCTCTTATGCCATCTGAGCCAGCCAGGCGCAGAAACGCAGACGTCAAATATGGAACTAACAGAGGAATGCTCTCAGAATAAAATAACAGGACCTTAGTTGGCACTATTTTGACGCTTGATTTCAGTGTGCGCTTGGCAACGTTATTGAAAGAGATGAAGGAAAATTGTTTGGTGCCATGTTGAAGTTTTCAATTCCTGAATCCACCCATGCACAGGACAGCATTGCCCCCTTGTGGTATGGTAGTTATACAGTTGGAACGTTTAATCATGTAAAGTTATACTTGAATTGGGTACTGTTTAAAACAGAGGTGCAGACGGTGCATGTTTCTTTTCGATGCAAAATAGCCCAAACTCTCAAAACTAAAAAGTGCATCAATAACAAACAAACAAAACATTCAAAATACACATTTAAGTGGGTATTTTACTACACTTTGGCTATTTGTGTCAGATTGAACATGAACATTTCAGAAAACTTGTAATACAAAAAAAAAAATATCTTAATGTAAGTAATCAACTGGGAAAGTTTAATGGTGAAATCTATTTAAAGTAGTAACATAAATGTTTTACCCTATTGAGAAATATCTTCACATCCAGACCTAGTTTAACTCAGAAGGATGCTAAAAATGCACTTATGCTTTTATTACCAGTCGTTTACACTATTATTGGTATAGTATAGATTTTTGGTGCAAATCATATTTTATATATTTTTTTTCTTCTATATTTACAAGACAAATTACTAACTTTGGATAAAAGCAATAAGTAAGATAGACTGAACTCAACCCCAAGCTTCACTGCTTCCCAAAATCAAAAATCCTTGAAAACAACCAATTAAATTAAATAGTTATTCCTATCGGTGCATTTTGTTATTCTACCAGTATGTTAAAGAATGTGCGCAGTTCACACTACTTTCATTTAAATTGCAACCTTTACATTGTTTTTGAGAGTATTTTGGCTCGTAGAGTGTTTGTGCGAGTACATTTTCATCTTAAATTGTGAACACAATAAACAACTCTGGCCATCCAAAACAAAAGGAACTCTTGCATATTCTCATGTAATTTGTCATTCTAACAGCTGCTCCTGTGGTTCGTCTTAGTCTGCTAATGTGAGCACCATGTGCTCTGTGACCAAATGAAAGAGAAAGTAGTGTCAATCACTGAAACTGCACAGTCATTTCCAGGAAGTAATTTGACGAATGAGGAACTAACTCCTTCTGCCATTCTTTTCCAACTAGTTGGTTAAATAAGGAATTACATTATATGTTATATCATTTTTGATTGATATGGCTCAGCATTTTCCTGCCAAGTCCATTACCTATTTCTCATACTTCTAAAGTCATGAAACAGTTATATGAAGTGTCATGGCGGCATGTCCCGTGGTAGCGCATTCTTTCGTGACATATGGATGATATTTTGTGGCATGGGCTCTTGTGACAGCTCTGTGGTTGCCGTGTTGACTCATGAACATTCGGGAAGTCAGACATGGATGGATCCTGGAAAAGCTTCCTGCTCCTGGATCTGCCACAGTCCACAAGTCTCTGTCCTCTTTTCAAATGCTCACACAATGAAGAGGGATGGAAGCAAATAAAAAGCATGCTCGTTAAAGCATAACAACACAGACACTAATGAACAGTTTAAAGTCTGGATGTTTACAGGAGCCGGTTGTATTGTCTTCAGTGTTTCCTCTGTCTATCTGCATTCCTCTCCATTCTTTCTGCTCTATCTTAAGCAAAGAAAGTCCATGAGGCACTGGAATGTAACTATCACTGAGTCTAAGCCATGAACCACAGGCTGAATAATGGAGGCAACCATGATGGAATGTGGTATGGCTTCTCACATACAGTAACGGCAAAGCAGCCGATACTGCAGAACGTATGCGTCACAGGAAATATGCCATGAAGAGAGAAAACTACCATCAGCCACGAGGCATAATCTCAGTTTCACATCTGCTTTTAATCACTGTAAGTACAGGTAGTGCTCTCTGTCACAGCAGGGTGTTACGGGCCGTTATTCAATGCCCAGTTTCCCATGATGCACTGCCAATTACTCTCTAATATCACAACGTCCAGAACATATCCATTGTGCACAGTCACATAAAATCAAGATTTGCTCCGGGGGAAAGATTTGCATACTTTGCACGACAGACTACACCAAGCCTTATATTCATATCAGAATGGTAGAAAACCATACAAAATGTTCACTGACGGGTTCTTAAATAAGCGCTGCATGTTTGTGTCATTATGCTCCAGTCTCCTGGGCGGCTGTTACTGCTTACACCGAGTGCATGTCTTCTCCTCGGTGATCTATCGTTTCATATACTGCAAAAGAACAGTGTGTCTGAAGAACTCTTCAAGCAGACCTCTTACTTCACTAAAGGCCTCACCAACAGATGCTACACTGCTGTATGATGCCAGGACAAATACACAACACACAGCCCCCTCCCCATGCACACAAACACCGAGGCAAATAGATACTGAATGTATGTGGAATGGGGCAACTGTATTTGCCTAATCCCCCATGGTATCTTCAGTAAATTCCTCATTTTACATCACATTGAATAAAGAAAGTAGCACTTTAGTAGCACTTCAATGGCACTTACTTATAGCACATTGTAGTTTTGCTTTCTTGAAGAAATTGTACTTTCTTGATTCTTGTTGTTCTGAGTTTGTACTCATGGTTGAATGCACTTATTCTAAGTTGCTTTGGATAAAAGCGTCAGCTAAATGAAATGTAATGTAATGTAATCATACTGCATACCTATGTCATATGACATTAATGAACCTCTAACTTACTTAATAACAATCTAATAGTTACACAGGGTTTTTTTGCTCATACTCTTGACCTTTTGAATAGTACTTTCACAAAACAATCCAAAATGACGGTTCACTTACTCGCTTCATCTTGAGCTCTCAACCACAGCACGCAGTCCATCAGTGGTGCTAGATTTTTCACATCTCAGCTGGTATGTCAATGAAATATCTGTATTGTAAAATGTTTGAATGCTCTAGTTAGAAAAGGTTAGACTTTGGTACTATTTTTCAAAAACTGTTATCTCCAAGGTCAACGTAGACAAAAAGTCTTGAAAGCACTCAAGTGCTATCTTCAGATTTCTTCAAACAACGTAGCAAACTCAAGCCAACAAGTGGACCTTGAGTTGGGTTTGTTTTATTAAAGATTTTTTCCCTCCACTTTTTAAGTATGTTGTCATTTTCAAATAAATGAGACCATAGTTGCAGTATAATTTTCTCAAAATGTCAGTACTCCATTTCCAAGTTTTGCATCTCTTGTCTTCTGTCCGAGCCGTCTTCTTTGCTTGTACTGTCCATAATTGTAATGGCAGGTATACTGGGAAGCATTTTATTGGTACGCCATATGTAAAACTAAATGCCACTACATTTCTGGGCTGAAATGTAAAGTAAAACACACAGTACATGGAACAAACAAAGCCTTACAATAAACACCCAAGTGCTCTTTTTGTGAACAGCTTTTCTTATTCACACTAAACACACAAACGGAGTTAAAGACCCTGAAGAAACAGGGGCCACAACGGACCCCTAACCCCACTAAAACCCTTTTCACTGAGGGTCATTAAAGAGAGGAGAGGTCTCTCAGTTAGGAAAGGAGCTGCCTGTTGACGAGTACCTTAAATACTGTCACATGTTCTCAGATGCAGATTGATTAAAGAAGCAGTTATGTGGCGCATGTGCTCGTATCTAAATCTGCTATAGGTGAAGCAGCACTGCAACTGACAGTTTGTGTTATGTAAAAAGTCCATGTGTGTCTCTCCAAGTCTACACAGGTCAGCAACTTTTTGTTTTCCTGTCAGCTACACACTGACAATTGTGTGGCTCTGAATTGATTTCCAGTAGGTTTGTTCCTATTGTTCTCCACAGTACATCCTGTTTATCCTTTGGTGTTGAAATCCTTATTGCGCAAAACCGACTAACCGGTTACAATTCCTTAAACACCCATTCAACGGCATCGAAGAATGAAAGCAGCACAGCTCACCTCTAAACTGACCTGTTGCTGCCCTCCACACAAACACACCCAAAACGATTTTCTCAGGCGGCGTAAACCTTCTCATGACATTCATTCATACAAAATGTCTACACACTAAAAGTAGACCAAACCAATGCGGTCACAATAACAAATGTGCTTTGTTGTGTTTTTCCTGTGTTGTTTAGTCTTTTGTTGAACACAAAACACAGTTCTTTTCTCTGCAATAAGCTACCTTTTGACACATATTGACTGAGGTGATGTTGACAGCTGGAAAGTTGGAAAGCACAGAGTTACAAATGGTTTGATTTCCCTCGACTAAGCCCGCTGTACAACTGCTTTAAATGTGTGATTAACACTTTGAATACATTAAACACAAGAACATACATAGACACAACAATAAGCAAACAATCCTCTTTGTGACAAGTGGGTGGGTGTTTTGAAAATGATTTGAAGTTATTTTACAAAGTACACAGCGTCCTTGTTTCCTTCATGCATTAGAACTTCTTAAGTGAGCCGCTATTACTTTACTTGAATGTCCAGACAAACCCTTTAAAGGCAATAAAATCATGTTGAAGTAGAAGTACATACATGGATATTTCAACACGTTTCACGTCAGGCCAGTATGACCCATATAGGGCTAAAAAAAACAAAAATACTGTATCTGTTAAATAAGATCCAGATGTGGAAAAATTAATGAGACCGGTGTGAATGCCTTTTCTCTTTCCTTCAAAATAGATTTAAATATAAATCAGCAAAACTACATATGACTTTGACCAGTCGTCATAAGGATAGGATAGGATATATACTTTATTCATCCCCAAGGGGAACTTTGGTTGTGGCAGCAGCAAACAGGGTTACATATAAGACATTTAAGAAAATTAAATAATAAAAGAGCATACAATGCAAAGTATATGAATGGTGTAAATAATAAATATAGTATATACAGTGAAAGTGGTGCTAGGGTTGTTAATGTTGATGTTGATGATTCAATTGACGGAGGATCTGGCCAGGGGTGATTAATTATACAGTCTTATTGCAGTAGAAAGAAGAAAGTCCAGAAAAAAAAGATCCATAATATTAGTTTATTATACAGTATTTTTTTTTTTACAGTGGGTCACCAGCCTGTACTTTACATAGGATAGATTAACTCATCATATGATCTACTTTGTTTATTGTGGCTGCATCGTGTCACGTGTTGTCAACCTACACATTAACCCTGCCTCTCCTATCTCTTGAGCGCTGTAAGCTGTCACGGGCCGAGGAAAGACACTTATATCTTTATCTGCTCTGAGCACGTCAAGTCCCCTCCCTCATTGAGCTCGAGCCTATAGTCACCATGTGTGGACCATATGGACGAGATGACATCTAAATCTAACTTCCATATCGTATTGCCGTACATTATGTTGTTTAAACAAACAAAAAAGGGACAACAAGCGGGTCAATATTTTTATAAATATGTGTATATCAAATAAGTGATAGGGTATTTATTAAACATTAGTTGTACGTTCTTTTGAAGTATGTTTTTTAAAACATTGCACAAGAGCAGACTTTTTTTTTTTAGTTGATACCGAAAGTGGGAGGGAGATTTAATAAAAAAATAACTAGCGGGGGAATTATTTAATGCCGAGACAAAAATAGCCGAATTACTCGGAAATATAGTCAATACTCGAGTCTGCACCTAACTAACTAACAGTCGCTGTTGCTGAATCGTTGCGGCAATAAACGGAGCTGCTGTACAGAGGAGCAGACCTACAACATCCGGGCAATAGTCAGCTTGCGCAGAAACGGAATGGCGGAGGTAAGTGAGAGAAAAAACGAGGAATGTAACGACTCGAATGGTAGAAAAACGGGACCGAATTCGAGACTCGTGTCGCGCCGTACGGTGCACGAGAGCGTCGACGGTTCGGCCGGCCGGTTAACGCCGGCGGAAAGAGGGCTACGGGGGCATTTTAGCTGGGGGAGAAATGGAGAACCTCCCCGGCGTATCGCCTCTCTCTCTCTCTCTCTCTCTCTCTCTCTCCGCGTTCTTAGCGTTAAAGAGCCATTCCCTCCGCCTTGATAGTAAACCCGTAGAAAACAATAGAGGAGCCGCGGCGGGCTCGAACACGGTGGTGCTGAACTATTTCAGGTGCGGAGTGGATTGAGTGGGCAAAAAGTTTTGGGGAGGGAGATGTCACGACTTGGCGGGCGGCGGCAAACTCACGACCGTCTCTTTTTCTGGAAATATTGAGAACTACTTATTTCCTTCTCGTGCGACTCGCAGCGAGCCGGGGAGAGGAAGAGACGTTCAGCACCAAGTCACAGGAAAGCGCCCCTGGTCAGACAGACAGCACCCGATGGGTTGGGAGAGGCACGCCGCGTGCGCGTTTAGCTTTTCACGGGACTTTTACCATTTCTTCACCCAGGAAGGGTGTGTTGGAGAAGTAGCGTATAATCTAATTCAATGAGTGGGGGGCACTGGATGTGGGCTTGTGTCGGCTACATCCCCTCTCACCCCAGAACTATGAAAGTTTTCCACTCAACTCTATGGTGGCCTTAACTGGAATAGCTTCATCAAATACATATGTCCCACGTTGATATTTTATTTCCCCCCCCCAAAAAAACTATATTGGAAAACATGTTGACAACAAATGTACTGTCACACCGTGTGAAAACAACTATTGGCTGATGTGTTTTGATTTTCAGCAGTATGCAACCACTCTTACATTATATCATAAACAAAAACAAATCCGTCAAGTTGTCTGATTGTCCTGTTGAAGATTTAGAAAGATTTAAATTACAAATTACAAATTCTTTGAATGATACTTGTATCCCGACTGCAGGTATCATAAGTTAAATACAAACTAATAGTTAGTAGCACTTAAATGGCACTGATAGCACTTTGTAGTTTGGCTTTCTTGAAGTAATTGTACTTTCTTGATTCTTGTTGTTCTGAGTTTGTACTCATGGTTGAATGCACTAATCGTAAGTCGCTTTGGATAAAAGCGTCAGCTAAATGTAATGTAATGTAAAATAGAGTGGTTTCAAAGTTAGGAGTCAGCTGATCTGTACGGGTATGAGCCGGGGATCAGCCGCTACTAGCACTGTGTTTGTTTGCGTCTGCAGGTGGGTGAAGAGCCCCTGAAGAGAAGCAGTGTGGCGGTTGTGGCCTAGCGGAGAGTGGATGAGACACAGTGATGAAGGCCCTCAGCGGGAGAAGCAGACGAAGTCTTCCCGGGCCGTAGAGGAGTTGGAGGAGAACTTTCGCCCCATGAAGATGGCAGCGCAGTCCCAGAATGTACGGGTCAGCCATGTTAAAGTTGGTTGCTGTATGAAAGCCACAGTCTTTTCAACAAAATATTTTTCTTTTTATTACGTGAACCTAACCGCCACAGATGTCCCTGCATCACTCACACACCCACTGTCACAGTATTCTTATTTCTGCTTTGATTTAAACTACAGTGCATTGGGTTTTTTTGCGATGTAAGATGTACTCCTGCCATTTACAGTATATAGTCCAAAACCACCTGACAATGCATCTAGTTTGTTAGCGTTAGACATCTCTGTGTCAGAGCCCACAGTAACACCTGTTGACAGGAGCTGCATTTACACACTCAAAAACAGCTCCACATAGTGTCACTGTCTTCCTTTTCTGTCATATAGCACTTATGTGGAGAAGTGTGCAAACGAAACATGGTCTAATCAGCAGCAGCAGATACAGATAATAATTTAGCTTTATACACGTTCCTATGTCCATTGCCACAAAATGCAAAGCAAAGAAAGATAGCATCCTTTTCATCTCGGCAAACTTGGCTAAGAAGCACATTTAAGTAGAGCTGCAACATTTAGTTGACTAAACTATTGGTCAATTGACAAAAACTGTTTTGAGAATTGATTTAATTGTTCAGTAATTTCCCTGCATAAATGGCAGAAAATGCTGTTTTTCATTCTCCTATTCCTGGTTTTAATTGTTTTATATTCTATATAACTGAACATATTTATGGTGGACTGACACAACTAGACATGCAAAGTCATCAACTTGGACTTTTGAGAAACCAAAGGATAATCTAGAACATAATCCACAGATTAATAAAAAAATGAAGCGTTCCTTGCAGCCCTACATTTAAGACAGTTGAAACTGTTCGTCCTCTTTCCAAGTTTAATGGATCCAAACAAACGTCCTCTGAAAACCCAGCTCTGGAAATGATATAAAACAATCCGCTATTGATGATCACATCTGCAGTCCGCTGTCTCCCTCTGCATCTCATGTTTGTAGGCCGGTGAGCTTCCTTTGGAGGAGCTGCTGGCTCTGTACGGCTACACGGTGTCCGATCCAGAGAAGGAGAGCTGTCACACGGCTGCCGGCCTGCCCGACATGACACTGGACAAGGTGAGATACGACGCTGAGAACTGTTCGTTTACGAGATATTATTAGTGCATGCTGTGTAATTGTTTACTTTGCTGTGCTGCGCTTTGCTCCACTTTGCTGCTCTATTGCTCTCTTAATTTGTGTTGCACAGGATCAGATAACTGAGGATATCTTTCCTGCGGAGGAGGAAGACGAATCCTTAGCTGATGATCTCACCCCCTCAGTCACCTCAAACACCTCAGATCTACTCCGCCGCCTCCAAGGTAACACACACATAGACGTCTATTTACACATCACTATATGGCATTTTCAAAGCTTAAAACCATATGGACACTCTGAGCCTTTTTTCTTCTGATAAAACTGTATAGTTTCACTGAAAGAAAAGAACATCCCTGAAGCCTTTTTTTCTTCTCATCATTCAATTTAAAATCATTGCTTTGCTGAGACTGCAGCATGTTACTTACAGCGAGGCGGTACATTTCAATACCATGACATGTCAGAGTTTATGATGTCAGGAAATTACATGAACATTGTGATTTGTTTATTTCTGTGTAATGTGATATGGGAACTTCCTGGTATGGCAGCATGTTCTGCTTTCTGTGTCTGTCTCCCTGTGACTCAATGATGTCAAAGACACTCTAACATTTCTGAACTGAAGGAGTTTAAATATATTCAAACAGCCTTCACCTGATCTTCACTGCTTTATTCTGAATTTTATTTTATATTGACTTGGATATATTGCATTTTTGTTTTTATTATATAACTTCCATTGCTTCCCATTGCTGTCTTGGGTGGTTTTTAATAATAACAAAAAATCACCCCAAAAAAGAAAAACAGATCTTTCAAAGTTTCAGAAATATTGTTTGAAGTTACTGTGATGTGTCTGCAGAAATATATGCCAAAATCTGTGCAGAATGTGTACAGTGTTTCAAAGGATTGGCTGAAACTCCTCTCTGATGTTTTGTCTTTCAGGTGCAGACAAAGACACATTAGTCAGCTCATCAGATGAGGACTCTGACGATACATCTATTCCCTCCAATGAAGAGCACAAGGTAGACCCCCAACACACATCTCACGATCAGTGGGGCCTTTTTGAAACATACACAAGTTGATTTTGTTTCGAAGTGGGGTTGTGTCTGAGGTTCTTATACATAGTCAATGTATGACGGTTGGCAGCTAAATGTGTTGCAGCCGCAGGAACTCCGGACCCCCCGCTTAATATTGTCAATTCAAGGACAAATTCTGGACCTCAATTTCTAAATTCTGGCTACTTGTGTATTTCCCATTTGAGAGCTGTGACAGACTTTGTCTTTCATTCTCAGGAGATTATGGTAGGCTCTTTGTATCAGGCAAAAATCCCTCCACTCGGTTCACATACCTACCAGGAGAGAGGTAAGCAAACTATAAAATCTTCCAAGCACCAAGTCATCTCAGATGATTAAAGCACCTCTGTGTAGAATTAGAAAACTATAAATCTGCCTTTTGGACTGGAGGAATTAATGAAGACAACTGCCCGACACATCTCTATCTACCTTCCCTGTCTCTTAATCAGTTTTCTCTGCCGCCTCCACTGCATTTACCCTCACGATCTCTCCCTTTTCTTTGATCCTCCAGCCTGCAGCAGCGAGGACCAGTGTCTGTGGAGGCCTGGAGTTCTTCCAATGCAGGAAGTGGAAGAGTTCTTGCTGACCGCACAGACACCGTATGGCCAGGAGGGGGCAGCATGCACTGTCCGAGACAACCAACAGGTATGGTCACTTTACATTGTATCCCAGAAGACACTGTTAAGTAGTGTATTCCAGCTGTGCCGCTAGTTACATGTATGTACTACCTGCTGTCTGAAGATGTGTCGTCTCGATATTCAGTTGTACTGCTTTTGTCACAAAACGTGTCCCAATTGCCTCGGGGCTTGAAGAAGTGGTCTTATTTAACCACATCTCCCCTAAATGATTAACCTACCACAACTAAATGCAGTTGATAGGGGATCATGGTTTGTTCAATGTTGAGTGTGTGAATATGAGTTATTCTGTGTGTAAACATAGAGATCAGATTTGTGTGTTTTTTTTTCCTTTGTAAAAGTATTAACCTTTTCGGCTCATCCTCCTGCTTTTCTCCTGATTCTCAGGCACTGTATGAACTAGTGAAATGCAACTTCAATGCAGACGAGGCACTGAGACGATTACGCTTCAATGTGAAAGTGTTCAGTGGTAAGAACCTTCCCATTGTCCTACAGTACTTGTTATTATACAGATTATTATTCCACTCTGGCAGTGATGAAAACTGATTAACATGTTTTAATGTAATTCAAGTTGCTAATGTAGTTGTATATATTTCCCTATATTATTTAGAGTCGGGGTTTGGGTGGACCATATTTAATTGTGCGTCCAACTATTTCTTCAGAAAGAAACTATAAAACTGTTGTTTGGTAGAAGAGTCACTCCCTCCAACAAAGGAAGGCTACCAACAACACAACAAGGGGAATCAATCCTCCCTGCAGCTATTGACATAGTATCAAGCTGCATTTTATGCAAACACAAATTTTAAGAGCAGTTTATCAACAAGATCAGAAACCAACATTTTGCTCTGCAGATGAATACAATAAGTTACAGTAACAAAGGCTGTTATTTGATACCATTGTCAGATTTTTTTGATGTAGATGCTATGAAGGAGGATTACAGTGGGTTTTAATTTATTCCACTTCATTGAAAGAGGCAGACCTGAACTTGGAGGACTCAGTGGGGATCAGCATGTACAGGGTTTAGGCAATAGATAAGAAATTAGGGGATTCTGGGGGACTCTTAAATGCTCAAGTGCATTTCTCCCACAGTACTGTTTACTGATGGTATAAAGAGAGGCGCTGCATCCAAGTCCTGTCCAGTAAAAGTCCTATTGCCAAACTGTAGGATGAGATCATAAGCTCCTTGGAAAAGGAGGGAAGGAAATTGCCCGGAAATTTTAAAGATAACAACATCCTCAAGAAGTGACATGTTTCAGAAACTCAAAGAACTAAATTGCAGATGCAATTGCACAATCCTTCTACAGCATGTATAATCACATCCTTCACCAAGAAAGGAGAAGGCACTGATTTAAAAGTGGAGAATGTATCTTTATTTGGGATCCTGAAATCAATCATTGAGTTCCATAAACTGCAGAACACAAGGGAATTTTCCCCCACATGGGGAAAGCCAATATTTGAGGTCTACGAAAGCATTACCGCTGGAGGATAATGCAGAGTATGACTGTATCTGGTACCTTGTCAGTGCAACACCAGCTGCTGACTCCGACACTGCAGAAGAGAAACAGTTCACCTCGTCACCTCTTGCTCAGCAGCGAGGCTCCAGTTTAAGTCCAAGACCTCTGTTGTAGTTTGGAGTGAAAAACATAGAGTGGTGACATCATTTATTTGTTTACAGTTTTCATAGGTGATTCAGACTAGAACTCTGCAGAAGGCTTATTTGCTCAATTCATAAAAAAACGATGTTTAAATGGTGTGGTGGAGAATCCGTCTGGTGAAAATCTGCAGCATAAAGTTGTGATTGCATTGCATTATTTTTTTATGTAAATTATGCAAACTATGAATAAAAAGTAGTAATGAAATACTCCCCGGTGCTTTTCTCTCTCTTTAGAAGAGCTTTGTTCCTGGAGTGAGGAGGAGTGTAGGAGCTTTGAGCAAGGCTATCGGGTTTACGGGAAGAACTTCCACCTCATTCAGGGTAACAAGGTGAGTGCTCGGGAGACCAGATGTTGACATTTTATGTTGAATCTTTCCTGGAGTTTGATGTTGAAACCTGACCTGCTGTAGGCTCATTTTGACTATTTGATGGGACAGTTTTTTACGTTTTTCTTCCTCCTCAGGTACGAACGCGCTCCGTTGGGGAGTGTGTGGAGTATTACTACATGTGGAAGAAGTCTGACCGCCACGAGTACTTTACCCAGCAGGCCACCAGGCTCAGCCGCAAGAAGTTCAACCTCCAATCAGGGAACATGTAAGTATGCTTAGCACTGTACCAAATGTAATTTTACATTCGAAGCTTCGATCAAGGTTTGCTTTTTTTTCATATTACATCATCTTTCTTTAATGAATATAACTCAACAGTTTGTGTGTGTGTGTTATTAATAACATACTCGGACGCTGCTTTGTCACCCCCCTGCACCTGTAATATTTTCTAAGCTTACCCGCCCGTGCGTCGTCCCACACATTACTACGCACCCAACACAGGGATCTTATCCTACAAATAGTATATTAGTTCACTTATAATATTACTTCCTGTAGCTTGATCTTTATGTTCAACCGTGCAGGAAAAAACTGGTTAAACGTCAATGTTATGTTTTCATCTGAACTTCCTAATGAATCCATAACCGTTCTATTCTGAGAACCTATTTAAGTAACACCAGACCTTGTATAAAATTATTTATTTTATAATTCCCATTAGTTGTAGCTTTGTCACACGAGAGTAATCTTTTGGGCATCTTGTTTTTGTATTGCATTGCAATACTTCAAGCTGAACATTACAGAATTATTTTAAGCAAATGTTGTTTGTTTTTTTAACATATTTTCATACTTATATTTGTATATTTAAAGCACCGTTGCTGGTGACCTCACACTAATGACACAATAGCACATGGCGCTGCTGTTTACCAAAGATATTGCCACTATCAACACCGTTGACAGTGTGTTCTTTTGACTATCCAGAGTAACAGGGCCACCATAACAAGTTTCCATTCACCCCCACGGTATTGGGATAACAACAAAGGGTGTATGCCACTGTCATTCTTCTGCTCTTTGTGTGTTAAATCTGATATTGTGTCTCGACAACTTCCCACCGTTGACGCACACGATGCAACGCTAACAGTGGTTGTGTTGTGTGCTGCAGGGAGGATGGAGAACAGGACGGGGAGGTTGGGGAGCTGGAAGGGAGCAACAACTCCCCCGGCTTGTTGTCTCACAGCTCCATGGACACTGGACAGCTGCAGTCCCCATTACCTCCCCAGTCGAGCCTGGACTCACACAAACAAGGTAAACAAGCACCTGATGTGTTGGCTCAACGGCCTCAGTATTTGCTCTCTTATAGTCGACCAACGTGACTAATTGTGAAGCAAGTGCTACAGCTATTATTATTTCCATTATCTCATGTTTGCATAACGACAGAAGAACCGCTCATAAAACGAGCACATGTGCAATAAAAGCTTAGATTTCCACTCATTTGAAGTGGGAAGCTGGTCACAGAGCGGGATCGGAAAGAGATGTGCAGCTTTTCTGTTATATAAACCATTCACATACCATGTCGGACACCTATTCCAAATCACATCATTTCTGCTATCCATCATGCTGTACATGCAGTTCTATGGATTTCATTTTTGTCCATTGAATGTCTTGTTTGATCACATGCCTTTTTTACTTTGACATCACATACTCATTATCTTATGTTATGAATCATTTTTATGTCTCTCCTCTTGTTTTCCCCACTATTTTCTTTGTCTCTGTGTGTCCTGTGTTGTTGTGTCTGTGCGTGCACGTCTGCATGTGTGTACCTGCGTGCGTGCGTGTGTGCATGCACACCTGTTGACATGGTGCTTCAGAGGAAGAGAGCCGTCCCCGCCGCAGACGAACTCCCCGCTTTCTCTTAAAGCCATGAACTCGGTCCAGAAAGGCCACAGAAAGCAGGCTGGGCCTGCAGGTAAAGAAAGGCAAGAAGAGAGACTTGGAGAGAGAATATGAATAATGTGGTGATTTGGAACAAACATCGTGAACTTGCCTGTGGTCGATAATCAAACTCTAATTATAGTTTACGGTACAGTGCTGTTGTGTGCAGTGCTTTATAGTCAATAACGGCACCTTTGGCTATTAAATGTCACTAATTATCTATCAGATGCATGCATTTGATCATTTCCATCACATCTGTTCAAAGTGTAACTCTGTTGTATAAAACTTTAAATTATATTCAAGATCAATATTTGTGTCGCAAACCGTAGATGTAGATTACAGTTAAAATGACTTATTTACAATGTAGATCAACAAAACAAAATGTATGAAATAATCATATAACGATGAAGCAGATACATCTTTCACATGCATTTGGCAAGAGAGGGTAACTCAAAAGGCCCTACGCAAATAATCTCTATAAAAAAAAATCAATGTCATCGTACGAGTGGAATAAAAGCAGACATTTAGTTGATCGGTCATTTCATGAACTCCTCCATCTTTCCAGATGATGAGCTGGTGATGGGGTCGTCGGACTTGTGTGGTGACGGATGTCCTCAGCAGCTGTTTGGCTGTCCCTTCTCACTCCCGCCCATGGACGACATGGACGGCCTGCGGGATCCTGGCTCAGGCAGTTGTTGTCCCTCAGCGCTAGTTCAGCTCCAGTCCCAGCCCTTTCCCCAGAGCTCCCAGTGGGCCGGCGGGAGCCCTCTGTCCTGCCACGACGACCATTGCCTGCCGGGCTCCTGTTTTTACCAGCTACACATGTGCAGTGGACCTTTTGTTTCAGAGGGCCCTGACTGTGACACAGCAGGCAGAGCGACCGGCTCCCACCACGGGGTGCAAGTGGAATTTAGCCTGCCGTCTGCCTCACCGCCCTCATCTTCTGCCCTCCCATCACACTTCCAGGCGCTGGGCAGCCTGCTGCACCCGTCTACCGTCCAGCATCCCCACTCGCTCACACAGTGAAGGGACGTGGGGAAATCTAAACTGAGTGGTACCTTGAATAGTTTGCCCCCGTGTGGAGATCTTTGATCGGCGTTGGGCTTGAAGAAACCAGGACAAAAAGTGCTTTTACCTAACTTTGTGAAAAAGGATGGACCTACTACCTGTGTCGGGGGGTTACTCGTCCGTCTGAACCCTCTTTTTAAACGGAGACACTTGAACCCTCTGTCCATTGTGGAATGACGAGTGTTAATCACTACTTTCAGGTGTTGATTATGTTTTCATTAACAGTGTATTGCCACAACCTGCACCAGGGCTGAGCTTTTGATTGGCTATGATTTATACTTGTGAAAGCACAGTGCGGGTGATGCGAGCTGCCGAAAGCATGCAAACAACCCCTCGCAGTTCATTATTATTATTATTATTATTATTATTATTATGAACAGATCTATGATTGACAATGTTTACCACTGTTTCTTTGTTTTCTTATTTATCAGGATGGCAATGTTTAATTGCAACTCAGATTTAATCAAAACTTCTTCCATGGAGAATCAATCACGTTTCTTTCGGTATGTTCTGCATATCGCTCGGCACTTTGGCCGCTGCAGCCATTTGGGGTTTGTTTTCCGGAGACTGTTACGGTGACATGGTAAAGTCTGTCCATTCAAACTATATGAAGAATACTTTATTTAAACAGTAAGTGTTTCTGTTTTGTTTGCACTCCTCTCCACTCCTGTCTGAAAACATTTGGCAGAAGAGTCAAACTGTCTCAAGTATTTTGTTCAAATATAAAGAGCTGAAACTAAATGATATTTTCTGAGGTTGATATTTGAACGTGGTTGGAGGAAAAAGGAGCTCCATATTTTTGCCGGTTTCATTTTGCTTTTTTTGCTTTTGTGAAAGTTTTCATCCTTGTTCACATTAAGATGTATAAAGGCGCAGTGCTTTGTCATTTCTGATCACCGTTTCTATCATGTTGAATATTAAGTATCGCATAACCTGCAGAATAGGCATACAATAAAACGGACAAATGTACATATACGAACATAGTTAAGTCACTGAATGCAACCTCTCTTTCTCAGGTTCTGCAGCTTTAATGATCCCCAACACGTTCATCAGCTGCTATCACTCTGGATCAGATAGGAAAGCTGTTATACTATTAGACGTTTATTGGATTAAGATGCATCTTGTCGGTGTAAGAGTAAAAACATATGCAATTAGAGGAGAGTGCAAATTTCCATCAAGGCTGTTAAGAAGCCCCTCCCCCGCTCTCTGTCCACCAAGTTTCCTGAAAATCAGGAAAGTGGTTTTACATAATCCTGCAGGCAAACAAACCAACAAGCCCAACCCACATAAAGACATAAACTCCTGGGTGGAGGTAATGACAGACGTTGGAGTCCAAAGATCATCCTAATATCAAATGTACTGGTTCTGATATCTTCTGCTCCCTCTTACATTCAAGTAACATCCAATTAGTGGAGACGGGTACATTGGTGATGTTTTCAGTGTCAGAGTGGGACAGATCCAACCTAACAACACAGACAATCACTTATTTTCTTCTGAAATGTTTTGTTCACTGACCTCTGCCCGACATAGAGAAGTATACGTAAAAATGTCACGTATGTAGAAGCCATAACATTTCTAATAATAATGTTCATAATGCAAATCTCTGAAAGTGCATCACAGATTCTCAACTTTTAGTGTCCCAAACGTCTCATGGCCTCGTCAATTGGATTTGTTAAAGGATGACAAACTTTTACATTGTCAGCACACATTTATCATCTCGCAGTATAAATATGTTTTCTAAAGCACAGACGGAGCTTCAAGGGAATGATTTCAAAATAAATGATAAACTTACAGTTTCATATCGTAGAGGAATGGGCCACCAGGTTGAGAATCGTATTTAGACTCAACATCTTGATGTGATGGTTTAGATATGATAAATAAATATAGATGGATATAAGGTTATTACAGCGAATATTTGAATTTAGGTAATCATGCATTGATGAGTTTTAATATGTCTTTGTAGTCATTTCACAAAATCATGTATTGATTTGTGTATCTATTCATATAGTATGTGGTATTTTATTCTGCATGATATGTCAGTATATTTTGGTCACATGGTACATGTTCATCCTTCCGTCGGTCCTATTTATTTCATGTTTCCGTCTGTGAATGTGTGAGCTCTTCCTGTAAGTCCTGTTAAAAGCCAAACCGGTTTCAGATCCTATGTGTTGTCTTTGTTTACATTGGGGGCAGGGTGGTGGGGTGAGGGGGAGAGGCAGGAAAAAGGCGATGAATCACTGCCTTTTATTGTTCATTATTTTTACTTTTATTACATTTTTTTTTGCAATTTCTACATTGTATTGCTTCTGTTATGTTTGTTAATAATCTTATTTCGCGAAAAAGAAGAAAAAAAAAATATTAAAAAGAATGGAATATTAAATTGCATTTTAACTATTTTGAAAGCGGATACAGCACCTGCTCTTGAAATTGCGAAAGTTTAGTAATTCATTTAAAGTTTAAATCCAGATCTCCAGAAAGTGAGATCCAGAAAATATGTCTGTGCCTTAGTTTCTCGGGTATACGTGGACATGTCCGAGTAGCAGTACACCAGAGCTGCACTGATATGTGTCCGCATGCAGACAAAGCGGAGAGCAAGGTCATCTCTCAGCGCCCCGACTGCTTCCTCTAACATCAGTCCCGGAACAGAAGCCTGAATCATTTCAATGAGTTCAGGAAATTCAACCTCAGCTCCAGAACGGACAAAGTCAACCTGACCCATGATGCACTTTACATAGTTGTTTGTTGTGCTGCTGCTAAAAGGTAGAGACAATATGTAACTCTCGTGTTTAACACACTCTTGTTGTGATTTTATAATTCCTCACGCTAGCAAACTAGTGTCATCAAATTACTCAGAAACTCTGATGTAATCTAGTATTGACAGTCTTAGAAAACACATCATATCTTGTGTCAGGCACTTATATAACATGAGCCAAATGTTACTCCCGTCTCTCCTTTGTCCCCTGCAGAGTTCCTCCCGGTCAGCCCCGCTGTGTCTTCATGCCTGTGATGAAGTGACATGCCACTGGACAGCAGGGAGGAACTCTCCTGCTAACATGTAAGATATATTATATTATATATTATTAAAAAGATAATAAATATATAAGAAGTAAACTGCACACAGTGTTTATCCGTGTAATTTAGTTTTTTCTAAAATGTTGGTTGGTAAAGCCCTCCGCTTGCACATCTAAAGATATTCATTTAGACAAAAACAGGTGTTCCAGAGACGAGTAGTTTTTTTTCTAAGGGCACTTGCAGAACTCGTTACAGTCGCAAAATGTGCAGTTCAGTCACGAAATTACACTTTTTCTCTCTTTTTCACGGCTTTACATCAGACGGCCCAGCATGTGCTTTTAGCTGGCTGCGGTGCATTGAGATGAATTGTGACTGTGCTCATTTATAATATCAATCTTAGTGAAGTAGCACTTCACTGAAAACATGCAGTACTTTATGGCCCTGATTCTGGTATGCTGGGTATATTTTAAATAGTTTAATTGTGAGCTGATTAGACAATTTCTTTGAAGAAATGCTATTTCTCATCCACAGTTTCTCTAATACGTCCTTCAGAAGATGCATTTGAAGAAAATTTGTCTCTCCACTAGGAATAATGTTTATGGTAAAGATATAGTCAAAATATATTGATATATATGTACTGTGTGTGTGTGTGTGTGTGTGTGTGTGTGTGTGTGTGTGTGTGTGTGTGTGTGTGTGTGTGTGTGTGTGTGATCCCAGATGTAAATATTCTAAAGTATGAGAACAGAACATTAGCAGAATGGTCCTACTAGTTTTATGGAGTGTGTTTCCTTGCCTTGAGAAAACAAAGTGAGAACAACAGTGTCTAAACCAGCCATGACTCACTCCATCATTGTCAGTATATCATGGCTCATTAACAACGCCCACATTTTCCAGAGGTTTACGGTGTTTTTAAAGTTACCACAGTATGACTGGGGACATGAAAGTTCCTTGTTGTAGCTCTTACATGAAGATTCAAGGGGCACAGAAAATATAGCCATCACTCCAAAAGACGAAATGCATTGCACATCTCTTCACCACAACAACTAGTCAAAGAGAAATATAACCAAACATGGATACAAAATCGAAATTTTGTGTTAAATCATGATCTGAGTCTGGTGAGTTCATTTATGTTTCTTCTCCCTACATCTCCTTTATCTCTCCCCTTCACTCCCCTCTGGCTGGTTCTTTAGCGCCCTCTGCTGGTCAGAGGATAAGTGAAGTTTAAACACGCAGAGACAAGCGGCCAGTAGAACCAACAGCATTATCACATTGAATAAAAGCTCTTTCAGTGACACGATGCATGAGGCCCTTTGTTGCGTGTGTGTTAACAAATGCATCTGTGTGTTTGTCAGAAGACGACCATTCAGAGAGGAAACCCCCCTGGTTTGTGTCCTTCCACTTGTGTTCCTCGTGGTTTTACTCCTCATCATTGCTGCATGTAGACAAAGGGGAGATGATCTACTAGTTCGGGTCTATTTCAGTATTGGTGTAGTGCGACATAAAAAGTGGTGACTGTCAAAAAGTGACTCAAAGTTGAAGAAGGAAAAAAAAAGATTAGTAATCGTATTGCAAGATGTTCAGATCTCCAAATCATTACAAGCCATCACAACCATCAGTTTGCGATAAACTATAGGCAAAAACATATTTTTTAATGCACTGATACATTCTGAGATGTTGGGCTATTTTGCTTCCATAACGTGTCTTCTTTAAAAAATAGTATTAATTACCGGTAATACAAAAAAAAGAAGTGTCTTAATCAACTGGGGTTTCATGGTGATATGAGTTTAAAAACAAATTGTTTTATTTACTTTAGGTGTCGCCACCTTTTAAAAAACAACCTATTTTTAGGCCTCTGCTCAAAAATTGGTAAAAAGGGTTTATCTCTGCAACCACTAGGGCTATTTGAATAATTTCAGTGTTATAATAAAAGGTACACATGTGAGATTTAGTTCAGATGTGTAAATATCAGTCTATATGTTACTGGTTAAGAGTAAATGAAGATGACACGCAGCAAAAATGAAAAGGTTTCAGGTCCGCCTAGAAAAAAAGCACTTTCGGGATGATTATTTCTTTGAAATGATGCAGCTGTAAGGTCTAACTCTAACCCAAATCATAGCACAACATGTGAACATTCTCTCTGCAAAGGTTGACTTTGATAAATTGAAGCAGAACAAAGTTAGAGAGGGTTTTGTTCAGAAGATTCAGGTGAGGTCTCATTTGGGCTATTTGAATGCTATTTGAATTTGTTCATGTACCAAACCATATATTTCACTTGTATATTACTTATGGTGTTCAATACATCCAAATACAGCAGTTTTGGGCTTTTATTTTTTTAAATTAATAAAACAACCTATGATTTACAGTTTTATCCCCTAGTTCATCCCCTAGGGGGATGGGTTAAGAAATGCTTAACTACAACCGGAAAAAACTACCTCCAGGTGTTACCAAACCAGCATGTTCTGCTGGGAACCAAACAGAAAGACAGTTGACTAAGAGGGAGACTTGATTACGAGTGCAGTACAGCAGGAAAAGGCCTCATGTGACGTAACTTCTGCTCTCTTTATCTCGTCTGGCCTCCTGCTCTACAGGCCGGCTTTCACTGGCAGATTAGGAGGAGCCTCTGACGGCAGCAACATATATTTATGTTTTATAATTACACAGTTAACAGAAAAACTAAGACAAAACATACCATGTCTACATTCCTTACGAGACAGATAACTAAATGACAAAGTTTCTTTGAATAAAAGTGCAACTTAGAAGCAGACTAGATGTTTTCTTTTATTTGCTTAGTCTCCTCTAGTGTGCGACTGAGAATGTAAATCTTTAGTCTCTCACCGTCTCAGTTGACCATAAAACAACCGCCGTCATTACTCTTTTTTTACCTCTGCGTGGGGGAGCAGTCTGGGAAAAGGAGTTTATCTTTAGTTCTTGTCCAAAGTCCATGGTCGTTAATATTTTATTTATGCTTATTTCTTTAAGATGGACACGTGAGACTAATTTGATTTATTTTGTTAGTTCCTAATATTAGATTTGTCTCTTTCTTTTTGTTTCAGATACAAAAGCCCATGTGTGTCTTGTGCTCAATTTAAGTTCTTGAATCTAATTACTTGAGTTCGGAGGAAATAAACTTTGTTCAGATTATTGAGAATGCCTTGCTGCTTCCTGTGCGTTCTGATCCGATGCCCACGATGATGCTCAACTTCTCCCTCTGAACCTCTTAATGAACAGACCCCCCGTCACAGTTTCTGTTTTCCCCTGTTGAATGAAGCAGAACATCTGGCCTCCAGTGACGGACCTGCATTCAGCAGTCTGCCCGCCCGGATCTCCAACTCCCAACAAATAACAAAAACCTTCTGCTCAGAGGAAGTGGCTCACACTTCATCCTCTAAACTAACTCTTGGACGGTGTGATGAAGGAGCATTGCTGAGGAGCATGTGGAGATGCTTGGTGAACCTTTGTCCTTTTGTCATTTGTTTTACTGAAGGCCAAGATGCAAAGCACTTTGTCCCCAATTTACTGACAAACATCAGTGGCTTTCCCAGAGTACTTTTTATTTCTATTTTTGTGCAGTTGTCAAACTGACTAAAATTCCAGCGATTTGGAACCATTATTCCTCCAACCCTGTGTAGAGAGTGTAGTCCCTTGTGTTTTCATTCTGGCCATGACAGCAGACAGTATATCTTTACAGGACTAGATTTTACATTTTCTATTTGTTGTGTGTAAATTAATTATTTTAAGGACATTAATACATTCCAGTTTCCTGACATTGAACGTGTGGATTGGATCATGCTACTGGAAAAGAACCCACCAGATCCTTTTAATTAGACTTTAAGATATTGAGAATATGTCCACATATATGTTAATGTCTGTATTGGTTTATTATTATGCCATCTGTGCAGAGTCAAGAAAAGAATTGATGGTTAAGAAGGTCAATCTGACTTTCTACCAGATATTCTGTCTGCTAGAAAAGTGTTATGTTTGCTCTTGCCTTTAATTGAACCAGATTCAAGGATATTAATCAATTTCTGCATCTCACTTTTGGACTGTTTTGAATGTTTTAATGAATGTTCTTAATTGTTTCTGAATCTTGTTTTCTTCTGCATTATGTTTTGATGCTTTTAATGGTTTTATGTGAAGCACTTTGAATCGCCTTGATGATGAAATGTGCTCTACAAATGAAAACAACCAGCAGGGGGCAGAAAAAGCTCAGCTTTAAATACATTCCCTCCAGCGTTACCCTGACCACTCCACGCTGTTCCTTCCCACCTGATATTCTTCTGCACGTTGTTGTTTCACTCACAAACTCAAGTTGTCATTGGCAGCTGTCCGATGCTAAATACTCTCATTTCAGTGCATTTAATTCTACCTTCTTGTTGCAACTGTGCAGAAAGTCAAACACAGCTGAAATACAGAGTGTGTATTATCTACTAAACTCATTGGTGCTGAACTAATAGAATTGCGGGTAATCGAGGTGTTTGTCATGCAAACAGAGTAAACTGTTAATACACACAAATGACTCCAAAGTATACGCACATGGCTGATGCTGGCAGGCCTGTGGCTGCTGCTGCAGAAACATCCTGACTGCATGGAGTCACGCTGGTGTTAAGTCATGCTAATGCTGCCACAGTCCCAGCAGGTCTCCCTGCCTTAATTAAAGTGGATGTGTTGTCCTTTATATTGTTCCATCCCCCCCACGTGTGCTCAGTGTGTGTCCACCCCCCAGTGACGAGAAGGTGTTGACTAATGTGTTTGCGGCCTGATTTAGAACCTGTTTGCTCTCATACATGGCAGAAGAGTGCACTCTGGGAACAGATTAAGTTCTCAACTGAATGTAACAGTTCAAGTGTTTTCCCCCTGTGGATCTCTCGTGGGGTAAATGGAGTGCATGATGGGATGAGATAATATAGCTCTCTCATCTCTGCGAGGAGTTCAGAAATGGGGGCAGAGCCGAGTCCTCAATTAAAGCCACAGCCGCATTCGTAGTGCTTTTAAATCCACTAATTAAATCCAGATTAGTCCAGATTATGAGGTCAGGTGCAATGGCAGTCAAAAGTTTTAGGGTTTTAATTTATTCCCAGCGCAGTTTGTGTCAGCTTTACTGCCGCCAGGCACCTCCTCCTGCTCTGATTCGTTCAGTGTTTAAGTCCTCTGCACTCAAAAGACATAAAAACGTTGGTTTGCAAAGCAGCGGGAGAAGAATCAAGCAAAAACCCACTGCAAGGTTTCCTCTCTCGCTCTTTGCGCGTCTGTGCGTAAAAGACAAACACGTCGAGCCTGGCGATGACCAGACAGCCAGAGAGGAGCCAGACGAGGAAGTCAGGAGGAGGGACCAGCGCAGTGGCGTGCTGAGTGCGGAGAAAACAGTGTGTACCGGATTCTCCCGACGCCTCCGGCGCTGCGAATTCAGAGGATTCCTCCAGTTCTTGTTTCGTACCCAAAGCGGGAGTGCGCGCAGAGGGACGCAGGACTCCAGTGCTGCTGCGGATCTGCTCAGAGACGCTGCCGTTTTAATTAAAAAAACGCACACCTTTGCTGTCAATGTCAGCACAGGTAGGGAAGGGAAGGGGATCCCGGATGAACTCGTAGTGCCGGTTACCAGGCTGTTTACATAGCCTGCACTTTTATTCTAAAGCGAGCCGGCGCCGATGGACTTGTTGGCCTCTTTCACAAAGAAGTAACTCTCCCTTTTTTAAAGTTATTGAGTTTTAAAGTGAATGAACGGAAAGAAGATGAAGGACCCGAGGAAGAAGAAGCTGTACGTGGTGATGGACGTGCTGTGCGTTGTAGTTGGTAAGTTATGGACACTAGTGCCAAACTATACGTCAGCATAATCTGCCTCTTATCTAATATTTTATTGTATTGTCGTCAGCGAGACATGTTATACCTGATATTCTGATAAAGATGTTTGTGTTTGCAGCAGTTTCTTGCATGCCGCTTGGTGTGTTATGCACTCATGACAGCAACTGGGGAATTATTTATTTTTATTTAGATGTTAAAGTGACACGAAGACATGTTTTTAATTAGAGGACAGATCCGCGGGACAACAACGAACCTATTTCATCCAGCAAAGGCAAGGCCAATGAAGCAACTGTGTTTCCGGTGCAGTCCAATATTATAAAAGAGGAGTGATCCCGTTTATGCAGATGCCAACTGCAATATGGTCCAGGCTGAAATGTGACATAAAGTGGCACCATGGAGAAACACGAGGGAATGCGTAGATTCCCCTCTCAGGCCTGCTGCACGCTCCAAACTACTCCGCAAAAAGTGTGCTGGGCTTTGCAGAGCCTCAGGAAGCTCAATGTTTGTTTATGAAAATGTGATATGTGTGTGTGTGTGTGTGTGTGTGTGTGTGTGTGTGTGTGTGTGTGTGTGTGTGTGTGTGTGTGTGTGTGTGCCTCTTATTCCTTATTTCGACAATATTTTGTCTGCCAGGAATTTTCTCCAAAATTCTCCCACTTCCCACATACAGTGCATTTCTCAGGAAGTGACTACCACATTGCTCCACATACCATTGTTTTGCTTTTAACTATTTAAACAGTTTTCCACAGGGTTAGCTTGTTGTTTTCCATTGTTGTAGTAACGACACCACACGTGTTTGTCTCTTTCCTCCTCTGAGCGATGAACAAATAATGAGGTGTTGTCTTTTGCTGTCAGTCTTTAATGAATATGACGTGACATACGGAGGACCACAGGTGTCATGACATTGGTTGTAAAGCCTTCCATTAACTTATCTAATTGTTAATGGAAGGTACTTGTACTTGTCCACACTTCTTACCCCTCTACTCCTGGTGCTCTTGGCCGAACCACACCCATCTTTGTACTCTGAATTAATTGTGATCACAACTACAAACCTGTAAAGTTGTGTCTGTCCCCTGACAGACAGACATATAAACACCCGGAAAAATACTCAAAACCACATCTGTGGTAGTTCCTGTTACAATAGGTGTCACATTTTGCCATGACGACACACACGCACACAATGGCTCACGTGGAAAAGCAATATCAGCCACTCACTATTGCTGCTGATAACAATCAATAGATGCATCATTTAACTTAGATTCATTAATAAAAACCTTTATATCACAATTTTATTTATTTTTTAAAGTGAGAAGTCCTCACTGCAGGGGATTTTTTTTCTTCTTCAGCCTCAGAGATTTTGTGTGTATGTGGAATGTACCACTGTGGTGGGACTTTGGGTTTCTGTATTAATGCCTCAAGCCTTTTGAAAGACGTGTGTTGCGTAATGGTCTGGCTGGTTCATCCCCTGTTGTGTCTGCACCAGTGATAGTGGTGGAAGTTAGAGGGAGACTGTAGAAAGGATGGCGGCACATGCTTGTGCGGATCTGCTCTGCTCTGCAGTTTCAGTTCCCCCCCACCACCCTGGCCTTTTGGAGAGCTTAGGGGTGTTTTTCCATCTGTGGGAACGTCCACAGACTGCTGAACTTGATAAGCCTCACCATTTTGCTGTCACAAGTCTGGGATTAACGTCTGGGTTTGGTTGATCGGTCGGGTCTGGATCCTGGCATCCCACCCTTTTGCCTCGCCCTTCCCCTTTGCCACCCACGTCAGCCACCCAAAAAAAATGTCAAGTCAACCCCAAGCTTATGTGAGGTTGCCCCAGCCATATAATAATAACATGGTGGAGCTTGTAATTATGCTAACCGTTAACCTATATGGAAACAGAGTTTTGAGATGGGTTTACATTTCTTATTGGAAACCTTCACATGTGAACATCCGCTTCCGAAGAGTGAAGCCGATGTGGAAGTGCTTTTAACTTGCATTCTTTCTGCCGGTCAGCAGGTGATGACTCCGCTGCTAGCAAATAGACCGGATGTATAGAAGTTTATAAGAAAAATGACCCTATTTCTCACTTGATTTATTACCATCATTTAGTAAATGATGGTCCCATTTAGAGTAAAATAGACTATAAAGCAGGGCTACCTTGTGATTGACAGGTTGATGCCATGATGTTGTCCGGTTTAGGTGTTGTCTGTGTTTTTGCCACATAACCTAAATCCTTTCAAAGTGTGTTTTCAGTTCATAAAAGATAATTGTAACATTTTGGTCTCCTAAAAATGTCTTTATTGAGCATTCGGTTGAACTTAGCTCCACTCCCTCCTGACTCTTCTGCCCCCGAATTAAAAGATGGCGACGGCCTAAATGCCCACTGAAGGTTTCAAAACCGTCAATTTGTTACGTCATGGTGACTTCATCTACTTGTTTCTATACATTCTATGGAAACAACGCTGAATGATTAAACTCTGCTCTTATCATCTTCAGCTTTTCTTCTACAGTGGCCATTTCTTCTCTAAAGCTGCCTCCTAAACATCTCACTCAGTCTCCTGTCCTCTACTCATACAGCCTGGTTTATGTATCTCTCTTTTGTTATGTCATACAATCACAGAGCGATTTCTTTGGCGTTCTCTCTGTCATTCACACCCTGCCCTGCCCAGGTCCAACTGTGCCCTCCTTTATGTTCAAACAATGTCAAACAGTATCGCTGAACCTCTTAATGGAGAAATCTGACCCAAAAAGGTTGCTGATAACCAAGAAGCAGTTTACCAATACCTCAAAACACAAAGTTTGTTGTATTATCCGTCTAGTTTACAGCTAAGAAACCTGTCTGACTCATCAAGGTGGCCATTTAAATATCAGCCTTGGTCATGAGTTTATTGTTCATTTGAAGCTTGGCCTCCCTCCTTCATTCTTTCTTCATTGTATCCCTCCCTTCTTCTGTCCTCCTCTGCCCGTGTAAGTCTACACTCAGCACAAATAGACGGTGGGTGTTGGCTGAGAGCTCAGGGAGGAAAGGCCGGGGTTTAACCTCTCCCTGCTCTCCCATACCTCTCCACGGCTCCGAGTCGCAGATGAAGCTGGTTCGGGTGTCGGATGAGGAGCGTTTTGCTGTTGTGTTATGTGTGTTGTCTATTGTGTGTTATGAGTAATGTGTTTGATACTCAAAGTAAGTATGTGGGACTAAAAGGCCTCGAGGCAACAAATTGGTGCAAGACACGCTCACGCACAATTTTGTTTTTCCATGTGGCGACTTTGTGCTGTAAAGTCCCAAACCAGTTCTGTAACACACACACACACACACACACACACACACACACACACACACACACACACACACACACACACACACACACACACACACAGCTTAATTAGTGTTGTGGTTATACTACTCCTGTGAATTTGAGCTTGCAGAGAGTCTTCCCATACATACACACAGTGGAGTTATTACCTTTTTTGTATTAGCATCTTGTTATTGACCTATTAATTACCTGCTCTACAATAGAGTTAGCTCCCAACGCCCCACAGCTGTAAACAAAGAGCTGCTACGTTTTCCTCGCAGTGTCTTCCTCCTGTTAGACTGTGGGTGCATGTGAACATCCCTGTGCTCCGCTCTTTGACCTCGCTGGAAGTCTGTTAGAGTTTGTTGGTGCTGCAGCGTCTCCGGGGAGCTGGGCCTCTCATGCTGTTGTGTTGGGAAGATGGATCGCCCCGAGTTCTCAGCGAAAGGCTGCGAAGACGCTCGATGGGAATTGTTTTCCTCAGGAGAGCTCTGTCATGGAAACTGAAGCCCTTTTAACAAACAGGCACATCCCTCTGAGAAATATGAGCCTGGCTTCTTCTTCTGCTTTCCCGCAATGACCTTAATTGCTTAAGTCTTTTACCAGTCATGCGCTAAAGTGGATGAGAAATCACATTTATTTTGAGACCTTCAAGTACACGGATTTCAAAAAGCTCAACAGTGAGCATGTGGGAATTTGAGAGAGAGGCACCATTGTGAGTGTCCCTTTGATGTAATTATAATAGTTGTTGTTTTAGGACATGAATGAAGAGAAAAGTGACAGCTTCAACCACCTTACTTTGTTTCATGAGAAACTTCCTTAAATGCTTTGCAAGTCAAAATAGTTAGCGCCTGCTGTTCTATTGTAGCTTTCCAGTGTGTCTTTAAAGGCAGTTGATTATAAGTCCTGCCAACATGGTTATTCTGTCCAGTAAAGGGAAAATGAGCACACGCAAGGGAAGCCAGAGTAAGCAAAGATTACCTTTTGGACAGGGACCAGAACTTTGGAAAATGTGTTCCTCATTTGGAGAAACACAAACAACATCACTGGTGTCAGGCAACCGCTGAACATTTTCATACTGAATAATCAGTGTATGTATATAGCAATGATGTGCAGACGACACAGCAACACATGTATTGACCTTTCAGAGAAGCTCAGCCCCATTCATGATCGTTCCAACTCTTACTGCAGACCTTCATGGTCGAGGTTTAAACCTGTGTGGCCGACATCTTTGATCCCCTCCGAAACCCAGACTCCTTTGATTGCCGGATTTAGCTGCCCTCCCACCACCACTACGCCCTCGCCTGCCACCCTGTCTCCTTCTGCACTGCTTAGACCTAAGCATGCGTAAATGATGGACGGAGCCAAACAGCAGGATTAAAAATAAAGAATGGGGCACCACCACCAGCAGCAGCAGGAGGATTTGGTGTGACTGGTAAAGTTGGGCGTTCCTCGTGTGAATTAGAATTCCAGAGGCCAACAGCGGCAGAGGTTGTAGGCTCAGCACATACCTTCCACATTAGTCAGTCCAGCTTGGGGTGAGACAGTCAGAAGGAGGGAGCTTTTAGTTGTTTTGTGTGAGCCACCATGTAAAGGTCTGTAACAGCATGTTGTTAGAGCGTTGGTGCCAAAGGTGTCTTGCTGTCATTTCAGACATGCATGTTTTGAATTGGAAGGAGGAAACAAAAGGGAGCTGGAAAGAAAACAAGTGGAAACATTCAAATAAAACAGCCTTCCTCTTTCCTCGTCCACAGTGGGCGGGGAGGACAGTTGGAGGCATATAAGTCAGATGGAGTCACCGATAAAGAGTGACCCTGTGGGTGGAAATTAAAGAAAGAATGGCGGTAATGTGAGCGGAAACAAGAGCTATCAACAGACGGAAAAGATGGATTGGAAAGGGGGTTGAATATAGAAAGCAGGAACTCCCAGAGTGACCTTCGAGCTGGAAAGACGAGAAATGTGAGTCGAAGAAATGTAGGAGGAGCAAATGTTCCAGCTGTGACCCTGAAGGAAAGTTTGAGACCAAACAGGGCAGCGCTGGGGCATGAGAACACCCCTGCCTCACACACACACACACACACTCGCACTCTCAAGCTTTACACACCTTGAAAATATGCATAGTGAAAACCCAGACTGTATGTTTTTCGAATTGAGGAGAATAATTGTCCGTCCACATGGTTTTACAGGTGCAGCAGGTTATGTCAGAGAAAGCAGGGCAAGTAGGTGTGAGGCACTCTCAAACCACTGAACCAACTTCCAGATGATGAAGGGGTCGACTTTTACTTTAGCGTCAAATGAGTTACTGTGATTTAAAAAAAAAAACACACACACAACAAGCCACAGAAAGAAAAGAAAGAGACAGACAGACAGAAAGTGAGACAGATAGAGGACAGGCTCAGCCCCAGAGTGCTATTGTGGTCCAAATGGTTCTTGGTAATTGCACATCTGCCAGCTAAATAAAGGACCATCCCATCGAGGCCTCTATATTTACAACAGAAGGAGAAGTGTGTGGGAGGACGCTGCGATCAAGAGACTGACAGACGGAGAGACGCAGCTCCAGAGAGAAGAATGAATGACATTGAATAAGAGAGAGAGGGGGGAAAATTGCAGAATGCAGGATGTGAATCAGCAGTGGTGGACGAAATGGAAGAAAAGCATATCCCGTCTCTCACTGGCATCTTTGTTCGTCCGTGGTATCAATTAATGCAAAAAATGTCCGTGATGCTCCTCTGACTGTGTAATGCTCCTCTTGGCACGCAGGCATCATCAGTTACTTGGCTCTCTGTTGACCTCATGCCCATTTCAGCAGAGGGAGACACCGAGGTGCCACGATGGATGAATGCCTATTGGCAACCAGGTCAATGAAAAGCCTTAAAACTTCCCAGAAGGCAACCAAAACCTCTAAAATGGGCCTTCCTTAATCTGAGACAGGAAAGCCTGAGCTCTGCATCCTGCGACTTCAAACAAAACTCCCATTTGGGGCTCTGGCAGGAGATTTCTGACTGGCAGATGGAGATTAGCTTCCTGGCTACATTCCAAACTGGCAGCGTTTCCCTGCCTCCGTCCTTAAAAGCAGGTGTCTAAAGAGAAGGTTCTCCTGCATCCCCTCCCCCAACTCCGCTACCTTCCCTCCATGTACATGTTCTTATGTGTTTTCTCAACGGATAAATCCACCACACAAGTCAGAGGCTTGGTCTTTAAGAAAGTGGAGGCAGCTCTGGAGCAGTGTCAGTCTGGGTTGTGGGGTTGTCTCGTGGTTTCCCAGAGACCTACTTTGCCTGCCGAAGGGTCTATTTTTGAGCTGTGTGTGTGTGTGTGTGTGTGTGTGTGTGTGTGTGTGTGTGTGTGTGTGTGTGTGTGTGTGTGTGTGTGTGTGTGTGTGAGAGGCTGGTTTGTTCCTTGCAGATATTATCAGAGGCACATGAGACACACTCAGGATGTACCACTCATTCTGCCCATGACGCCAAGCCAAACTTCTAACATCATTTTAATTTGAGTGCTTTTATTTTCATCCAAACTTGTCTATCAAGGTGAAGTCATGTGTCAGCTGAATTAGTGTTTCATTTATGAGCACAGAAATGAAAAAATTCCTTGTTTTTTTTACAAGCCATGGGAGGGTTATTTAAGGCCAGGTGCCCTGACTTCACTCATTCCATGAAATGTGTGGCAAACTGGCAAAATCCAAGTTTAAGAGGATTTAGCAAGAGCAAAGAGACTCATTAAAACCTTTAGCATACGGCTAAACAGATAAATACAAATGACACCCACGAATGTAATGTCGTTGATGTGCACGCAGCAGCTATTCAGCCCTTTGTGAGCGTGTTGGGTTGAAGAAGGTGGTATATTTCATTAGCTGCTGGCACCTCTCTTTGAAGCTTTTCACTTAATTTTTCTCTCGCTCCGCCGTGATAAATGGCCTCTCTCTGGCAGGTGTTAAAAGCTTCATAAAACAGTTTGAAGTTGCTGTACCACATCACCAGAAATAATTATGTCCTTCTGCCATTTTAAAGTGACATTCACCATGCTGTAAAAAGTAAATAAACGTTTCCCGTGACTTTGTCCAGGCCAATCTTACACACAGCTTTAAAACATTATGTAGCAAGTTGGTATTGGCTGACATAATATCCAGAGTGGAAACAGATTTCCTGTCATAATGCCCCCCAAGCAATGGATTCAACCCTCCAACCCCAAAAAACAATATTTATTTTCACGTCTGATAATATTATGTTATCAAATAGCATATTTGGCATGCTGTGTGAATTTAATTTGTGTCCATACCGGATATATGAAGAGTCTGGAAATGTTTAAGATAATATAACATCAGGGTGGCCATTAAAAGAAAAGCAGTTTTAACAGAGTTTAAACATGTTTAAAAGCAAGCAGTTCTAGAGAGATATAGTGCTTTACATTAGTAGTCGTCGTAATAACTCCTGTAATGACTCACTATCAGTTTGGTGAGGTGATGATGAGATAGAAAGGCCTCTTGCCAGCTGGAACCAGGAAGCAGGATACAGATGCAGAAGTTGCCACATCAATAAATTCACATCTCAGGGTTCTCCCCTGAGACATCTGAGGCAGGATGTTCGTTAAATACAAGATAACATGTATTGTGCTGTGGTCGTCACAAACAGGACTTTAGTGGTGCTGAAAGGAAAATATGTGGAATATGTCTTTATACACCCGGTTTACCACGTCCTGATATGGCTGGTAGATGTGATAACAGCGACCCAGTAGGCGTCTGGTGGTCGGTGGCTTGTGGGAAGTCGCTGTGCAGGGACAGGTGTCCTCCAGCTGCTGCTGCTGCTGCTCAGATAGAGACGAGGGTTTTTAGACAAAGAGCGGGGAGGGGCAGTACATGCCTTTTTTTTTTTTTTTAAACAGGCGTCGGTTGGTGAAATTGCCTGTACTAATTTATGTTTACTGCATGTGTTGGTTAAAGCAAGTATGGGCAGTATGCTTATTCACTTTTTGGAGCTTGATGAGAAGATTAGTACCTCTTTCACGCCTGTACCCAAAAGTCCCATCAGTGGATTCTTAGCGGACACAGGATGGGAGTTATGTCACAAAACAGGTTGTCACAAAACAGGTTGTCACAAACAGGCCAGCAGCCGGTTAACTTATCTAGTTTGGCTCTGTTTTTAATTTGCATTTCACCCATAATAAACCTGCCAACAAAATATCCAGTTTGTGCTGTACACTGTCAAAACTGAAGGCCATTTTGGATGATAAGACGGGTCTTCTTTTGCTTTCACATCCTATGTTGAAATATAAGATTTGGGAGTTGAGATTCCTCCTCTTTTTTTTTTTTTTTTTTATGTCAGCAGAAGATTAGAGCTTTTTCCGTGTATGAATACTGTGTTGAAATAAATTGCTCTCTCTATTTGTGTTTTTTTTTCCTTCCCTGTTTGTCTAGTTTAAACCCAGCTCCTCCAAGGCCGGGTTACCAGGAGTCTATGTGTAATGATGTGTTCATCCTATAGAGCGCTATTGTTTACTCTCCTCTCAACACAAAGCTTCTATTTTGCCGCTCTCCTTGCAGTCTGTGAGGAACATGTGTGCAGTTGGCATGTAACTAAACAATGTCCGTACTCTTCTCATGTCACCTCCGATAGAAGCGATGTCAGACACGAGGGAGACACACTGCATGCCATTGTACAGGTGTCATTGTGTATTGTTTATTGTGAATTAGGGCATTTATTAGGGTAATTTCTCTGCTTCATTCGTAAGTCCAGTGTTTATTACAGGGAGTTTTACTCATAATGGTGGGCTTATGATGTCGTTCTTTTCTCAGAATGAGCTGTTACGTTAACATGTTATGCATCCTTCTTCACATCTTTTTGAACCGCTCAGCCCACTGCTGTAGAATTCAAGAAAAACCTGCCATGCGTTTGTCAGTGTGCATACATTTACAGTAGGCTGTCGTTTCATAATTGTTTCAGGGTGGAGTTAAACTCTGTTTCAGAGTGTTCACCTCAGCTGAATCCTGATCCACCATCCAGTTGTATATTTTCCTTCTAGTCTCAGTCTTCAGCTTGTGGACTCTTGGTCTCTCATCAGTCAGTCTCGCTGGAAGTCCTCCTGGAATTATGTCAGCTGCAGACCTTTTTTTAAAGAATGGGAGGGGTGCACTCCTCGTTTACACAGAAATGTAATACTATTGGTGAGAGCACATTTCAAGTGTGTGCAGGTTTTTTTTTTTTTTTTTTTTTTCACGGCTGTTTTTCTTGCCTTCAGTATGTGGCTGAATGGCATTTCCACACTGGCCTCAAGTCTGTCTGCCCATTATGGACAGTGTTATCAGGCTGGAGAGCACATTCCTCAGTAGGGCTGCAACTCGTGGTTATTTCCATGTATCAATTAATTTTTTTACACTTGTTATGTGTGAAATGTAAAAGATAATGACAAATGTAAATCACAAGCTGCCAGCCGATGTTTTAAAATCACCTTCTTTTAGCTTCTTTTTTTTTTTCAAGAAAACTTTCTGTTTATCAAGTAAGGTCTTTCACACATTTTCCAAATGTTCCTTCATTCTCCTTCAATTTCGGAAGGGTTTGACTTTAAGGAGGAAGAGCAAAATAGCATCTCCACAAAATATTCATTAGCATGTGATTATAAATACATATTTGTCAAGGGCATGTGCCTTTCAACATTAACAAAATGAAGTGAGTGTGAATGTGCGTAACAGAGAGAGAAAGATAGGTATTTCTGAGATGGATGTCTCCGAACATCTCAAGGACATATATTCATGCACTCAGGAGCCTTGAGCAGCTATATTTGGTCTTATTTTTGCACACAGCCACATCATTCAGAAGAGCTGCCGTTGTGTCTGCAGTAGTTTGTGTATACAGTCTTGGAAGTGTGTGTGCACTCTTTGTGTCTGAGTATGTGTGTGATGTTTGATTTTTACATATGCCCACATTCCTGTGTATATAAATACTATTTTGTACTGTTTATTTTTGTAATTCCCTGCTGCGTATTTCAACCTGACATTTAACTACTGAATGTTTTTTTTTTCTTCGTCCTTGTGGGTTGTTTTCATCATTATGTTTTTATACCCTAGAGGTCCAGAGGGAGAGAGAAAACAATTTGGCTATCCTTAGAGAAACATTTTCACTTCCCAGCTTTTTTTTTAAATGATGTCATGTCTGAAAAGGCACAAATATGTTATTCCAAAACATTTTGTCCATTAACTTGGATCGACCTTGTTCCTGGTCTGTATGCCCGGTTATAACCCAGGCTGTGACAAATGCCTCCATCTTTTTTTGCCAAAAGCGACATTTTTCCAAATATAGTGATTCAATCTCATCACACTGTTGTTTCTCTGCTTTGTTGCGGCTACAGCGGCACTGCCCTTCATCGTCATGACCATCCTGTTCAAGCCATATCAAAGAGGGGTTTACTGTGATGACGAGAGCATCATGTACCCCCTCAAACCAGACACCATCACCCATGGCATGCTGGCGGCTGTCACCATCTCCTGCACCGTCATCATTGTAAGTTTGACCTCATCACCTTCATCCTTCTAATTATGCTAAAGATTGCCTCAAGAAAGCTGTTTTCATTGTTCTCCCTCTTCCCTAAGATCTCCTCGGGAGAGGCTTACCTGGTCTACAGCAAGAGGATTCACTCTAATTCTGACTTCAACCAGTATGTAGCTGCCCTCTACAAAGTGGTGGGCACCTTCTTGTTTGGAGCCTCTGTTAGCCAGTCGCTCACCGACCTCGCCAAGTTCACCATCGGGCGCCCGAGACCGAACTTCATGGCCGTATGTCTTCCTAAGGTCTGCACGGGATACATGCAGGAGATCAACTGCACTGGCAAGCCTCGTGACGTCACAGAGTCCAGGTAGGAGGACGAGATCCCGGTAATATAGCCGGGGATGCACTGATCCGGCTTTTGCAGTCTCGATACAAATATTAGGACTTTGTGCTGATAAAGAGTACCAGTATATAATTAATAAGCTGTATGCCTCACTTAAGTGATCAATCTTGTGATCAATCTTTTATGTCATGTATTCAGGCTTGACTTTTCTTTCTAATAATAATAATAATAATAATAATAATAATACATACACAAATTGTCACAATAGCTGATCCAGCTATTTGAGTCAGTATCGGCCCGGTGTCCCGTATCGGTATCAGTGCGTCCCTGATTATAATAGCATACTTGTATCATTATGCTTAGAGATGAAAATATGTAATTAAAAAATTGAATTAACACTGATTATCTAATGCTCGTGTTTGTCTGGAGGCTGACATTCTAACACATTTACACGATAATGGTGCCAAACAGTTCTAAATATCCTGTGTGACGCATTAGATTTGATTGTTTCTCTTCTCCAGATTGTCCTTCTACTCCGGTCACTCCTCTTTTGGAATGTACTGCATGCTCTTCTTAGCGGTAAGTACAGCACATGAGCTTCCTAAAAGTCTTAAAACACAGTGTATATACGCATCTCTATGTACAGTAAACGAGGAAACGGATATCTCGGTGTGAATCAGGCATAACGGACCGCAGCTGGATCTGATGACAGGCTTTTGCATTTGGATCCGCACTTGAGGGCTAATTGTTGAGAAGGACAAAAAAGCCTCAGAGAGGCGGTTTGTGCATGTGGACATAAAGGACAAGGCATGAGTTCAGTGGAAGAATGTGGACGCTAAAAGAAATGACCTGGAGGCCTCTGCTGCCTTTTTTCCCAGCGCTGATGAAGGCAAGGCATGTGTTGTTTTCTGTCTTCCAGGCCTATCCAGTTCATTACCCTTGGCCTCATCCCTTTGTGTTAAAAGCCAGGCACCAGCCCTAGATAGCCAAGCAAAGCAACATTGTTCAGTTCAAAGAACATTTGAAAGAACAGACCGACCACAGTGCCCATTCCTGTCAGTACCTGCTTTGCCAGGCAAATGCTGCAAACAGAGCTGGGCTGTGATGTCCTACAGTGTTCACTGCAGAGTGACGAGGGGGTGGGGGTGGGGGGTTGTAGTGTAGTGTGATGCCAACTTTTGCACCTTCAACATCAGCCCAGCAGAAGCCCAGAGAAGTCTGTGCTGTTGCCAGGTTCATAATTTTTTGGCGTCTGCTGTTTTCCAGTAAGAAAGGGGTTTCAGTCCACAGTGGACATATATTTGATTCAACAGCAACCCTTTGCAGTTAAATCCAATTTGATACATAGCAGCCACTGCTTTGGCATTGGAGAGCTTCAAATGAATGGACGTTTCAGTTTTTGGTGTTGGAGTATGATGCCGTCTACCCTGAAACCCTCAGCGGGCTATCTCTTTAAGCAAATACAGAGAGGAAATTTGACTGCTGCATTACGTTACTGCTTTGTCAGCATATTTATATTAATATTCAGGGTTGGGTGGGCTACTTAAATAATGTATTTGTGACAATTACTAATTACTAACTGTAATCAGTAACCCGATCCACGTACCCCAATATTAAAGTAACTTAACTATTTTCTGTTACTTTTGGATGACCTCTATACCAATATGCAAATAACGACTAGTAAAAGGAAAATTATGAAATGTTGTCATTACTTTGTATGTAAAGCAGAAAAAGGGGAACAACATCACAAGTACAGTGCAAGTTATGCCTTCCAGCTGTGAATATGCTGTCATCATCCAAGGACTGGGATCATTTGGCACATTAGTTTAGCCGGATTTTAACTTGGAGCAGCAGCAGTACCAATATAAATTAAATTAACCAACATGCAAATTTCCCAGCTTGTCCCGTATTATGTTTGCAGGAACACAAATTTGAAGCGGTTACCCATTTCCTATAAATTTATGTTGCATGTCTTGATGAACTGGAAAGTGCGTAAACCATCCTGCTGTTTGTGATGTTATTCCCTTTTATCTGCATGGCCCACAAAATAATGGCAAAAGGCTGAAAATGAAAGCTTTTTTACACTCATTGTGTGAGACTTGTGTCACTAAGTCTAACAGTATTGGGATACTGTTCTTATCCTCATAACATAACAGCGTTCCATGTATTCCATTACTCCCCAAGTCTGTTAATATAACATTATCTCAGTGCAAATACTGCAGATGTTGGTCCAAACACCATTTACATTATCCTAATCTTGTGTGGTGTGATAACCTTTGAGTGAGACCAAAAGCATTTATTTTTTCAGTGTAATAGCAAGTTGACAGTCTCCCCCTTGATCTCTCTCTCTTTTATGACTCATCTCTTCCCTCCCCCCCCCCCCCCCCCCCCAAATCTACCACCCTCTGCTCTTCTTCCACTTCCTACAGCTTTACGTGCAGGCCAGACTGGTGGCCAAGTGGGCCAGACTTCTCCGGCCCACCATTCAGTTCTTCCTGGTGGCCTTTGCGGTGTATGTGGGTTACACCCGAGTCTCTGATTACAAGCACCACTGGAGTGACGTGCTGGTGGGGCTGCTGCAGGGAGCGCTTGTTGCTGTATTCAATGTGAGTCTCCACGGCAACTTCAAGGGCAAACATTGCAAAATTTAAGATATCCTACATCCTATTTTCATATCAGACAGCCATAACTTCTGGTCGGTATCAAGACGCTGAGCTGCTCATACAGTGAATGGAAGTCATTATTTGGCAATTTACAAAAAGTTTGAGATCGTATAGGCCGACAAAAACGAATATGTCACCAGCTCAAAGATATTGAGTTTCAAACTTATCTCTAGAAATACTGGCCACATTCTTTGACATTTAATTATCAGTGAAGAAGCTCCAGCCTCAAACCTGCTGACATCTGAACTTTGAGTCTTACGCCAGTGGTTTCTGGCTTTCGTAAAAGCAAACATGGGTGGGTCCAGATCTTTAGAAAATGACATTTAATGGAAATCTTTCTGCTCCTTCAAAGTGCAACAGTCGCTGAAGAATCCATATTTCAGCTTCATTTCAGTCTGGCAGTAAAAAAGGGGAGTGAAGTGTGGCGGCAGCAAAGTGTGACTTGATCCAAAGCAACGCACTGACGCTGGCAGCGTCTCAGGCAATAAGTCCATTCTGCTCTCTCCATCCAGCTGGACATCTTTATTGTTTGGCCACTTCCCTTTCTTTGAGTGAGCCGCTGTCAGCACCGCCTTGTGGATATTCTGAGTGGTGGAGTGTGTGTGTCCATGTATGATTGATTGGGAAGTGAGCCTGCTCTTTTGGCCTTCAGTGTTATGAGCCAGTAGAGACCCTCTTGGGCATCGTGTTTTATAGCCTTCAGGGGTTGTGCCTGCTCGCTGTGTGTTCCTCTCAGATGTGGATAGAACTGTCCAGACGCATGCAATCAGAGTTTCCAGCCCAGCCCTTACCTCCTCTGTATCCCTTACATGCTTATACTTCAATTCCTGTCGGGAAGAATATTCCCTAAGTGACCGAAGCTAAAGTCCTCTCCTTCCCTTTTCCTTCTCTCCTCTCCTCTGCAGGTGCACTTTGTGTCCGACTTCTTTAAGAAGCGTCCTCCACGTTGCACAAGGCCAGACACGGCTGATAGCGAAGAGCCAGCGAGGAAACCCAGCCTGCAGATTGCAGACTCCGAGCACGGCAACCATTACAACTATCACCACAATCCAGGTCCCGTGTGACGGGGGCTGACGCTATAGGGAACAGAGGCTGCAGCCTGCAGACCTCAGACCTGTGTGATGGCGTCCAACTCTGGGGCTACAACCTCGATTGTGCGGTCAACAGTGTTTAGTTCAGGCAATACCGGGGGCGGTCATCTGCGGTCCTGACTCTGTAGGCTGCCCACTGCAGACTCCTGATGCTATGTGAGAAGTCCGATGAGTGTGAGATATTAAGTTTGAGAGTGTCAATACGAGTTCTGCAACCCTTTGTATGTCTATTTGAAAGGAGTAAAGCTGTGGATCAGGTCTGCAGCTTGCAGCCTCCAAGCCCCCTTGCTCCCTCCCTCCCAAACCACTCGCACCCCACCTACTCCCCAACCACTGGACTGACTGAGGGGGCGGCAACCCATCGCCAGGTGCCTGAGCCCCCTCTCAAAGACACCTTGATGACCTCCTGTTCTCCTGTAAGAGAGAGAGGAGCATATTGTTTTGACATCATTGTTGATGTTGAAGCGCGTGTGCTTAAAGCTGCATTAAGCGAAAGACTCCAAACCCACAGCAACAAAGCTATGCTATACTATTATATACTATTGCCTTAATAAGTGTTCACAAACAAGTTACACACAGCCAAAACAGAGGACCATGGAGTCCTTTCCTGCCAACTGACAAATGTAAGTCTGATTTTCACTCACCTTTATGCCTTTTTTATATCAAAAAATAGGTTCTGGGATGTTGATTCTCAGCGGGACTCGTACTACAAGCAACTATTTTACTTCCCAGGAGTCTTTTGATTCTATGTAGACATAGATATATAGATATATCGCTTAATGTAGCTTTAACAATTTTTTATTTTTTAACAACAAAGTTTTTTATTTTTATTTCTGTATGTAGAGAACCAAATGTGTTGGCAGTGACGAAAGAAACGAGAGGAAGAAAGACAAGAATGTTAATGAATGTTAGTGAAGGCACAGTTTTTGATTAGCTTCCTCTTAGTGCACCTTAAAATGGCTCCACACGAGAAGAGTGTTGTAAATCATGCCAATAAATTGAAGTTAGCACCCGGTTCACAGTAGATGAGCTCATTCTCCCCTCATATTATGTCATGCTGTTGGCAAAAAGAGACACAAACTAAAAATGTCAGCTGCAGGCCACCCCGAAGCTGCTTTGAAAGAAAACGTATATCAACTCACACAAACAATATAATGTCTTTTAAAAGTGGCCGTACAGGCTCGTCTTCCCAGAGGACTCGCGCTACAACTCTCATTCCAGAAAGGAATTTGTACTCCAAGTAAATATTCTTAGCGTTGTGTTGAATCACTTCCCAAGTGTGTTCAGATCGTTGCATCATCTCATTAGTGCCAATTGGTCTGAATCTGAATTAAGTGAAGGAAATGGAGTCTTAAACTTTATGTGCAGATTTTATTTCCAGTCTGGGTCAGCCTCACCCTCAACAGTGGCCATGCTTTTCTAAAATGTTAAAATGTAATTGTGGAGTTTGTGAATGATTTATGTTTCCCCTGTGCGAGATGGACTGCAGAGGTAGAAACCATTGATGCAGATAGCTTTCATTACTGTTGGACTTTGTGTCATACCACTACTATATTGCCAATCAAATATTACGCTACTTGGTCTTCTTTTTTCTGTTTTTATTGTGTGTGTGTGTTTGTTTTTTTCTCAAACATTATTAATCAAAGAAGGATCAGACAACCATTTTGAAAATGGTGTTTTAATTTATTTTAAATACAAGAAGTTCTTTATTTACTCCTACAAGGTTGGAAATGCCAGCGCTGTTAAGGTTTTTGTGAAATCACCCCTGCTTGCCACTATGAGCCACAAATACTGTGTATATACTAATGCTATGAGACATGTTTCATGTTGCATGAAGGATGTATATACATGCTTGTATGTTTTCATTTCACATGGAGGTGCATTTTAATTTCCCCTGTACAGTGAGCTTTGGCCCTCGGATTGTCAGACTGGTGACTGTAGGAGTTGCCTCACAAACGGATCCAGTTCCAGGTCCCAACAAATGCCAGATGCCTTGGCAGGGCTTTTAAAGGGCTATTGTAATGAAGGTTTACATACCCAAATGTGTTTTTGAAGCTAGTAACGCTGCGCCATTCCCACTTCAAAGATTTGTCTGTGTTCATTTTCCCCTTCCTGTGTTGATAGATGAGGTTAATTTGTGAATAAGGTCTCCTGTACAGTTCGCTACAGAATGCGGACCCCTGGAGTACTCTCACCAGATCAGACAGACCACAAACCTGATAGGGGGGGACAGGAAGACGGAGAGAATCTCACCTGGTAGTGATTGTGAGGCCCTCAAGCGGAGCTGGGACTAGAGAAAGGTGGGTTGCTTTAGTGGGTTGGGTGTGGGGTATCCCATGGTGAACCTCGGCCCCTGGAGACTTCTACACATTTAAAACTCCCATTTTCAACGAGAAACAGCTGGATCTGGTTGCGGTGAAGTGCTGTGCGAGCCCCTCTCCTGCATCTAAATCATCTGGGTATTACTGCAGCCACACTAATAGCCCCAATGAGGGTGAGGTTCTGGAAACGTCACGGTGTTTGATGCCCCTCCAGCTTCACCAAAGTTCTCAGCTGGTCATGTGGCTCCATATGTTGTTGTGCTTTAATGGATGTGTGCCTGAAAGTAGACTCACTGGTTGGCCAATCTTCTGTTTATATGTCCACTTGTAGGTATGATTCACGTTGTTTGCTTTTTTTTGTATATAGATTATATCTATAGGCTCTAAACCAGAGAATTTTAAATAAAGATATAATCATTCAGTTGCATCGCTTTGTTTGAATTTATTCATTTAATGTCACTAATGTTATGATGGAATTACACCAGGCTTTCTAAATTGTTGATGCAAAGATTTGCAGCATAATGTGTGTCATGTACTTGATAGATGGGGACAGTAAACACATTTCCTGCAGAAAGGAACTTTTCCCTTATTTTAGAAATGAGATGATGATGATAAAATACGTTGTTGCAGAATCAAGATTCCAAGATGTTCTTGGCGAGTACACTGTAATCCTGATAGCAAGCATTTTTTCATTGGAAGGATGAGGAATGTTCAGCCCACATCCAGAAGGTCAACAAATTGTTACAAATTGTTGTAACAAGATGTGGTGGGCACCGTTGGCTTCATTTACTGCTCGTTATCCAAAGTGTATTTCATTGAGAATCCACCAGGTATGACATATGTTTTTCTCACTTGCCTCTAGTGCTATTTAGCAATGCATAAAGATTTGTTTTATCAGCCCAGGCTACTGCATCCATCCCAGTACAATAAAGGAATATAAATGTAATGTTTGATGCTAAAAGTTACCCCAGAAAATTATATTTTGAACATTTCAGACAGTTTCTTTGTTACTTTGGTTGATCCACCGAGCACATGCATTTCTGTAATTTGGGTGAACTGACCCTGTGACCCAGAGAAATCTGAATAATCCAGAATCAAGGAATGTAAATTAAATGTTCCAGCACAAGTTTAGAGACAGATGCAAACGTACAGCATCAAATGGTTTGAGCACATGTGCACCAATGCCTAAAGATTCACAGTTTTTCCTCTGGACTGATTCATGACGCCACTTTCTTGTGCATTAAACCATTTGTTTTTGTGACAAGAATAATGAAAACCAAGTGCTGAGGATTCCGGCGGGGTTAATCAGGGCTCCCATGCTGCCTCAGCGTGTCCAGGCTGGAGAATGGATGCCGCTCCACAAAAATAAACCCATGTATTTATAACGAAATAAACACTGACTGGACCCATGGGGACGTTTGTGGGAGTTTCTTTGACAACGGTATTGAAAACCACTGTCATCCCTCATTTAAAACGGTATTACTCACTTGCACGTTGTGAAAGTCGTGCATACGAGGGCCCATATTTTACTGGGGTGTCAAAACAACTGGGAATGGAAAACATTAAGGTATTTTATATACATGAATATTAACCCATTTAGCTTCTTCTTCTTCAGGGTGATATACAATGTGTGAGTTCAAAGCTTTCTCATTAATTTCTCCAGAGATGCATATTATACCCTTGCTGAATATATTATCCTTAATGCCTAACAGTAAATGTACCATTATAAGAGATGATCTCTGTGGTAACTAGGGCATTTCTGAGCTTGCTAACCAGTATATCTGCCTGTGGTTGTAAACGGTAAGACCCTATTTATCTGAAAGGCATTATCTCACACATATCACATCTACCATCTGCCTGAGGGGTTAATGAGGCAGATGAAATGGATACTCGTGGATAGATACATTCCTATGGCTTTGGTCACCACTTCCTCTTGGCCTTGTTGACGGTCACTGTGAAAAACCTTAGAAATTTGGAATAACTACATTCTATAATGAAATGTTGTTCAAAATAATGTGGTATGTCTGTTCTGCTGAGTGTCGACAAATTTCACAGCAAACAGGGAAACCATCACAAATCATGACTGGTTCGGTCCCCAGGGGAGGAACTCTGTGAATGACCTGGAGTCTGGTGGTGAGAAGTGGCTCTCGAGAGGAGCGGTTTTGGGAAAACCTCAGCACTGGAAGCAGTAAAGCGTGACAGAAAAGACGCGGCTGCCAGTATTTTGACGCTGCGGTATAAACTACGCTGAATGCTGTATACTCGACCGTATAGCCCACTTTGGTCAGTGTTCCTGTGGGCGACGGCCATATAAGTTCAAGCTGGAATTTCTGGACCAGAAACCGAAGAGAAGAATGAAATAAATTGTGATTTTTGTTTTCAAACTATTCATTCTTATCTGAACATTAGATGACTTCTCCACTTCCTCTTGGCCTTGTTGACTGTCAAAGAGTCCCTATCGGATAGGAAATAGTTCAACAATGTAATGACATTTAATTTAAATTGGATTAAAGGTGGGATCATCAGATGGATGGAAACTAGTGGGCGTAACAGTCAGATGAATCAGGGGAGGCATGGGTAGTTAGTCTCCACTTGAGGTCCCCGTAGAAATAGAAAGACAGGAAATTAGAATTTAGAAGCAACACAAGAAGCAAAAGGAATCAGGGGGAAGGAGCTGTAAAACTGAAACAGACATGGAAGAGAGCTGGTCTGGTTTACATGATTAGAAGTGAATAAATGGGAAGCACAGGCATGGTCTTCTTCAGCCTGTGTCAAATTTAACTTTATTATCTTGCGGCTTCCAATGGAGCTGGAACTGTTTACGTCCCGTTTTCATCACTCAAAGGGGGGAAACTGCTGAGAAAGTCACTTAATAGGCCCCACAATCACACACACGCATAGTGACACAGACAGTGAATACTGCAGCCTCAGGAAGCTCTGCTTCTTCTGACCCTCTGGACACACTTTCATTGATTGAAAAAAAAGTCAAAGGGGCCGGAGAAACGTCAGTGGAATCGCAGCTTATGATTTTACATGAGGGGCCTTTGGCTGAGCGGAGCAGTCTGAAACCTGCAGTCTGGCCATGAGGAATTGGAAAGAAGAATGTGTACAGATTAGACTCACTGAAAAGTTACTGTTGTAGGACACTATCAGAATATTTCAACAATAATTCTGCAACATTGATTCAGAGGTGTCACAGATAGCAGCTTCTGTAGCTTTCGCCTTCTAGAGGCCAGTGGAGACATTTTTAGCTTGACGCTGTATTCTAGCAATTAAAGTGCCTCCAGAAATGAGCAGCTAGTCTCTGTTGTTTCGCTCTTCCTATTATAGACAGTCGTCGTTCTACGCCATCGCCAAAGGTATTGCTTCTGCAAAGAGGCACACTAATTAACCCCTTTTATATTCCACACTCAAACATTCAAGCACATTCACACACCAACGGTATTAATGCAGGTTTGTCAGCCAGTGTCGTGGCCTTGTGTAATTTGAATTAACAGTATAAGTATGCTATTTTATAATTAAGCCCACAAGACTCAAATCTGATGAATTCCTCTTACCATTATGTGTTGAGGGAATTATTTCATGATTAAAGTTTTATCATTTATGCTATGAAAGCCTGCTGAGGTTCAACATGTTAGTCACACAGATTGCATTTCAATAAGTCAGCTTCTACTGACCTTACATAGTTTAAACCAAACACCAAAACATTTCGCCTAAATTTGTGCCTGAATTCATATAAACAGGAAGCCAACCGTTATGGAGGTATACATGTTATGGTGGTATACATGTTATGGTGGAGGAAAATCACCCTTCAGGATACCCAGCTCATATTTCCACAGTTATAGGTTGTCAAATATGGTAGACTGTTTAAGGGAGAACAGGATTGGTTGTCACAGTCATTAGATCTCCTTACGGGGCAGTATTTCAGAATTAGGATCAGAGTACACCCAAAGGTTCATTTGAGGAATAAGACACTGAAGTAAGGACTTTTGTTGTATTTTGTGTCCAAATGTAAATATCTATATGAACGTCATCTTCTGTGTTTCCCTTCTAGTCTTTTACACACGCTTTGTTGATGATAAAATAAGTCTTACCATCAAACAAGAGCTAAAGTTTAGAAGTTGTTTCTTAGCTAGGCTACAACATGTGGCTGTTAGCTTAGCCGCTAGCAAAACAAATCCCAGTTGGGGATACTTGTCATGCTTAGAAGTGCGACATTTTTGACTGATAGTGACTGACTGACACAAGGATGAGTTGAGTAGATTTGTCTTGTTATATAAGGATACAAAATGCACTTATAAAATGATTTTTCCAGTTTGTGTTCTCTCAATGCAAGAGACGTGTGGAAGGAAATTTTTTACATTTATTTTTAAGATTACCTCCTTTTTTCCCCTTTAAAATAACATACAGACAACAAACCCCATAGTGTGTGACTACCAACCCAACAATGGAAATGCCTGTTTCAAGTGCACAAGACGTATTAAACAGCTCATAGTTTTTGAACAGATTAAGCTGAAGGAGAGTAGGGTCATTCCATTATTATCTGGGCCTTTAGGCTCCCATTACACATTGAAAGGGAATCTATTGAGGATACGTTTCTTTTGAGGGATTCAAATTAAATGAAAAAGTGAGACAACTGACCCTGTTCTACCCTACATTTAAATAGACCGGGGAGTTTGTTCCTTTTAGAAAACGTCCTATTTTCCTTTGCCTTTATAATTAACTCACTGAGAGCAGCCAACTAACCTGCAACTGAACTAATCCGTGGATTTATTCAAAATTGATGTTATGGGTTGTTTTTGTTTGCTTCTGTAATCAATGATGACAGACCTGAGTTCCCCTAAACCTGTGATTAATTTCAGAGCATCTCCTCTCCATAGCCGTGATTGAGTGGTTTACTGCAACTATAATTACACCACTTAGCTGTGGGAGACAGAGGTTGAGCCAGGGAGATGAGGATGAGGTGTCTGGCAATGATGATCATGATAATGACCACATCAATGATGAGGATACTAACCTTTGACCTTGACAATCCAGTCTGAGTTGGCAGCAGAGACCCTCCACTGTGGCAGACAACTGCAGCCAGTAGTTCAGCATCACTACCCACCACGCTGTGTCACATGCTGCAGGCTGGAGCATATTGTGAGATGTACCTGATGAGTCAGCAAAGGGTGTATACTTGAGAGAGCTCTGTGCAAACTGCTGCAGCTGTGATCCCACAGGAGGAATCATCAGGCACCACAGATTGAAGGTCAGACACTGTCGAATAACCACTAACCAGTTTGTTTTCCCGTCTCCAGGATTACTGAAGCAGATCTTTAAAGGATCACTTGCATCTAGCAGTGAGGTTGCAAATTGCACCCAACTGAATACCCCTCCGCTCACCCCTCCCGTTCCCAGCACTAACTGACTACGGTGGCCCTTGGGTAACGTAAAAAAAAAATAACTCTCGCTTGAGCAACTGTTGGGTTTGTCTGTTCTGGGCTACTGTAGAAACATGGCGGTGCAACAAACGGTTCATTCTAAGGTAAAGAAAACACAACGATCCTTAGTTCCAGGTGATTATACGCTCCTTCAAGGTAATCTCCACTCGATGATATAAATTTATAGAGATCATATTTTTAAGGAGTTTTACCTTAAATGATCTATCTTGTATTGTATTAGCAAATGCCGGTCATATCAGCTGATAAGAACTAATCAAGGGTCAAAAGTAGCTTAATCCCAGAGCCTAAAAGCTCTTGGCCAGTGTTGTCATCCAGTACCGCCTCGGCTGCTGATAAGGAAAGTGATGATAGAACAAGAGATTAGCCACATTCTAATCTCTGAATCTCCACTTCCAATATCCTGCTCACTGCGGTTTCCCCGCACATTTCTGATAGAAATATTCAGCAAGCATCGCACTGATTTCATAAATTACCATATTATTACATTTGTATTGTTCACAACAAGCTTTGCTCCATTCTGGGGAGCCTTGTTGGGTTTTAGAGGAATAGTTCTGTCTCCAGTGAAATGTTTAATATGCTTTGCATGCAATGACTCGGTAAGTAATTGCCCAATGTTGAGCTTTGGCCAGCTCCCGGGGTCCCCGAACACTACTCCTGGCTCTGTTAGTGTTCCGGTTTTAAACGTGGTTCTCTCTAATTGTTTCGGGACCAGTGATAACAGCCTTCATGAAGACCCTGGAAATGATAGACTGATTACATCTCCCTGCTTCTGCTCTGGGACCACTTGGACATCCACAGGGAAGACGAAGTTGCTGCAGAGAAGGATATTTTCTTTGATCTACTCATCCACTTAACACCTGAGCTCTGACCAGCATAGGTGACTCGACACAAATAGAGAAATAAGTGAGGAGAGACTGTATTGAGACAAGAGACAATTATCTTCTTAAATCCTACTCTAAAATGTATTTTAATGTCAGGCATTATGTAACAGAGTTCATCTTAAGGAGACTCTTGACTGGAGGGATGAAGCCATGCGCGTGCACTCTCAAAACCTATTTCATTTTCTAAATATCATTCCGGTCTTAACTCGGGAATGCCTCCACAGCCGGTGTGTTTTGTACATTTCACGCTTCGCTAATGGAAAAATGTAGTGAGAAAAAGGTAGTTGGGCAGGAGCAGCTTTTGGCTCTAGTGGAGGTGGCCATAAACAGTCTGAGGAGGTACCTAAAGCACTCACGGTTCCAGCATCCAGTCTCCAGTCTCTTGGCCTGTGCACGTTGTCTTGGACAGCAGTTCTGTGCTCGGGGGCCCGGCTGTAGGGGCCTCGCCGGATAATGGCACATTTCTTTCAGGCAGCCTCGAGAAGGAGGGCCAGAGAGCGAGAGCAGTAGCAACTTATCTGGCTGCTAGCCATCCTCACCACTACCACCAGTGACCCCGATGAGGGATTTATATATTTACACACACACACACGTTCCCCTCGCTTCAGCCGGGGGCTTCACGCCGTTCTCCCTTGACCCTGTAAGTCATGCAGGACTTTATAGATTCATGGTCAAGGCCGAACACGTGTCCCGCTGTGGAATAGTAGCGACACGGAGAGGTAAACAGACCTTGGGCACGTCGATGGAGGCCGTGTGTGACAGGGCCTCTGTTGGGGAAACAGCCCACGGGCCTGTTTCAGGCTGGAATGATGTCATTCCAAAAGGGAACAGCGCCGTGTAGCCGAGGCCACGTGGATGAATACAGGCTGCAGTTATTAATGCACAAGAACGATGATCAGGAAAGGTGGAGTTTTGTTGCTGTCGCTAAGTTTACACAAGAAAATACTTATATACTGTGACACACCATAAAGCTCTCATGCATGGGCTCATGCAGAGACCACCCATCCATCTCATCAGCCGAGGAAGATATGGGTCTCTCACACAGCTAAGTTACAGTATTTAACCCAAGACATTTTTATAATGCCGTTATGTTATGTTTAAGTTTCCAGATTTAGATTGCAGAGAGTTATGTATTATTTTAGAGGGCCAAAAATGAGATGCAGGTCTAGCATAGCATGTGTGTGGATTTAACCCCACCGGCAAGCTGACTCAAAGCCTCTAACTCAGCATTTTCAGAGTTGGGATGGTAATTCACAAACACCAACATATTTTCCAAAAATGACACTTTAACTACATTTTTGTGTTACCCAAACTAAATCCCTGAATAGTTACTAAATCAGTAACATTAGGTACACAGTCACTCACCCCAGTGGGGTCCGAATGTGTTGTATATATCAGTCTCAACTTGTTATTTCACACTCCTGTTGACATAGTTACTCCACATGTGGTCTATCTTTGTGATAACATGCTTTCCTGCTGATTATACATCTTACTGCTGTGCTGGAAAATGCTTTAGGCCTCTTACGTTTCTTGCTACATGATAGTTGTATGCAAAATGACAACATCTATCAACACAATAGAGCCAGGAGCCGAGTCAGGCTGTTGTCGATGAAGCTGCAGCACAGAGAGAGAGAAGGACCACAAGGGGAAGTGGGAAGTGGGCTTGGGTCTGCTCAGCAGCCAGCTGGGCTCCCCTGGAAAATACAAGATGCCTTCCCGTGCCAGAAATTTACCGAGCAAGAGGGAAATGTGAATGAAAGCAGGGAAAATGTTAGTGTGCATGCCGCCTGCCAAGAAGGAGGAGATGGTTCGTATTCCTAAAGTTAAACAATCTTCTGAAGAGGTGAATGTAGAAACAATAGCACTGGAGGAAGAAGGAAGTCAAAAGCATAATGTATTAATGATAAGAAGGTGACGTGGTAAGAGAAACAAAAACAAAAACTTATAGTACGTGGCTTTGACCTTATGATACAGCACTCTAAAAGACCAAATAAAACATATTCCAGATTTCGGGACGCAGACTAGTCTTCAAGTAAATAATTTCCCTTGTTGCAAACTGATCAAGTACATTTACTCAAATACTGTACACTACAAATTTGAGGAATCATTGATATACTACTTGCATAAAAACTTGCACTGTGCTACTTTTACGCCACTACATTGATTTGATGCCTAAAGTTTGCTGGCTGACATTTACCTAAAGCATATGATCAGCTGTTGAATCAAATCTAACTTGTAGATTAAAGAATTTAAAATGTCTTCACCTCGAATCGTTGCAGCAGTTAAGAGCAACATTACAAAAAAACAATTATGGTTGGGTGAAAATAAGTTGTAAAGAAGAAAAACAAGAATGTTGATCCTGTGACTGGTCCAACCTCAATATCAAGACATCTTTGGACCTGAATGATCACCGATCAAAGCCTGCTCAGATAATACTTATATGTTTACTCTGTAACTTTGCTTGCTGCTGCTACAAACAAATGTCCCACTGAGGATGAATAAAGTATCTATCTATCTATCTATCTATCTATCTATCTATCTATCTATCTATCTATCTATCTATCTATCTATCTATCTATCTATCTATCTATCTATCTATCTATCTATCTATCTATCTATCTATCTATCTTCTGTGTTAACAAGAACCACTAACCGTCTAGACATTATTTGTATTATTATTAGCATTAACATTCAAGGCACCTGATATGATAATGTATGAACATAATCAAATAATATGTTTACAAGTTACAGCTCATATGCAATTCACTTAAACAATGTAAATATTTCTGACAAGACCATCTGACCTTAACATGCTCACTGATGATAAAAGTTTATATGTTGGATAGCAAGTTGACCAAACCCCCCAAAGCACTTTGACAACTTGTCTTATAAAAAGCCTTTTTTTACAAGTTTACAAAAGGCAGCTTTGATAGTCACCCATAAAATAAAATCTAACAAAAGTCTACCCCTTTATTACATAATAAATATGTGTGTGAATATGAAAACATTATGGTCTGACTGGGTGGTAAAAATAACTTACTTTCATTGCAAGGTAGCCAACGTAGCTCTGTCCACAAGCACCATATGGGTGAAGGGAACCAATGAAGGTGCCTGCCAAGATTGAACTGTATTGTGACTGCAGTAATTGCTGAATTATGATTATTTTAGAAAATCCCCCCCTGTGTGAGAATAAGTCTCTGTTGGAAATGATGTAATGTACCTGTGTGCTGACTACGCATAGCCTCCGTGCATATACTTTAGCTTCACGCACATAAAGATTCCTGATGCCTGAAAACGCATTGACTTAGTGACAGCTCAGCATTTTCAGTACAATGGCGCCACCGTGTGGCACAATGCTACAACTGCAGCCTGCGGCGGGAAAATGGCGTCGTTACACAGTCCAGCATTTAGCTGTAGAAAGTTTTCACCATCTTGTAAAGACGTAGTAAAGTATAGTATTTATTTTAATATGCTGGCACAATGAAGAGCTGTTTCTCAGTATTAGTTCGATGTTTGTAATTCGACCAACTGGACTAGTTTGATGGGAACATTTTGCCAATTGTACCAGTAAACTAGCAGGTAAGTTTGTTATTTCCTCCTGAAAATCAGGTTGAGCCGACACCGGAAGTCACATCATCACTTGATCAAAGGCTAAACTGTTGCTATTACAGAACCACTTATTCTCCTCCAGTTAACACACATAACTTAAACACGTGTATTGGCATGGCGTGATGGCAATAACTTCATTACATTTTTGTTTAATTGAGTGACACACCCTGACAACCGTATTCAGTTGTGTATGTCTGCAATGCCTCTGGTGAACAGCAGGGGGCAGTATAATGCAGTGTTCTAGTGTTGCCTGTATGTGTACAGCTGAAACCCCACAAGGGGCTCTGCTACAACACAGCATTTGAGTTTTGATGTGGGAGTTTGTCTTGGAGGTAGATAGAATCATATTGACCCATTTCATGTAATCTGTTTACTGTCTCTATCCAACAACAATTTATTCATTTATTTAGTCGTATCCTGCAAAAACAACTGCACGGCTCTCGTTTTTTTACACCGTTACATTGATTGTATATATACTTTCCCCAGTATTTTTTCATATTTTTAATGTCATTTTTCTTATCTGTACATTTTAGTTTCTTGACATTTGCAGCACTTTGCTTTTACTTTCATGCCCTCTTAATGTGTTTATCGTATACACCAAACATGTATATATATATTTTTGCACAATCCCAGCTATTTCTATTTTATTATTATTATTATTATTATTATTATTATTATTATTATTGTATATATCTTTTACCTTTCGTCCTGCTGTTTTTGTTTATTTTGTTGTAAGTTGCTGCTACCCCGACACCAAATTTCCCCTCGGGGATTAATAAAGTATATATTCATTCATTCATTCATTCAAATCCCTTGTATGTTTAAACCTACCTGGCAATAAACCTTCATCTGATTATTTAACATCTCACTCTTTACAAATGTGGCTAATTAGCTATGAAATATTAAGTGTAGTATCTGTAGTAAACGCGACAAAACATTGTAAATGACAAAACAGTGGACAAAATAAATAAGTAAATAAAGTAAATTAATTAAATTAAATTAATAGGGGGTCACCAATCGTTCATTATAATTTTTGGTCCATTCTTTACAGGTCAGCTGAGAACATTACTCATCTTTTCCCTGAATGTTGTCCATTTTACCCAGCGTTGTTCATGAGTCCCTGCTTTGATCCTTAACAAATAAGTCAGTTTTTCCATGTAGTATATCTCCTCTACAATGTCCAGCCACTGTCCTGGGCTTGGAGGATCACTTTTCAGCCAGCTCCTTGTGATGGCCTTTTTACATGAGAGTGTCAGAATTTTAAAGAGGTAGATGTCCTTCTTCTGAATTATATCGACAGGTATCAGTCCCAGATAAACAGTCCGTGGGTCCCTGGGGATCTTGTAGCATAAGATCTCCTCCAGAATCTGAATAACTGTCCCAGAATGTTTGAATTTTTATACATGTCCAAAAAAGTGTAGTATCTTTAGTGTAATATTATCAAGTATATCTAAGTTCTACTTTCTTTTGTTAATTGTCGTTAGCCTGTTTGTATGAAGAAAAGCCATGTTCTTTTGTTGTTGTTGTTGTTGTTTTTATGATAGTAGGCATTTTTAATTTGGTGGATTTTGAATGTTCTGATCTAGTATCTCGTTTTGGAGCAAATCCAACAGATCAATTCACTCTCCACTCCGTATCTTCTCCTCCTTTGCGTGCACAATTAATGTATCCTCCTTCCTATTTTAACACACAAATTAACACCTGACCTGCTCTCTCCAGCTTGCCAGCACTCATGTAAAGTGGAAATCTGTGGCAGCAACTGCATATTCTTTTGCAGCAGAGCATCAGTCGCCCGTGTGAGATGAGTGACAGCGCACGCAGAGTGCTGTCAGTAGCATTTGCAAGTCAATGCTCAGACTTAACCTCTTCACTCTCCCCTCAGTGCAGATCGACTGTCTGAATTCAAAATCAACCTCTGAAAAAATGCTCTTTTCTCACTTGCAGAAAGCGAGAGTATGAACCATCGCATTGACCTTGTCTAGGAAATCCACCGACACACATGGAGTTCTCTTTTCACAATAAGACACCTCGAGGAAACTATTTTCTCAAAGTCCTCTTGCTTTATCATAACCTCTGTGGCCATGCGGTGCAATTTTGCATCTCACGGCCAAATTGTGCAAGCTAATGCATCCACAGGTATTCAGATAGTCAAAAGAAAACCGTATTCCATTTCACTGTAGAAACACTCACAAATCATCCCATTGTTCTGTTTCATAAAGAAAACAATGGCAGTGAAAGGGAGAGGTGAACATTCCCTCTTCCCGAGGTCACGACGGGTTGTGATTTACCGCAGCCAACTATTAAGTAAAAACCATAGACGTAGATGGTGCATATTGATCTCTTTAGTTGAGGAGACTTGTAAGCAACATTACAGCAGAGCGCTTGGATTCCTGAGTTCACACACACACACACACACACACACACACACACACACACACACACACACACACACACACATGCCTGTGGGCGTAAATGTGTCAGCGTCTGTTTTATGTGTGCATACATGTACGTATGTGTGCCACAGAGGGTATTTATTTATTATGAGGTGTGTGTGTGTGTGTGTGTGTGTGTGTGTGTGTGTGTGTGTGTGTGTGTGTGTGTGTGTGTGTGTGCGAGAGCATTGCTGCTGCTGATGTGGGTCATTACCCCTTCTTTTCCCCAAGGGCCGTACAGCGGGAGAGGACAGAAGGGGGGGATGGGGGAAATGGAGGGTGGTGGAGGGAGGGCGAGGAGGAGGTATAAGGGTTGAGATTGTGTGTGTGTGTGTGTGTGTGTGTGTGTGTGTGTGTGTGTGTGTGTGTGTGTGTGTGTGTGTGTGTGTGTGTGTGTGTGTGTATATTAGGCCGGGGGGACGGGGGAGGTCCCAGAGGACTAGAGACCAATAAATCACAGTGCCGTCTCTGCGCTGACACCCAGCTTGTCTGATGAGGGAAAGGGTGGGGGCAAAGTGAGGGGCGTGTGCGTGTGCGTGCGTGTGCGTGCGTGCGTGTGTGTGCGTGTGAGTGTGTGTGTGTGTGTGTGTGTGTGTGTGTGTGTGTGTGTGTGTGTGTGTGTGTGTGTGTGTGCGTGCGCACCATGACAACATTGTGGCCTTGTCTTCCTGTCACTCAAGCCCACGCAGGAGCCACTCTCGACCCCATCCCAGAGGCGCTGGAGAGATTGAAGAGAGGTGGCAGGGAGCAAATGGGGATACCACCAAACCAAAAGTTTATGACCCCCCCAACCACAGCACCTTCCTCCAATATCATTCCTTTCCCCCCCGTGGGATGCCGAAGCTCTGTCTGCTGTTGAGTGGAACAAAGTCGAACAAGAGGGAAAACCCACTCTTGGCCTCCATGGTGAGAGATCATTAAGTTGAATTCCAGGACTTGTTTTTGAAGTGTGTTCCTGACTGCTGAAAGATCAATCAGTGCTTTTCTTAATCTTTCAAAACAGTTGCATTGGGATACATGTGCATTCCTGTGCACAGTGCGGATGATGGAGAATAGAATAAAAACATGAGAACGTGGGCTTTTAAAATGAGAAGAAAAAAGGCTGCGTGTCTTGTAGCTCCACAGAGGCTGAACTGCTTTTGGAGAAAATGGTTTCCCTGTAGCGGAGATGTGCTCGTTGCAAAGATTGTAGGTCTGGAGAGAAGGCCTTGCTCTCTGAACGTGATGTTTACCATTGATGGGATTTGATATATTTTAAAAATCAAACTATGGTACAAGTAGCTGTATGGAAACCTACTGAAGTGGTCATCCAGATTTGGCCTTTCATCACACAAAAAACACTCGATCAAAACAAAAATGCAATACTGATGATGCATTCTGCTGTGGATTTTTTTCTTTACATTTTCCGAGAGTTTCTACGCCCCAACGTTTACAGATGGGATTTTAGTATACGATCCTGCAACTGCCGGCGTTTACGGGGAGAGAGAGCACCAGACAAGTGAAGCTTATTGATCCAAGCGAAACATTGTAATAACCGCTCTCGTCGCGCTGCCTTCCAATGAACAAAAGAAAAGACATGATAGTTCATCTTCTTGACCGGATATCTGTCCAGCAGACCTTGTCCCGGCGCTATGGCGGCATTATTAAGAGCTAATATCATCGCCCACAGTTTGACACTGATATCGCTGTCGGCAACCACAGCGGAATGATGTCGTCTCTGAGGTTTTTTTAACTTGTCTTCATCACCTCATTCAAAAACCACTCCCACCTGATGTTCTGCTGCTTGGTAATAATTCCCCCACTGTACTTTGAATAACCGGTGGTTTGGCTTCCACTGCCGTTTTCTTTTCTTCCCCTTGCGTTGTGATAATAAAAGGATGCTCCCTCGGGCACATTCCCCTGTCTCGCTCCTTTGAGACAGGTGTGTTCAGGTGGGCCTGTTTGGTTGCACTCAGCATACACGTGTTTGACGGGATTGTCTCTTTACAGCCTCACACCACTGGGCTAAAACCAAAACGCTCCTGCAGCATTACGACCATTGTGCTCCGTCCCATTGTGTGGCCACTTTGATGTCCCGTAGCGCTGAGCCTCTGGAGGAGAGAAGGGCACTGTGGACTTGGTTTATTTAATCAGTGGAGCTCAGCCAACACACACACACACACACACACACACACACACACACACACACACACACACACACACACACTTCCTCTGACCTGCCAATAGCAATAATATGTGTCCTTCACTTATCATTTTCTATCATCTATATTATTATGCCTCCCCCAGCACAACGTAACGCAGCCTCATACATCCTGTGCACCCCTTCCACACCCTCACCTCCACCCTCACCCCGCCGCCCAGCCCAGCAAGCACTTCCGCCAACACACACACACACACACACACACACACACACACACACACACACACACACCAACATGAAACATCTCCTCGTGCAGCAGCAGACTGCAAAGCACTGCATTCCTCATGACTTTTTTTTTTTTCTTCTTCTTTTTTTCTTCTTCTAATAAATGTGATCCCAGAATCCGGGAGGGAGACCAGCGCTGTGCATTAAAATTCATGGGGAAAAAATGGCAATAAAATCTTTCTTTCTCTCTCTCTTCCCTTCTTTCTCTCCTCCCCTCCCCACTTGCTCCATCGCCCATCTCTCTTTTTCATTCCCTCACTTGTCTGCTCAACACATAGGCCTATATACCCGCACAAGGCGCGCGCTCACACACACACACACACACACACACACACACACGCTCACGCGCACACTTTTTTTTTCATCACCCGTGTGTGCACTCTCCCTCTCGTTCAATCTCTAACCCTCCTACTGGCTCGTCTTTCTCAGCACCCCCCTCCTCCCCCTCCCCCCTGCTGTCCTTCATCCTTTATTCTCATCCTCCTCCCTCCCTCCCTTCTTCCCTCCCTCTCTCCCTCCCCCTCTGCGTTTCCTCTGTCTCTTTCTCTCACACACACACATGTATCACACAAACACACACACACACCCATCTATATTTTCCAACTCCACCTCTGGCAGGTTGTGATTTCCACTGTCAGAAATTGCTTTTTCAATATCTCTCTCTCTAATTATGAGCCCCGCCAAAGGGGTCGTGCCACCAGAATACCAATTTTTTCCACCATTTCTCCCTTCTTCTGCAGAATAATTCTCCTTTTCCAGGTACCAACAATGCGCATATTCAATATACATGCAAGCGTTGCAGCATTATCACTGTTATATTGATGTGGGTTCTGCAGGCTCTCTGATTTAGATGTATTTGGTCTTTCCATGTTTGGTCAGCTCCCTGTGGTCATGATTAATTTTTTACATTAGAAATGAGTGGGATGATGCAGAAGTTAGAGCAGAGTCTATTTATTTCCACACCAACAAGGACGAATTGGGGAAATGTAAGATTTTTCAACGCATTGATGGTTTGTGGGGAGGGAAAAAAAGAAAACCACTGAATCTTGATACAGCCGCCACACAACTCCTCGCACTCTCGATCACTCCCTGCTCCCAGGAAAGGGTTAACCTCACAGAGCAGTTGTAGCCGGCTTGATTGACGTGCGGAGCATTGTGCTACCTATACCCTCCAATCAGCAAACGGTCAGCACGCCCCACGTGGGTGTTCTCAGCGCTCATTGGCTCATTTTACCAGTGTTTACCGTGCCGAGGCCGAGCCCCACGTGGAGATTTCATTCAATCACTAAACAATTCTTCTGAACCCCTTCTTTCTAAAGAAAACGTGTGGTATTAAAATAAAAAATATATAATTGTGCAGATAGATATTCTAATCACCATGCAACACCAAGAAGAAAAGAAAAACGTGCAAGATTTGCTTGTCAAATATAAGCAGGCTATTTGAAGAACAGCATTGTGGGAATGCTCGATGTTCTGGACTCTCCAATAGTTCTAATTTTAAAATGGTAGATTTTGGATTCAATTATATTTTCTTGAGAGGGGGAAAAAGAACATCACCAAACCATCACACGGTTATTAATTTTGATAAAACAAACGGTGGGGGGAAAAGCAGTGTCTTTAGGTCTCCTCCCCCCTCCTTAAAGAAAAGCTACTCATATGTTATGTCCCATTGAGGATCAGAGAAGGGGGGGGAGTGAGAGGAGTGTTGTGTGAAAAGAGTGCAGGCCAACGAGCGAGACAAAAGAGGCTGCGGCTACATTGAATGTGCCGGTGGTGTGTCCGTCTCCGAAGCCACAGGCAAACCACATTTCCCCCCTCCCCATCTGGCCTTTATGCTACGGACGGAGCCGCTATATCGGAGAGGGAAACCAATTCCGATATTATAATTGCTGGAAGCGCGAAGTTGAGGACTTGGAAGAAAGCTCCCTCGGACCCCGGGTGTCTCTCCTCGCCTCTCCCCCGTCCTCACTACACGTCGAGTGCGGTGCGGTGTGCGGTCGGAGATATAACCCAGAACAAAGGAGTCTTGAGGCGAGGAATGAGCGAGCCGAGACTAGCTTTGCCATTGCCTTTGAAACCGGGCCAAATGCCTCTCTGAGACCGACAATAGTACATCAGCTGCGCGTATTTCTCGACGAAGCTTTCCGCCCCAAAAAGGGAGAAAGAAGAAGGACAAAAAAAAAAAAGACGCACACGGAGACACACAAGTCGGCGGCTGCAATGTTTCCTCAAAACCGACCACCGGTAAGTAGCTACGCTACTCTGTAACCGTCCACACGCAGTTTAACGAGGTTTATTGTCTTATATACGGAACCGCCATTAAATGCAACGTATGTCTGACAAACTAGGTTGTGTTAAAAAAAAAAACGTATTGGAGCCTCAATAAGAAAGTGCAAGCCGAAATGGTTCTGTCTTTGTCACCCTTTCTGTGTATTTCCGGGGACTCCTTTGTGGGGGGGATTACAACACAATATATAATATAACATAGGCTGATGAATACAACGCACTAGCTTCTTTACCTTTTTTATATTAACGCGTGTGTAATCTATGAAGGTCAGGCAGATTGCTGTCAGTAGGGTTTTTAGTCTAACGTCCAACTTTGCTCAGTGTCTTTGTGTGTGGATCTCATGTCCTTGGTGACCAGCACCAGTTTAGGAACATGGAGCCTCCTTCTATTCCCATACTATTGTGGAGTTGACCCAGATGATGAAGAGTGTGTGTGTGTGCGTGTGTTTTTGTTTGTCCCCTTCCTCGCAGGCTTGTGAGGGGGGAGAGTGAGTCAGCTTGGCTTGTTGACACCTTTCCTCAATGGTCTGCCCTTCTCAAGTGCCACTCGTTGTGTTCCAAAAAAATTCTCCTTTAAAAAAAAAAAATTGTTTTCAATCACATCGAGGGTGATTCACGCCCCTCTGATTTGACTGATTTGATGGACTGGAAACTAAAAGAAGATGGTCACTTTTGCCAAAAGTCCTCTCTGCATTGGCTGGTAATATGGCTGTCAAAATGAGAGAGAAATTGGCTCGCCGTCTGTGTTTTGAGATGGATCTCTGTGAGGTTAGGGAGCAAAATTCATGCTGCATGGCTTTAATTTGTTTTAGTCGAGTTAGGTGGAGAGCTTTTGAGCAGACTGAAATACATAAACACTGGTCCTCGAGCTGTGTGAAGTATCAATTAAGACCTGCTCATTTGCCTAACCCTCATCTACATTCCTCAGCCATGCCACCCTGCACCCCACCCCTGACAGTGTTTTGATATTCAAACCAGATTAAGCGCAATGTGAAGTATAACTTCAGGTGGGCATGCCACTTTAATTAATTCTTCTCACAAATGATTTTGTGCAGGTAAAGACTCCCCCAAAAAACATTGTTTTAAACTTTGCCGCCTTTGTGTTTGCACGAGGCTTACATTGCATCCAGCATTGTAACTTCCATTATTTCAGTACTTCCTTTTGAGCAATAAAGGGAACTTGTGAGTCTCCGCTATCCAAACATTACACACACACCGGCAGCTGTGTATGTAGTATAGCTGACTGCAGGAAGGCAGGGCAGGAGGCAGACTGTGGGTCTGTGGTTTGCACTGTAAACCCAATCCCTCTCATCCAGCCTCTCCTCGCTGTGTTCCTGTGAGAGCTCCAAACCACATCTTAATGTATGGGCAGGCGTCCCAGGGTGAGAGGAGCAGACTGCGGCAGGTCTGGGTGGAATGTTAAGGCCAGCGGCCCTGCTTCATTTCAACCCTCCGCAGAACTCGACAGTACCACGTGTGACACCCGTCCTCAAAGTCTCCGATCATCAGCAGCTCTTGTTTGCACCTCGGAGCGAAGGGCCACTCAACCCGGCAAACTGTTTAATCTCTGAAATGCAAGGCTGGCAGTAACCTGTCATCACTGCATACTGGTCGGCTGTGAAGGATGTGACCCATATATTATACCAACACGTGACTCGTAATAACACGGGTATAGTTATAAAATAAATAAGAATAATGTGAAATACATTTCACAATTGGGAGCATTTTCAGATACTGAACAGGAGACTTTGTGGCTAATTTAACGTATACATTTATAGCTTGATGCAGTACATCAACTGAACTTCTCACCAGAGATTAAAAATCTAATTATGTTCAAAGATGTAATGAAGCTGTGGTGTCCACATAACATGGAAACATGACATGGAAACAATCTTAAAAAAATGCTTCAGGCACTTCTATGTGCCGAGATGATTATGGGATTTCGGCAAATGCCGTATACTATCTAAGACGTGTCTGGGATATGTCAGGCATGCCCATCTGTCTTAAATCCTAAATGTTCTGCAGGAATGAGCCATAAAACACAGGAATGAGTTAGCATTTTTTTGTACTTCTGGTCCCCATCTCTCTAAGTCGTTTTTTTTAATGGGTATTTGGTTTGGTTTTCCTGAAGGAAATACAAATATTTTGAATAAGGCGTTTGCTAACGAGTGGCTGTATGAGACTACAAAACGTCTTCCCGCTGACTAGTCCACCTTTACAGCCTTGTTCTTCATACTTGCACGAATGGCGTCGTTTGTTTATAGCCTACCGTTAGCTTTTTAGTTCTGCCGATTTGCACTCGTGCGTAAAAAATCATAAAAGTGTTTTTTATTTGTGCAGATTATCTTTATGAACAAAACATGTAAGTATCATGAACATAACATCTAAGTATCATGAACATGTGTTTGCCAAAGAGCCTATTTTCTGTAAGAATCCAGAATCCAATGGAAAAATTCCATTGTGTTTTTGGCAAGGGAACCAGTGCGACGCTAATTAGGTTTGTTGGCCTGTAATGATACTAAAAAAACATTTGACCTGTTGGAAATGACACAAAACTAATGAGCCTTTCCCACAGAATGCGGCAACGGTGCTGCGACTACTTTTCACTGTTAAAGCGTGGGCGCAACACAATCGCGCGCTTTGCCCAAAGTTCAACCCGGTTGCACTGAACCCAGCGAGCGCTACGCAAACCGCGTCCTGTGTAAATTGTCCTCAAGACTTAAACTAAATACATATTGAAAGGCATTAGCCAGTTTGCTGTAACACAATTGGATTGGTCCTAATATTGCCAATATCTCCGGAACAATGCCCTCTGCTGGGGGAGGGGTTTGTTAAAAGGCTACTGTTGTGGGGGCATCGTGGTTACATTTTTGTAGTTTAGCCAGTCGGTCATACATATTTTATAGCATTTCATAATCCTATAAGGACAAAGGACGGGTTTCTTTCTAATAAATTGGATTGGATAACACAGTTAAACTGGATTTGTTGATGACTGATTGTCTGACTGTTGATCTTGCTGGTTCCAGTGGACTCTTTTGAAATTGTTTGCAGACTGTACAGAGGCAACTCCAAAGTCAGAGATGTTTCTTGTTTATATCAAATGAATTTGTTGGCACACTACACGAAAGAGTAAGATAGCACTTAAGCACTTTTTTGAGTTGTATAATGGGCTAGCATCACCTACGCCTAACTCTTCTTCTATATATCTTCTTTCTCCTTTTATCAGCCCAACCCTTTCAAGAAGGTGGTCTTTTTTATAAATTCCTATCTAGTCAGTGAATATAAGGTCAGAAGGGAGACACAGACTGTGGGAAGAGTACATTGAGTGAGTTGAGGCCTTCTCCTTATCCTCGGCACTAGCATAAAGCCAGCCTCCACTCTCCCAGACCTAGCTCTTTATCACCACTGTTGTCCAGCGGTGAGAGTGTGGCTATCGATCAGGAGCTCGCCTGCTTTGCTCAGCCACCGATTAGATGTAGAGGGCGATGCAGAGGGGAGAAGAAAAGGGAGAAGAAAACAAAGGAGAAGCGGCTGAAGGGATCTCAGGTTTACACAAGCTGTTGTGAAGGTGCGTCTCGGTGGAAGCAACAAACGAGCTGAGGGGGTTACCTAATAAAAGAAGGCACCTCCAGCAATTAAGCCAGCTGACAGGCAAACTGTGGCGCTCCGCTAATGTGGGCTGACAGCAGGGAAATTTGAATAACGAGGCTTGCGGGAGGAAGGAGAGAGGAACGAGAATGTGGAGGGGGTTGGGGAGGGGGGGGAGAAAGCTGGGAAAGAAAGATGTGTGGTGCTAATGAAACAGGTGCCTGGCAGCCTCTTTAAGTGCAGGAATCATTGAGAGACTACCAGTGTGTTTCTCCAGCGCAGAGCGAAGCGGATAGCCACTTGATGGGAGGTGGGGGCAAACTGTCTTTTCTTCCCCGCCGCAAGCCGCTTTAACAATGCAAATCCCCGCTGAATGTTGACGGTTGTGTTTGAATAATTTTGATACAAGAAGCTTTCACATCAAACGTGTTTGAGAAAGGACCGTGTATTGACACGTTTCATGGCCTTCAGAGATGGGGAGGTGTGTGTGTTTATTTATTTATTTTTTGGCGGGTGTGGGTGGATACACAGCGACGCACATTCAGAAACACTGTTCCGGGTTAGACTTACTGTCAGTGCGTCCTTGGTGGTAGCCAGATGAAAGAGGAGCGAGAGAGAGAGAGAGAGAGAGAGAGAGAGCTTGGTGGGTGTTTACTCTGATGATCGACTGACTCTCTGGCTAAGCAGTGTAATTAGTGGCCTGACTAATGGGCCACACTATATGATGGGAGGCAGCAGCGCACCATCTTCCTCCCTAAAGGAGGCCGAAAAAGAGACACGGAGCTCCAAGAGAGAGAGAAACGCTATGCTTTTTTTGTTAGCCATGCCATCTGTCGGCCCAGCTCCAGACTGAAATATCTCAACAACTGTTGGCTGGATTAAGAATAAATACATTGAAAGATAGTCAAAGTATACAGAAGATAAACCCTAATGATATTTGTGATCCCCCTGACTTCCTCTAGCGCCATCACGAGGCTCACATCTTTTTATTATTATTTTTAAATGTCTTGACACCTATTGGCTGGATTGTCATAAAATTTGTTAGAAACATTCACGTTCATCCATCATTAGGTAAAAATCGTAATCTGTCATGTCTTAATCTGTCATGTCTTTCATAACACTGCATAAGGAATTAAGGGCCAAACAATAGTAAAAGTGTAGTTTTCAACCAATTACACGGCAAGAAAATCTGTGTTTTATAGACCACCAAACGGCATGTGCCGTAGAACATTCATTTTCTATCAAGATAACTACGCAACACCGTTAGACAGTTTAACGTTTGCGGTAGTTTATTGGTGTGCCCACATATTGTGAAAAGTATTACCATATCTGCTGCTTTGCTAATTCATATGAATGAAAACATGTTATGATGGGTGTTTGGGCCATAAATACAGCTTAATATATAATGTAAACATAAGATGCAAATCTTATGGTGGTTTGACCACCCCAGCAGAACCCCAACAGTTTTTGGTTTAAGACCAAATGCCTGTATGACTAATGGCATTCCCATCAGACCCAGCTGTACCTGATTAGCAAATGTTAGCATGCTAACGGACTAAACTAAGATGATGAACATGTTGAACTTTAAGGATGCTTATCATCGTCATTGTGTCGGAGTCCCAGTCGGTGTTCACGATTTGTAGTAAACGCAATATGACAGATAAGAAACGCGAATGTGGCAGCCATAAAGTAGTGGGAGCTTTGTGTATAAGAGAATTTGAAGAATTGTCTTTTTTTATTTTTTTATGCTTCATGTGAAAAATTACTTTCAGTGGTGAAAATGTCCAAAGGACGGTAGGAAAATATAAGGGGTCATCCGAGAGAAATCCATTTATCTTCTCTTCCCCCGCAGACGCACAAAGAAGATCAAGGAGTGTTCCTTTTTAAGTGAGCCGAAAATGCGTATGGTCACACGACCACATAATAACGCTGATGGCCCCATTTCAGCGCCATTAGCAAATCATGTATCACTCTGTGGGTCAGTGTGGCCAGTGAGGATTGAGACACGTCTTGCGGATTCACATCGATATATGACGTAGGAGCTACAGCCATGTGTGATACAATAAAGTGCATGTGTGCTTGTAAATACTTGTGGAAACTGCGTCGTGCACACATCCACTTAGTGTTTGTAGTGGGCATGTGTAGTCGTGTGTGTGTGCATACGCATGTGTGCAGAGGGTGGGGGGTTAGAGCAAGGATGTGAGGTCATAGTGGTTTGTTGCTTGCAGTGTAATTAGTGGTAACTCAAATGAAAACAGGAATGATTTCATTCAGGGAATGCCACACTGTTAATGGTCCCCTCGCATCAGAATTTTATGTGCGCACAGATGCTGTTTTTCTGCACAATTTCTTTTTTTCTGAGAGCGTACGTTTGTTTTCACATTAGTGTTGGTGTCTCTGCGTCTTTGTTGCATGTCATCTTGGATATGATACGTTTGCCGAGTATATAACCTGATCTGTTGCTAGCACAGTGCTGTGCTTGGTGTTAAGCTGTCACCCAGTTAGCATTTTAAACATCCTTATTGGATTGTTTCCTACCCTATTCCATTGAAGGGATGTGAGGTCTGATTTTTGAATAATTTTTATTCCCATAGATGGGTCGTTCACACTCTCTCTCGCTCTCATCCCCTCATCATCAGGTCCTCATTTAATCATTGCAATTGACTTAGGCCTTCCAGGGCTAAGAGAGAGATTAGTGTGTTGTGAACGTGTGTGTGTGTGCACATACATCTGATGTGACGGGGTCCTGGGTTTTTCCTCATTCAGCTTTTGCAATAAGTGGCCTTAAACCCCGTAACTTTAGCCTGTCTTTCTTAGCCGGCTCTCTGGAACGGAACAGATCACAACCTAACAACGTCAGGCTAAACACCTCCCCACTGATTCATTTAAACAGATGAGTAATCAGATGATCTCTAATCATATCGGAGAAAATCTTTCCTTGCTCATGCTTCCCGATCTCATGCAATCCTTCCCCATTGTTGCAGAACCTGACTTTGTATGAGGCACAAGAAGAATCCTGTCTGTAATTGTGTAACAGCGATTTTCAGTCCATGTAAGCTTTGTTCAAGGGCAGACGGCATGTCTCTTGTTTGCTTTCGAGCCAGGACACGGCCAAGAGGGAGGGAATAACTGAGTGTAGGATTATCAGGTAAGGCTCCCAGGCTAGATCCATTCCCAGAGGTCACCGGGTCAGCTCGACAACCTGACCTCTCGCATTAAAGCCAGCTCAGCTGTTTGCTTGATCAGGAGTCAGGACAGACTGTGGTTCATAGGAAACATAGGGAGTAGACATGGGGCGATGTGCATCATGTTACGTCCCGATTATTCTTGCCAAAATAATTGCGATTCACAATATTATCTCAATATGCTTAAAACTCTTAAATGGCAGTAGAACATATTGGAGCCACTTAATCTTAAATTGAGAAACAAATATTTGTATTGCATCACAGATGTGTAAATAAAAGATAAGTACATAGAATAATAAAGCCATATTGTTTGATTCTGCTCTTTATTTCATGATAATCCCTGCATTTTGAAATCGGGCTCCATTGTTCCCTTCTCTACCATGATGGCAAGCTAGACAGCTTTTTCAAGTCCCTTGTGAGTATATTAACGGTTATCCTGATAATGAATATGGATCATGTTCATTATTTTAGTAAAACTGTAAATCATCTTGTATCGTCCCATCCCTAGTAAGGAGTAGGCAGAGGTTATGGATGCTGGGATAGGATCAATGCTGTGCCAGTGTTTTTGAGACTGCATCTGCCTTGTGCGTCTAGTCTGGTGTGTGTGAATCATCACAACAACCAACCTCACCAGAAGTCTAGAGTTGTACAAAGGCCACAAGGTCCGGAGGGGCTGAGCCAGCAGAGAGACGGTGGTTTCCTCTCCCTAAAACAAAAAGTTATCTTTCTCTCTTTAAACATCACAAAATAAAACCAACCCTCCCTGGCCTCATCCATGCCTCTATTTGAGAGGAAGATGCTCACTCTCCTCTTACCTGTCCTCTGGAGAAGCTGCTCTGTTGAAAAAGAAAAGAAGGGAGTGAGAGAAAAGAGGAGGAGGAGGAGGAGGAGGAGGAGGAGGAGGATAGTCACCTCTTTCTTCCTCCTTTATAAAATGGCCTTGGTGCTCTTTTTTTTCTCCCCCCCTGTGAAGAGTAATTGGTATGTGTGTGTGTTGTGAAAGAGGAGGGGTGTGTGTGTGTGTGTGTGTGTGTGTGTGTGTGTGTGTGTGTTTAATCATGTTTTTGTGTGAGAAAAGGGAAGTGTGTATGTGCGGGCGAGACGGTGTGTGTGTGTGTGTGTGTGTGTGTGTGTGTGTGTGTGTGTGTGTGTGTGTGTGTGTGAAGGAAAAGGGCTGAGTGTGTGTCTGTCTGTGCTCTACGAGGGGGATCTGGCCGACAGATTGAGAGCAGCTTGTTAGAAAGAGGAACAATGAGGCCACAGCCCCTCTACTATCTACATTTTTTTTGTTCCTTTCCCTTGTTCTCCTTTTTCCTCTCTTATTTCCATCTCCATTTAAAACAGTCTATCCTCTCCTGCACTTCTCTGTATATGTCTGACTTTCTCACTTGCTAGTCCAACCCTTAGAATCTTTCCATCCATGTTTATCCTCCTTTCCTTCAACCTCTTCAGTCTATTGAACTCAGATCTCTCTCTCTTCACACTCTCCCTCTTTCCTCAGTATTTGCTTCCCTCTCTTTTCATGTTTCACCTGCTGAAACACCTCCCACACTTTCCTTTTTGTCTTTCTGCCCTCAGACACTGTCACTTATCTACGCACATGTAGAGATACAGTGTACTGTAGGTGGTGCGTAGGCACACTCCGTTCTCGTTGCGTCAACATGCCGACATATTAAACATAACATCTTTCACGTACACTCCCCCTGGCATTCTTTTCGGCGTGGAGTGATGTTGTGATTAAGTGGTTAATTAAACGTCATTAAAGTGTGACAGACATTGCAGGTTTGAAGGACATCAAGATGTGAGTTGTGTGTGTTTTTAAAAATAAATAAATAATACAAATTAATCATCAGTGGTGTATTTCCAGGCTGCCCAGGGCCCACATGTATGCCTTCTGTCATTGAACTCAGCTTGTGGGATATTTCGTTGAGATGGAAAAGTGGGCAGATTGTTTTTAGTATTCCCTTGGGATGCATTAAAGAAAAGGGGAAAGCAGCAGAACCTTTTTGGAGAAAATGAAGAAATACTAAAGATAGCTCTCCCATCTTTCAATGTCTAGTCCGGTTATCCTTCTTTCTTTTGTTCACGTGTTTGGCAAAACGTTGTAATGAACACACCTGCAAGGAGAATGTCAAAAATTAATTATTTACCAATTTATTCCCAGTTGCACATGGAAATTGAGCTATTATAATAATTCCCGAGTGAGTCAGACCAAGTCAAACAAAGCAACGAAACCAGTTTAGGTACACATTAGAGAAAAATGAGTTTCAGTTTTCCCCTACCTTTCCAGGGACAGATGTTACTGCTGGAGCAGCTGGAATGTAACAGTGTTCACATTAAGCTCTTACACAATTTTTTCAATGAATTCTATCTGCAAATTTTACAAATCTGCAAAAATTTGACTTGATTTATATTCTAAAAAGCATCCAGAAAAGAAAAAGAAAAACCTTACAGGGTTATTCTTTGAATTTTTTACAAATATAAAATCTGCTCTGCTATTTTTTATTTTTATCGGATCTAGCAATCGTATTTGGCAAAGAATATGTCCTTCCACAACTTTCTCTTTCTTTACACCTTTCAATAAGGCTGGAAAAAAGAACAAAAAGTGTTCGACACAATGACAAAACTCTGTCCCTCTAAACTAACAGCCAAATTAAAAGTAGTCTGGGCTTTACTGAACAGTACAGTATGTGACTATCACTTAACCTCACGTCGTACTTGACCAATGTGCAGCTTGTGAACCGGCTGTCTCTGGCCCCTGTTGGCCTCTGCGCTCTGTTATTTTGACAGAGAGCCAAATAGACTGACAGACGTAAGGCCCCCACCGCCCTGCCAGTCCAGCTCTCTGCCCCCTTTTGTCTGCCTGTCTCGCAGCATTACCCCTATGGTTGTAGTCTCCTAATTGCTCTGAACCCTGCAGAGATGGGAGACTAAGTACCAGGTTGGGAGGAGTCTTCAGTTATGATGGGCTCCTTTCCCCCCCCCACTGCTCTATTTCTTTCTTTTCTTCTACTCAGACTTGCCATTAAACAACGTGTGCTCATTTGGCTAAGACGCTGTTGTACCTCTCCACCCTCCCATCCAAGTCTTAGGGACCCCATTCACATCTGGCTCTGCTGCCGTCTCTGTAATAGGCAGCCTCTCACAATAGTTAGACACAGACATACTGGTGTGCGTGTACAGATAGGGTGCTAATGTGGATCTTCGCTTCCTATAGTTGTTTTCTAATATTCTTTTGTAAAGGCAGCTCTATTTTTGAAGAAACTGTTTGAGTGATGCTTTTCTTTAACCGTATGAAATGAGTCGTATTACACTGAAACTAATAATTGAAAAAGGGACTTGGACACCTGTTTTTTCAAATTTGAAGAGTTATTGAAACTATTCTCTACTAGTAAACCTGTTATTAAAATCCTTAAGTTGGCTTTCTTCGCTTCTCAGGCACCGCTTCAGCCCCCCCCGGGGTCCTCGGCCTCCGTGGTGGCGGCAGCGGCAGCAGCGGCCGCAGCGGCCTCGGGGACACCCCAATCGCTGAAGCTAACCTACCCAGAGACGTTGGACCGCATCAAGGAGGAGTTTCAGTTCCTCCAGACCCAGTACCACAGGTGAGTGGCAACAAAAACACTGTACTCCCAGTGTCACTGGGCATTTACACAAAGACCGTTAGTGTTTACAAAATACAAGGGGCTGCAGGTAAAGATAACATGTCGGGCGGCTGTAGCTCATGAGTGGTCGTCCTGCAACCACAAGGTAGCCGGTTCGATCCCCAGTCTCCCCATAGTTTGCATGTCGAAGGGTCACTGAGCAAGACGCTGAACCCTAAATTGCTCCCCGGGCACTTCACTAGGGGCAGCCCACTGCTCCTTAAAATACTAAGGATGGGTCAAAATGCAGAGAAGACATTTCCCCACTGTGGGACTAATAAGGGATTATTCCTATTCCTAAATATGATCCAGGAAGGCACGTTTGGGGAAAAGATCTATGGGTTTAAAGGGTTATCAGACACCAAAACCCTGCACAATGGTTTATAATTCTCTGTAAAGTTATCACAGTGACAATCATGTTATGCTCCATATGGACAACTGAGAGGTATAACATTATTACAAAGTAATCTGCCAGGAATGTACACTTGCATGTACTTGATCGACCAATGCAGTGTTTTACCAGACGACACAAAAACATTTTCTTTGCCCTCTCTTGCTCTGCTGTCTGACATGTGTACATGCACAGACCCATACTCTGACATGATGCAAAGCTATGTGATGTTTTGGCTAACTTACAGCTAGAGTTGGTAGCCTTCTTCAAAACATTTTTTAAATATTTGTTTAAATTGTCATTACAGCAATTAATTAATCAAATGTTCTGACCAAGCAACAAAAAATATTCCAGTATCTTCGGCTGTCACAGGACTGTAATAAGCCGGTCCAATCATTGAATTTGGCCCGACTGTAATGTTTGAACAGCCTACCTGCCTGAGCACCAACAAGCCATGTTTGCTGTTTACGTTCATAATTATATTTTTGGCGGGCTTTGGAGGGAGGCTTGAAGAGTGTTTGGCAACTTGCTTTGTAGATTTGGGACTTTTGAAGCTGCTAACTACTTTCATTGGAAATTAGTATGCACCACTGTACTGGGTTTCTTTAGTTGAACATCTTAAATGTAGTGTGCTCTTGCTAATTTCTCAACATCACCCCACCCTATGCAGGCTGCTCTTTTTGCATTACTGTATGGTGTGGTGAATGTGCAAGAATGTACCCAGAATGCCTTTTGAATGTGGGATTTGGAGCTGGCTGTAGAGGCCAACCCTTTTTTCTTTTCCTTCTCTGTTCTCGTGGCACAATTTCACAGGGCCCCCCACCCACTCACCCCCCACTCTTCTCCTCTCATCCTGCTTTGATTTAGCCGGCCAGAATATACCCTCCCTCCCTTTCTGTCCCACTTCAAACTTCTTTTGTACGCTGCCCCTGTCCAGAGCCCCTCTAACCCCTGGGGCTACTACTGCGTCCCTGTACACACACAGATGCCTATGTTTGTGTTGTGTGTGTGTGTGTGTGTGTGTGTACGCATGCGTGTGTGTGTCTTTATCCTTCTGTCCGTTCTGCTTGTCACAAGCTCAAAACTCAGTCAGACAAACACTGAGCCTAGAATGCCTGAATCCACACAGGTACTTTACAATCGACCCCCGAATGGGACTGAAAGATGGGACCTGAAATCTGAAGGATATATTATAAGCTTTACTTGAATGATACATATTTTGCCACACATTCATATTACTGTCATCATGTTGGCTCACTTCTAATATGTTTGTCCTGTTGGCTGATCAGTTGGTTGAACTTCTGGATTTCGCCGGTTCACCACTTTACGTACCTCATTGAATTTAAATATGAGTTCATTTAGGACAGTGAGTCGTAATTTGTTTTATTATTTAGTCTTAAGGGCAACAAATGACCTGCTCTCTTCAATCCGGTCCCAATTATTCTACTTGGATATGAAAACATTAGTCTACAAATGCCTTTGACCGAAATGATCTGAGAAAGACTATTGTTGTCATGTCCATTTAAGATAAAAGAATTGTGAAGGTCTCCACAGTATGTGTTCTTAAAGTTTTCTCCATAACACAACTGCTGGATTAGCTGCCACATACCTACACTTTACCAGCTCAACGCTAGAGGCTGTGATGCTGGCCATATCTTTTATCTTGGTATCCTTTTTTATATCTGATTGGTCATCTTGATGTACATTGAATTCTTGTCTGTGTGGGGTCTTGTGTACGTATCGGAGGACAATCCAAGGTCATCACCCTGCAACCATTCAAGAAAATAAATATTGTGAACCACCATTTGAGCAGCACTGACCTAAACAAATCAACATTAGTAATTCCTGAATGTGTTGGTTAAGATGGTGTGGTCCATAGTGCCTTAATGCACAATCCTTACAAGGCCTGAGTACCAGGGGCCTCACAAGACACGAGCTTAAGAAAATAAAAAAAAATAAAAAATAATATATACAAAAATGTTGGGTTGGGGAAGTCACTTTGTAATTCGACAACTGATTTCTTTTGAACAGTTAAATATGACCAATAAATTGGGTTTAATGTGTATTTTAGTGATGACACTTAAAATGTGTTTAGGTCCATATGACTTAATATGTGAACCGATAGTGCAGCCTGTTATTTACAAGATTGGCAAAGTACGCTAAAGTCGTGTTGTCCCACCCCCTCTATTGCACCAGCTTGTGTATGAATTGTACGGTTTAAGTCCGTTATTGGTGCAAAACAAAGGGACAGTTGCATGGGCAGCACTATGGACAGTATTACACATCAAACAAGCAAGACTACGACAGCGTGCAGCTCAGGGGACATTTTGTTCTACTCCCTCACTGCTTGATAATGGCGAACATACACTGAAAAAGACCCACTATTTTTAACCTGAAATTTGAAAGAAAACATACACAGAAAATATATTAATAATGATTGTGGCCCACTCACTTGCACTTACCCGGAGAAAGCACTTCTGAAGGTAAGACGGTAGGCAGTTTTATATTGATTCTTTGCTTGTGATGTATGTGGGTTTTTAATACGAGAAATCTGCCATTCACACAGGTCTGCTTGGCTGATATCTAGGTTTGTCCCGACTTATTGTTGACGTATTAGTGACAGAGGTCTGAATTGGTGCCGTTGAGGCCTTTTGTGAAGGAGGAAAGGGCCCCCAAAACCTCCATCGCCTCGGGGACTACAGCAATATTAAGGTGCGCCGGGGTGTGATCTGCTCTCCTGGCAACCGTTTATTGTTACACCGTGTGTTACAAAACACCTGGAGCGTCGCCCTCTTGCCAAGCTCTGGTACTGAGAAGGAGGATAAACAATAAATGAGTGATGAGATTAAGAACACGATTGGGAGCAAGAGCCGTCTTGTGATTCCATCTGCATCTTCCAGCTTTGATACCACCGCGTGCTGTTGTAGCAGGCCTGGATCAGGTTTCCAGGAAAGCGTTGTTCAAACCTTTCTACAAGTGTCTCAGTGGTCTACAGGCTGTTCTGACACAAATCACAGCAGATTAATACATTGTAACCAATAGTACTGTGAACCATAGCTCAAAAGCTATTGGAACCGTTTGTGAATGAAGCTGTTCATGGGAATTATTTATTTCTTTTAAACTTTTTTTAATTTTTTTTTCATCATAAACCTGTGTTTGCACAATAATCTAAAATCCAATATGGAAATTCCATTGTTTTTTTGTCGAGGGAAACTTCGGGGGTTGACCAAAAAAAAAGCGTCATCCCTGCAGCAGTCTATTGCCCAGTCCTATGCTGATGTAATTTTAAATTCATTTCCGTGCTTGGAGCTGAAGTATGGATGGAAATTAATATATTTCTTTACCTAACTTTTACCTAAGCTTTTTGTGTTGGTGCGTTAAGAAAATCACCAAGGAGCCCATTCATGCATGTCACAGTCTCTTGAGCCAGATGCTACTTTCAGGTCATAAAACCACCATTATGTTGTAAAATAAGGAGTTGCCCCTTAACATCACAAGCAGCACCTTAAACCCACTTGACTCTTTCCATAAGGTGTAACTCCTGAGCGTCTGGTACACACCCAACAGGACGCGTACGGGGACAGCTGTTGAAGCCACGGATGTGTATAGTTCTGTTTTAAACTCTCCGCTTGGAGGACGCGCTCCAAACGTGCGCATTTGATTGCTAAACTACCACTTGTTGCGTAGTAATTGCCGTTATCCGCATGTCCACGTAGACTACATGACACATGTCATGTCAGGTGTAAACGCAGATCCACATGATTCTCCATCTGATTGCATGCTTCACCTTCATGTGATCGGACCCACCTGTACACTACAGGAAACGTGACCTGAGCGCCCACAGAGCCAGACGCTAACACACTAACCCATTCAGGCAGACGCCCCAATTCTGATGCATGTGCATTAACACACTTGCATGTATGGGCCATCCCAATTATCTCCACTCACAAATAGAAGTTGTCTAGCAATAGCAGGGTATGCCCTGCTATTTTTGGTATGCTGAGCTTTTTTGTCTGCAGAAAATGTGGCTGGATTCTGATAGATGTTGGATTAGTAGGAAGGAAATAGACGGAGGGAAGGGATTAGAGCTGATGAGCAGCATCTCTCTCTCTCTCTCTCTCTCTGTGTGTGTGTGTGTGTGTGTGTGTGTGTGTGTGTGTGTGTGTGGCAGGGTGTGTTTCTAAATGTGTGTGTTGGTTTTGGAGCCATCTGTGTGTGGTTGGTATGAAGGGAGTCTAAAGAAAGAGAAGGGTTCATTAATTAAAGGGTCATTGGGGGGTCAGCTACTTTGATTTTTGCTGTGTGTGTGTGTGTGTTCACTCTAAACAGGCTGTAATCAGCAGACTGAGGGGAGATGGGAGGAGCTGCTGACACATAGCTCTCATTACTGTAATTCTCTTTCTCACACACACACACACACACACACACACACACACACACACACACACACACACACACACAGGTTTCTTTGTGTGTGTGGTCTGTGGAAGAAGATACGCTCTCCACTAACATGCTGCCACTCTTCCCTTACGAGCCCCTCTACTCATCTCTCCCCAAATACTACCCAGCTGTAGTAACTGCCACACACTCTGTGTTTGTCATCTTTAAAATGTTTGTTTGTCACCCCATCACGTGCTACATTTTGCTGAAAGAATACGTATGAGGTCCCTCTTTCCGACAGAACACGTATTGAGCTTGTCATAAAAAAAATCTGCTGCCGCAGGTTGAGCTCGTTCACAATAGCGCTGAAACAATTTGTTTAAGTTAATCGAAAATTATGGTTATCAGTCAAACGTTGGCTGGTTCCAGCGAGTGAAGTCACCTTGAACTTTGAGAAATTGTAATGGTCACTTTTTATTATAGGTGCATCCTTAACAAAAATAATAATGTGTTGAGCTGAAAAGATAACAGATTACTGATTGAATTATGTTTTGTTTTTGCCTAACAACCAATTAATTGTCTTGTTTGAAATTGACAATATGAAATTCAATTTCCACTCCTGGTAGGTGTGTGTGTGTGTGTGTGTGTGTGTGTGTGTGTGTGTGTGTGTGTGTGTGGTAGAGTAGCTGAAGGTTGTTCCTGTAGCGCAGAGAGGTTTGGGTTATCAATAGTTAATGTGATGTAAAGTGAACGGCCGCATACCTGCGGGCTAAATGGTCCTGACGCTGTAAAGGCACGACACTGGTGCAGTCGCTACATGGTGTGTGTGTGTGTTCTCTTTACCGGCGGGTAGCGCTTTATTTGTATAGCACTCGTGTCGGCACCGACGCTTGTTTGCCGAGACAACGACGGGCCTCAGACTGCAGAACAAGTGAAAGTTCTGAACTGATGGAGGCACCAGACTTGGTAGCAGCATGTCAGGATTAACGAGGATCAGAAGGTTTAGGGATGAGAGATTTCTTTTGCCTGGATATGTTTCGATATTGAAAAAGATGATGTTTATCAGGATGTATGATTTTTTTGCTGTGAAATGTAGCATTGAAACATTGGTCCACTTTAATAGATTTGTAAATGAATTGATGACAAATTTGGTAACAATTCCAGCATCTACAATGTGGCGATTTGCTGCTTTTCTCCGTTTTATAACATTTCTCATTTAATATCTTTTTTTTTTTTTTTTAACTGTTGACTGCAAGACAAAAAAAGTGTCTTTGGGCTCTGAACGTTTTTTTTTTTTTTTTTTTTTTTAAACTATTTTCTGAAATTGTATACACCACACTACTAATAGATGAATCTAAGAACACAGAGAGCAAGCTAATTGATAATGTAGTCTAAGTAGCATTGACTTTCGAGCAGGCTTTGGTTGAATGCAGGTAAGCAGACGGTGTGGAGAGCAGGAGAGGCCTTTGGCCGGAATGCAGTCTCGGAATCCATCAGCTAACGTCTGACGATGATTTACCTTTTTTATTGGTTTAAAATTGGCTTGTTAACTGGCTACTTGTGAAATAATCCGTCCGTACAAGTCTCTTACCTCCAGCTCCTATCTCTCATCACAAGTTGCTAACCGGACTGTAAACAACGAGCAATGCACGGACAATAAGTCTTGGCCCGGATACAAGACTAGTGTAGTAACACACAAGCAAATATTCACATTTATAAAGCTAGAAACAAGGCATTGTGGGCAAAATAAATTGTATAAATAATTAATTGGTTATCAAATATGATGTATCTCTCACTCAACTAACGGTTAAGAGGCTCTGCGCCTCGCCCATGACTGTCGCTATAAAATGTTCATATCATTGGATAACAGGCCGAGGCCATGGCATTAAACCTTGTTCTCATCTCACACTTCAGTCCCCTCCACGCCACAGTGTGTATATCTTTTAGACACGCAGTTAGCTAGTGGAAGACTTTTTTTCCCTCTTTTTTTTACTTAAATTGTAGGGCTGATCATTTTTCTTTAAAAAAACAAAAAAACATTATGTATTTTTATTTATCAACTGGCACCAACTGATTTTATGATTCTGTTTCTGTAGCCCTGCTCACACTGATCCATGTTCTCTTCTTGAATTATAGTTAGATGAGCACATGCATTCCTTAAAATAATCAATAAGGGAATAGTGAAATTAAAAGGATTGTTAAGAAAAACAAACACTGGAAAGGAAGGAGTTGACATTTTTTACAATACCCAGTAGCCTGTTTCAAACATGGAGACTAAAAATGCAGTCTGCACATTTGCAGGGTCTTAATTAGATGCTTCACTGTCTGTAGGCTCTCGTGTGTGTGTTTGTGTTTATTTAGCAGGTTTGTGTGGGTGTGCAAACTGTATGTGTGCTCACACGTGCGTTTTGCTTCTGTGTGCCTACATGCCTGCAGTATATTGCTGTAAGTGGGTTTGTTTAGTGTGTGAAAACACACACACACACACACACACACACACACACACACACACACACACACACACACACACACACACACACACACACACACACACACACACTGTGTGTTCAGTAGCAGTGCAGCACTGACAGAGCTGTCTGAAGGCTGGCAGGCTGCAGATTTGTAGCGCATGCGGCTGATCATCTTATCTCCTGTCGCTGCCAGTGAAAGATTGGAGGAACGGAGCCCACCGTGGCACATGCACAGTTCGCTCTCTCTCTCTCTCTCTCTCTCTCTCTCTCTCTCTCTCTCCCCCTGTTTTTTTCTGCGTTGCTGTGTCTTTCTCTCCATCCTCCAAACCCCCTCTCTCAGTAAATGGGGCTGAGCCAAAGACTAATTATTAAAGGCAATCATTTCGACATGAAATACCCACTTCCTGCTTACTGCTCTCCTCCCCTCCCTCTCATTTTCTTCCCCCCTCTTTTATGCTCCTACAGACTCACACACACACACAGTGACTTCATTCCTTGAAGTCCATTTTGTGGGAAATGGTTATTTCTTTCAGAGTGCGACCGTGGTTTTTTTCTGTAAGCACAAGGTGTGTGTGTGTGTGTGTGTGTGTGTGTGTGCGCGCGCGCATTTCCTTCCTTGTAGTCTGGAGCACCTTGCCAAAGGACAGATTTGACGTCTTTTTGTTTTCTCTTTAGTCGTATTTAATAGCATGGCTTTCTGCTGCTCATTGAGCCATGGTGGTTTTGTGAATAGGGCATTCGAACCACAAACAGTTATTTTCAATCACCTTTTAAAATTAGAAAAATTGCTGTGAATTCTGTACTACTGTAAGAGAGCATGCGTCCATGAACCATAAGTTATCATAAAAATATCATGCAAGGAGCTAAAATGCGTTGATACATTGATCAGTGGATCTACAGGAAATCATCAACAATATATTGTTTTCTGTATTTATTTATTTTGGCCATTTTATGGCTTTGTTAGATCAGGACGAGTAAAGAGAATTCAGGGGGGAGAGAGCTGGGGAACGACATGTGACAAAGGTCCTTGGACAAAATTGAACTGTCGGGACAATTTTGACAAATTTTAACGTCACCCATTGGTCGACATGTTTTATTTTTTGGTAACCAATGAATTGCCATATTTGGAATGTGGAGAAGTTTGCAGTGATGCTGGATACGGCTCTGGTAGTGGCAGCAACCTGTCAATCACGGTAAGCCCCCCGAAAGCATACTCCGCTTTATGGTCTATTTACTCTAAACGGGACCATCATTTACTTAATGAACATCTGTGTTGAAGAAGACTTGAAACTAGCCATTGAGACCATAAACTCATGTTTACAATGTTTACTGACGTAATTAATCAAGTGAGAAGTAGAGTCATTTTCTCATAGACTTCTATACAATCTGACTTCTTTTTGCAACCGGAGGACTTGCCCTCTGCTGGTCAGGAGAAAGACTGCAAGTTTGAAGACCTTTTCGCATTGGCTTCACTCGACACAACCAGAGGTTGCCGCTCAAATGTGAAGATTTTATCTTTCTCTGCGTTTTCTATAAACAAAATCTTGGGCTTTTTTGAGTGGTGAAAATAAATTTTGAGACGTCCTCGGCTCTGGAACATTTTCTGACTTCTTTTCTTTTTTTCCCCGTAGTGAAAACAATAATAAACAAATTAATTGGGAATGAAAACAATCTTGAATCTAGGTCTAATCACATCAGGAATTCTACAACAATCTCACTACTCTCTGTGCCGATCAATATTGTTATTTGTGTGCGTCTAGTGTGTTTCTAGCTCTGCGTCTCCAAGCTCATCCCAAGTTAGTTGTAATGAACACACCAGCAGTCGCGTACACTCACACACACACACGCACACGCACACAGTCACACACACACACACACACACAGTCACACACACACAGTCACACACACACAGTCACACACACACAGTCACACACACACAGACACACACACACAGTCACATTAGTCCTCAGCCCAGCTGTGAGTGGCTTCTGCAGAGAGGCAATTCCACTGTAATAAAATATGTAGGGGGGGGGGTTAATCCTCACTCGCCCACCACCTCCACCACCCTCTCCCACTCTTCGCCGTGCTTCTCTCTCACCTCCCTCGTCCCTCTTCCCCTCAACTGACTGGCAATGATAAATGAGTCAATTATGTGTGTGTGTGTGTGCACGCCGCGCTCGAGAGGGGAGCGGATGGGGCCGTTATTACCTGTTGCGGCTGGGGGTAATGTTGCGGTATTAATCATATTCTAATTTTCCTCCGCCAAACGACTCCCTCCACCTCCCTCAACCCACCACCAACTTCACACCACAACCCCCCAATCCATCCATCTATCTGCTGCCCGCAAACAAGTTGGCGTAAACTGCCGACGTCCCAAAATATTCCACCTCTCGGAGGGAGGAGAGGGGATGGGGGAGTCGGAGGAGCTATGGAGAGAGTTGCAGAGTAACAAGGGACGTGTTTGTGTGCTTGGACCGGATGTACAAAGTGTGTGTGTGTGTGTGTGTGTGTACATGTGCACGTGCGCACATCCACCCATTGGCGTTATCCAGTTTTAGAGGACATCAGAGACTAGTTTGGGTGCGGGGAGAGACGGGCAGACACGGAGGATAGACAGAAATATGGGACACAAGGGAGAGGTGTTTTGCTGCTATCACTTCAGAGGTGTGTGTGTGTGTGTGTGTGTGTGTGTGTGTGTGTGTGTGTGTGTGTCTCTCTCTGTTTTTGTGGGAAAGAGCTTCCACAGCAGGCCTCGCTGTGCTAGCCTGACATGCTCACAGACTGAGCAACAGACACGGGTCATGTCCTGAACAGAAGAAGAGAGAAGTGATTGTTAAAACAGGAAAAAAAGATTTATTACACATCCAGACAGAACCGGCACTTTTGACCCACTTAAAGCTGAAGCTTTGACTTGGGTGAAACTTGGCAGACTGTGCAGTCGAAGGTGAAAGAAGGGGGCACACAGAAAGACAGAAGGACTGACTGATAATTGGGGAAGCAACAAAATGAGGATGAGTGGAGGGCACGGGGATAGATTGAGAATTATCCAGAGAGAGAGAGAGGGACACCTTGGATGTGCCTGCCTGCAGTCTTGGCTGGGTTTCAGGCTCCAAGCGTGACTTCGTCTATTTCTGCTCTGCTCTGAGGTGATAATGGGCTGTCGGCACTCCAGTCACCCTGCTCCCTCCTCCCCCCACTGAGTGTGAGAGAGAGAGAGAAAGGAGTGGGAGAGAGTGAACGAGTAGGGAGTAATTTGTTGTCATGTTGCTAATTGCGCTGTGTTCCTTTACTTGGGTTATGATACAAATAAAAACTCATCCATGTCGGGTTTTTTCCCCCTCTTCTCTCTGTTGCAGTTTGAAACTGGAATGTGAGAAACTGGCCACAGAGAAGACTGAGATCCAGAGGCACTACGTTATGGTGAGACACACACACACACACACACACACACACACACACACACACACACACACACACACACACACACACACACACACACACACACACAGACACAGAGAGGCCATGGTGTGGTGCCAAGTCCGCTGAATCCCTTTCATCTGCTAACAGCTGCCAAACAACACCCACCAACCCCCCCCCCCCCCCCCACACACACACACACACACACACACACACACACACACACACACACACACACACACACACACACTATAGGACTTCAGAATAAACGGCACTCGCATGGGCAGGAAATCTTGTGCTTGTTTTTGCTGGCGTTTCTTTTTTGTCTGTTATGTGTACTCCTAGGCTACACTGCTGATGTGTGTCTACAACTGTCAACAGCTCTTTATATACGGTCTCAGGTATTGAGGTTTTAGTATCGAAGTCCTTCGTGCTTTAAGGTGGCATTCGATGCCTCATCCAAGCTCTTTTATTCTTTGATAGCACGCACAAAATTGCCAAAACTCTGTACGAGTGTCGAGGGATTTATTGGTTAATGAGGACAATGATTGAGTAATAGATTGGGTGAATTGATGTTGTAGCCCTTTACTCCACCCACTGAGCTGTGCAGACGTGTAGTTGTCTGTCATTCCCTCCCACACTTCTGTTAGAGGTAAGTTTGATCACATGGTTTGTTCTGACACTGCTGCTTAATTTGCCCACTCCTTTTTAGATATTCCTTTTTAAAGTTTGAAGCTTTTGCATCTCATGGTGGAGGGTGGGTGGGGGTGTAGCTGGCACCAAGCAAAGACCAGGTCTCCTTTCCTGGCTGACGATTTGGGTTTGAATGTTGCTAAGCAACAGGCAAAACTTGGCACACCAACTGCCAAGCGGAGCCGGCAGCTGCCAGGAAAGGCGTCTTTTATGGTGGCACACACAGAAACGGGAACACGCACACGCACACACTAGGGGAAAAGGCACACAAAGCACATAGATACACAGTTGCGTGCTTGTGCTACAAACATGCACACCTGCGCGCACACTCGTGCGCGTGCCAGAAAAGATGTCTGGAGAGAGAGAGAACCCCTGCCATCTCCTCTCCCATCCTGCCAGCCTGTTTTGGCTGCCTGGCTGCCAATCTCCCATCTCCACAACCAGCCACGCTGAAAAGCAAATGTCAGCCTGTCACTTTGGAGGCATCTGACTTTAAAATGCTCTCCTTATTTGTCCATCTCTGAAGGTAGAGAGTGAGAGACCCTCACCTGTGTCTCTCTCTGTGTGTGTGTGTGTGTGTGTGTGTGTGTGTGTGTGGGGGGGGGGGCATTCAGTTCCTCCTGCACTCCTCGCAGCTCTCCTCGCACTTTTGGGTAAAAGCCAGGGTCAAATAGCTCACATTAGACGTGATTATTGCAATAGTCTGTCACCTTCCTCTGCCCGCCGACAATTTCCCTGCCTCGCTTCGGGTTTCTGGCTTCCGTAACGTGCCTCAGGGTCATTTAAGTGCCATTGACTTTCAGCAGAGTCGAGGTGAAATTAGTGGCATTGTGCTGTTAGGGACATATGTGCACTTCAGAGTGCATGTGCGAGGGCTGGCATCATCTGAAGCTACGAGCCAGAAAAGATTTTGTGAGTGGTTCTGGGCTCACACTGTTGAATTTATTTTTGTAACAACAACAACGACTGCATTGCCAATTTATGCAAGTATAACATCGCACATAAGATAAGGCAGAAATGAGATGTTTCGAGCTGGTAACTCGTCATCGTCCCCGACTCTTAAGTGGTGTTGATGGCCCGGCTGACGGCTACTCATTTGCTATTGTCATTTTTGTTTATTTCAATAAATCCCATAAAAAGATAAAAACCAACAACTAGTCAGTCTTAGTCGGTACTCTGAGGACGTCCGCGTTTTTAAAAGCGGGTCAAAAATCTAGTTCCATTTCTGAAGAAGACAAAGTAATTTCCTAAAACAGCTGGGCACTGCAGTATTTTGGAAATTTTAATCAAATAGTAGTAAATGGTGTTTTTGTTGTTTTGACTACTTTCAGCCACGGATTAACACATCTTTTGTGTGCCAGTGAGTATTTACGCCAACATGTCTGTGTATGTGGGATTGGCTGTTGGATTAATTCATTGTTGTTTTGAGGCTTTTCATGGGATTTGTTTCCAATAAGAAAAATCTAAAATTTCACCAGACTTTCAGTTCGGTTATTATCATTTGTATCTCTTTTTTTATTTTTTATTTCATCTTTGTGCGGATAAAACAAAAAAGCCTAACTGCATCTGTTTTAGCTGCCGGAATACAAATATGCATCCAGATGAAAAATAATGTGCCATAAACATCATTTTTGGGAGTCGTAGGGTGGTGTAGTGATTTTAACTTTAAAGATTTATATTTCATCTAGAAGACTGAGTTTCCAGACATTGTCATAACTTATGTTTAATGTACAGTGTGTATCGCATTTGGTTTAATCATTTAATTGGTTTAATCATTGCCTTTCTTTGTTTTTGTTCCCATAAAGTCAGCATTCCTCATTAGACCTTTCAAAAATGATGATTCCTATATCCACATGCAAAATATTTATTATAGAATTTAAAAAAAAACTCCTCCTTTATGTACTCCACACATGAAAGTTTGTGTATGTCAGTCATCTGAAATTCTTTCTGATCATGTATGTTAACTGATGTTCTCCTGTGTTTCAGTATTATGAGATGTCCTACGGCCTTAACATTGAAATGCACAAGCAGGTGAGTGAGCCCTTTCTGCCTCTCTGTATGTCTCTCGCTTTTCCTTTCCTCATTCTCCTAAAGCTTCTGTATTATTCTGTAGGATTTTTACCACTGCCTCCATTCTTTTGCCTCCAATCAACTCTACTCTAAGTAGCTAATATTTTTCAGAAAAGTCTCTCTCTCTGTCTTTTTATTTTTATTTCTGTCTCTCTACCAATGTAATGTCAATCCTCTCACTGATGGACCTATATAGCGCCGTTATGCTGTGGAGGCGTTAATAGGATCCACAAACAGAATTCATTTCCCCCTCAGACAGACGGATGAGAATACTCTGCCCTTCCCCGAGCCTCCAGAACAGCCTCCCCTCTCACCCGTCATAAATCCCTGTCTGTTACTGCTTCATCCATCCATCCATCACCACTCCTGCCCAGCTTCTTCATCCTCTATCCCTCTTTTCTCCTTCCACTTCAATTGCTGTCTTACTTTGTCTTTTTTAATACTCCTCTCTCTTAATCTCCATTTCTTCACCATCCCCGTCTCTGTCCCCCTTCCTTCCCATTGATTTCTCTTTCTCCCTTTTTTCTTCTTCTTTTCACACACCCTCCTTTCACCTCTGTCTCATCACAGACATACAGTCCATGCTGAATTTCACTTTAAATCAGGTCACTGCCTTCCTGCCGTCTATTTTCTTTTTTTCTTCCTCTCTTTCACTCCGTTCATTTCACCATCTCAATCGCTTCGCTTTTGTCATACCGCCACTCCATCGCCTCTCCCCACCCTCCCAATCTTGATTTTTCCTCCCCGGCCTTCCCTCTGTTTCTTCTTTCTCTATCTATTCCTCCTCTCCCTCGCACAGCCTTCGTTCATTGGCTGTCATTTTCTCAACCCAATCTGCCCTTTTCCTCTTCCTCCGCCTCCTCTTTTCATTTCCCCTCTCCCATTTTGTCCTCCCCTCTTTATCCTCTTTCTCTCGATTGCTCATATTCTCGCCCTCTCTCTCGCCCTCTCTCTCGCCCTCTCTCTCTCTCTCCTGAAGATGTCATTTAGTAGTTGGAGTTCTCTAACAAGAAATCATTGTGTCTCCCTTGGGGTGGGGGGTGATGGATTCAGAGGATGGAGGGAATGGGGGGGAGGGGAGTACGCTGCTTGGCTGAAAAATGGAGAGTGGAGGGAGGGAGAGATGTGTGCAAGCAAGAGGAATGAGAGGGAGAAAAAGAAGGGGGTGGAAGTTCAGTCCGGCATCAATAAATCACTTAAGAGAGAGAGAGAGAATGAGATGGGGGAGAGAGAGAGTGCGTGTGTGTGTGTGTGTGTGTGTGTGTCACACACACACACATTCTCACATGTGCTAGTGCGTGCGTGCGTGCGTGCGTGCGCGCACACACACACACACACACACACACACAGTCATGCAGAGTCTAGCTGTCAACAAGAAAAAGAGCCTGCGGCCATAATGATGTTGTCATGATCTCTGCATGCATATCATTACTAGCCTAACGGCCTTGTTGGGCCTGCCGCTAAGTGTAAGTGTGTGTGTGTGTGTGTGTGTGTGTGTGTGTGTTGGACATCACAGCATTTGCAACACTGATTACTGCCCTAATACTGGGAAGGGAGAAATGGAACGAGGGGTGGATGGAAAGAGCGATAAATGGAGTGTGATGGGGGAAAAAAAGATGGAAAGAAAGATGAGGAAGAGTTTGCTGTGGGCTGTGTAGTAGAGCAGATCGAGACAGACACACACCCACAGCAAGAATCACTGACACACTCCAGCATGCAAAATGCAGACACGCATACACACAGACATGCAAGGGCACATGAGAAACACGTGCGTGCACACACACACACACACACACACACAATGAGAAAAGATGGTGAATCTTGCATCTTTACACACACACACACACACACACACACACACACACACACACACACACACTCTGTGTGGGCTGGCTGAGGCCGCAGCAGATGCTGTCCATGAATATTTTAGCCAATCTCCCTGGCAGAGTTTCCATTTGCATGGACCAAATGTAAGCAGCTGAAATATTTACCACACTGGCCCTGGGAGAAGCAGGCCATGCCGTTTGTGTGTGTGTGCAACCTTTTGAGTGTTTCTTTTTGTTCAAGCGTGTGTGTGTGTGTGTGTGTGTGTGTGTGTGTGTGTGTGTGTGTGTTTATTCATCAAAGCAACAGTATCTTTTTTTCCTCTTTTCAGACGGAGATTGCCAAGCGGTTGAACGTGATCTGTGCTCAGCTCATCCCGTTCCTGTCACAGGAGGTGGGACACACACATGCACACACTGTACTGTTTCAGCCCTCTCCCTCTCTCTCACTTCTGTCTGTCAGCAGCCCACGCAGACGGCGTGCACATGCATACACACCATAATTATTAACACACACACACAGAGCTGCAGAAGGACGAAACTTCAAAGCACATTCCTCAATCGCCAAATGGTTGCATGCTTACATGACTCACAGAGAAAAAAATCTGGAATTCAAAAATGCTGTTTGAGTTTTCTTCTTCTCTTTTTTTCTACTTGGTCTACTAAACATTAAAGTCATTAATATAGAGAGAGAGAACAACATTTTCATTTTGAGTGTTAGTATTTCATTCAGAGTCCACCTGCCCTCACTGACCTCTTGATTTGTTCCACAGCACCAACAACAAGTGGTCCAGGCCATGGAGCGCGCCAAACAGGTGACCATGGGGGAGCTAAATGCTTCGATAGGGGTACGTGGGCTCCCCCCTCTGCCTCATGGCGTGTGTACCATATCCACCCATTTATTTAGTTTTCCTTCTTTTCCTTTTTTTCGGGCAAACATCCATTTGCCCACTCTAAATTATGATTCATTTCATGAAGATGGATGACTATTTTTGGATGACTATTTTTTTTTTTTTTTTACTCAAGTGGCTTTACCAGCTACCTGAACAGCAATCAATGACGGGTCCTAGCCAAGGTCCCAAATTATTTTCTGAATGGTAAAAGTCAATACGACTGCTAAAGAATTGGCTTTAAGTAACATTTCAGTTTGAGTTATTTTTCATCTCATTTCCCATCACGCTGATTAGGCACACGGCTTCCCCTCCTAAAGAGCCGCTACCCTGACCTCAGCCTTTGCCCCCTCGTACACGTCGCAGCACTTAGTTCCCTCTTTTCTTCCAATTGAGCTACTTCTTCCATTGCTTGTAAATGACCCAAATCTCTCTTTCTTCTGTCTCCTCTCTCTTTGCGTTACTTCTTCTATTCTTCCTCTCTGCAGCAACAGCTTCAGGCCCAGCACCTCTCCCAGCATGCCCAGGGTTTGCCAATGGGCCCACACCCATCGGGACTGTCCCACCCCGGCCTGGCGCTCGGCGGAGGGTCCAGCCTGCTGGCCTTGTCCGGGGCTCTGGGGGCCCAGCTGGCTGCGAAGGATGAGAGAGCTCACCTTGAGGCCGCGGCTGCAGCCGCTGCAGCTGCAGAGCACCACAGAGGTACAGCACTTTAAATTGTTAAGTGTGTGTGTGTGTGTGTGTGTGTGTGTGTGTGTGTGTGTGTGTGTGTGTGTGTGTGTGTGTCCTTCAAAGTGTAACACTCAAGATGAGTTTAGGCCTGGGACCACAGTCGGATTGCATTCTTATAAATGGTGGGGGTAGCGTAAACACCGAAGCTTGGCTTCATGGATCTTGATGATTGGCTTTGCTTTGGGTTTTTGGCAGGGCACAAGAGTGTTGCTGATAATAACACTTCTCTAGGATTTTTTTTCCCACTGAGTCATCATCCAGAGAGTGACGTAAATTGATAATGTTGCAATTGTGTGTTTGTGTCCTTATCTACATTTGCTGTCTCTCGGCCTGGTACCTGGATGTGTTTGGTGCTTGTGATTGGAATGATCAGACCGTGAAGCAGGACCAGTGAGTACACATCATGACACAATCACTAATATCAAATACACTTCCCCCCGTTTGTTAAGCAATTTTTGATATTGTAGGCAAATTCTGTGTTTACATGGATATCCTCATTGCAAAAAGTTTGTGTTCAAAGGCTATAAAAACTATAGAGAAGTCAAAATAAGAAGTTGGATTATATTTAATAATAGAAAATTATCCAAAAGAAGTCCTCCATTTGAACCCAAGTAGATATTTTTTTCATTTATTCCATACATGTTATAGTACTCTTGTCTTTTGACACACTTGAATTATTTTGCATGCTGAATTTTCTTTTTTACTTTTTTACTTTACTGAACCCTTTATGACAACTATTTAGATCTCAACATTGTATCAATACCACTATAGAACATTGTGACAATACCGGGTTAGAAAGCTGTGCATGAGCCAAAATGCACTCTGACTGCTCCACCTCCCTTTCTGCTGCCTTAAAGAACACTTTTAAGCATTCCCTTTCTTCCTCTCACTCCTACAGTGAGCTGGCCGATCGATGTGGGCTGATATTCTTTCACATTCATCTCCGCAGCCTATGAGCCTGACATGATTTATGCAGTCCCTCTCACCTCATTATCACCCTCTTCCTCCCTCTCTGCCCTCACTCCTTTTTTCCCTTCCTTTCTTTCTTTCTTTTCTTCCTTCTCCTCTTTGTGCCCCCATGACCCCCTCCTTTTTCTTTGCCTCACTGTTGCAATCTTCTTCCCCCTCTCTGCAGAGCTCTCTGTCCAATGGGGATAAGGGTCGCCCAGCAGAGTACCTCAGTAATGGCAAGAAGAGGAAAGCTGATGAGAAGGAGTTCATGACCGACTATGTGAGGCACTTTAATAAAACTGTTAAATGTTTAAATAATCCAATGAAAGTTTCACCCAATTTTGCCAAATAAGACCAGTGGTGTATGTACTGTGGACTTTGGAGGCCAGCTCTCTTTTTTTTAGACAGTAATTATGATATTCACTGTATCATTGGTGTGTTTTGTGGGAAAGCAGATACATTAAGGTCTGGTAGGGATTATTTTATCCTGAGATAAATTAATCTTGGGTAGTTATTATATTATCAGTATTAAAAAACAGAAGCGCCTCAGAGGATTTCACCTTTTCAAGTTACACATCTAGAACTAATTAATTACATTTTGCACTGTCCATTGCATTATCTTCCAACCGTCTCAGGCAATAAAGTGTTCAGATGAGATATTTAATTGTCCTCCTTTTGCAGTTGAACAAATCAAAAAAGTATTTCATACAACTTTTTCAAATGAGACACACACGCGCATATATACATACACACACACACACACACACACACACACACACACACTGTTTGCGTATGACTTTGCTTGCTGTATTTCTCTGCATGTTATCTACATACATCAAACAGCAGAGCAGGAATATCTAATCTCACTTCCTCTCTCTTCTCTCACAGGGCAGCGATGCGGATAAGAGTGATGATAATTTGGTGGTGGATGAGGTTAGTAGGCGGCCGGCGGCCTCTGTTGGCCTCACTTCACCGCTTTCATCTGCATACATGATGTAAACACACCCAGCAGGACCATCTGAATAATGATAATAACGACAGTAACCCCCCTCGTCCTCCTCCACCTCTGCCTGTTTTACAACATACAACCATAAAGTACAATTGCATACGCACACTTTACTGCAGTTTGTGCTCCATGCCGCTTTTATGTTTTCATAAGTTTTATGAATGAATGCCACTAAGTGAAGGTTTTAAGATGATGGCAAGTAAAGTGCGTTTCTTTGTATAGAATACCCTCCCAAAAAGTATTATCTTTGACTTCCAAAGGAAGAGTCCATTGTTCATGAGATGACAGTAACTGAGACTATACCCAGTTCTCGAAAGCTTTTACATTGTTGAGTGGGTCTCGTTCGGAAACTCATCTGGTGCCAGGAAGTGATTTCCTTTTATGTTCATTGAAGAACAATCGTTGGCACAAGCAGCTAATGGATAGGTTCACAGTTGTTCATGTCCGTTTTAAAACAACTGTCCGTTGCCTATATGAACACAAAATCGGATTCTCTCGCTTTTATCATTCGTCCTGTTGTTCATTCTGACCATTAATGTGCTTCCAATGTAAGTGGTGGACAAAATCCACAGTCTTTGTTCTGGGCAAAAGTGTACAGAAAGCTTTTATGAGGCTTCGGCAGACTAATTTAGGAAGATACCCACTTGATTTGTCTAACTCAGTGTTTTTAGTATGAAATAACTTCTTTGTTTTTCCCCAGACAGATTGTTGCATGAAACAAGAATTTCAAACTTGATTTCATTTAGTTAGAATAAAGCCCCATATTAACTTCAGATAAATGTTGGAATATAAGGAAGTGTAAGGAATGATAAGAGCAAGTACAATCTATTTCAATATTCATGTGGGCGCCTAACCTTTGTTTTAAGACTAACTTGAAAATTGTGAATCTATCCTACAAATTCAGCAGCTAACAAATTAGTTAATGCTCATGAGAAAAAAAATGATTGATTTTCATGTGTTTTCTGTGGCCTTCAACACTTAAAACACTGGAATGAATGAATAAATAATGTACTTATTTTTATCTTGTGATATGAAGTTTTATGTTTGTTTTTTTTGTTTTTTTTAAATGTTCTTTTTTTTTTTATTCAGGACCCGTCGTCCCCCCGCAGTGTGCAGTCTTACTCGTCCAGGGAGAACGGCCTGGACAAGATGCCCCCGTCCCGTAAGGAGGGCCCCCCACAGGCCAGCCCCGCCTCCCTCGCCTCCTCAAGCAGCGCACCCTCTCCATCTCGTGGCAAAGATCCCCCGCAGGTAGACCCACACAGCTCTAGAAAGATAAATATTTGCATGATTTCTATTGTATTACTGTCACATAAATGCATAGATCCATGTTGAAAACACATGGTGTATTTTAGTACAGTGGAAAGTGTTGGCGAGTACGGCTCCAAATCTTGAACAGCATATCTGGGTGCACAGTGGGGTCAAGGACAAAAGAAACATGTTTTGTATAGGACATATATTTCTGTTTCTATGTTTTCAACTCTTACTGTATTCTGCCCACTTCTCATTTTAAAGTGATTTATTTTCCTTCTTCTTTATTTACTTACACCTTTTCTTTTTATTCTCTCCTCTCCCAGAGGGAGAAGTCCAGTACTCCAGGTATGAAGCCAGGGACCCCCATGTCTCAGGAGTCCAACACACCGGGACCCAGCGGACCTCCACAGTTCAGACCTGTCCCTGGCAAGCCTGGTGTCGATCCCCTCGGTGAGAACATCCCATGAGCTCGCTTTTATTCCCCAAGGAACATGTCTTCTGCACGTGATCGTTAAAGGGGAGCAGACTTCAGAAAGATTGAATCTGATGCAAAGTGAAACTGTAAAGCTTGTCTAAATCACTGGAAAAACTCAGGAGACCAACAGACAAATGTCTCCATCCCTCCTCTCAGGGACACACACTTCCACTGCACACAGCATCAATTAAAAATATGAATCAGCCTCTGCATAGATGATATTTTTAGCCTCTACTTGCTTTGTTACATGCAGTTATTCTAACGGCATCCGGCCACAGTAGTTGGTATGGGTGTCAGCCAGCTCCCCACCACCCACCACCATCTGGACTTAATAAGCAGCTGTGGGTAAAAATATTCAGCGCCCCTCACTTTTTATATGAAAAGATTAGGAGAGGTGATGGACTGTGACTGTGAGCTGCTTCGTAATGAGCCTCCATCTATTCCACCGTTTCTGTTTCTCTTTTTTTTTTTTTCTTCACATCACCTGTTAGCCCACACACACACACACACACACACACACACACACCATTATGCATGCATATGTACAGCCTCGTAGATGCAGTTGCATGCATAGATAGAGGACGTTTATGTGAGCACACACATTTACACACACACAAAGTCTCGCTGCAGGAAAGCCTGACGCCCAGCAGGGGGCAGTAGTGATCTAGTGCTGCATTTAGGGATGTTGTCCTGCGTTTTGTATGGCAGGCGGCAGCTTGTTCACAGCCTGTCGGTCATTACTGCCTCACATAGTGACAGGCCCTGCGAAGGGAGTCACCTTAATAAGACGCGGAGCTGATTCGTCTCTGAATGACTGACATTTCATTCCCTCAATCAATAATTTGTTCACTTAGCTAATTCACAATAAATTGAGTCTCTCGTCTTTTCTTCCAGCTCTGGGTCTGAGAAACCCCCTGGCGGTGCAGGGAGCGTATCCTCCAGGGGCTTTCGGCCTGCCTCCAGGGGTGAATGGGGACCTGGCCGCGGCGGCGGGTTATGGCGCCGGACTCCACTTAGTCTCCCCCCAGATGAACGGCGTTGCAGCAGCAGCGGCGGCAGCAGCTGCCGCAGGCTACGGACGGTCTCCTGTGGTAAGCTAGACGCTCTGCAGATAATTTGTCTTTCCAGTGTCACTGTCATATCTAATACCTCAGCATATAAACCCTTTCCAAAGGGCAAAAAGAGGTGTGTGTGTGTGTGTGTGTGTGTGTGTGTGTGTGTGTGTGTGTGTGTGTGTGTGTGTATAGCAGCTGCATTGTCATTTATCGTTAAGAATCTATGACCTTGGCTCTTGAAAAGTGTCTTTGCTTTTATATAATCTAATAATACAAATCTCCATTTATTCTGATCCCTCATCTGATTCTCTCCATGAACATGGGTATCGTTTGAGGTGTTTTTCCTCACATTATCTCTTCCTCTTGCAGGTGGGCTATGAGTCTCCACACCCACATATGAGGGTCCCCGGGCTGCCCGCCAGCCTGCAGTCAGCCACCTCCGGAAAACCGTGAGTTTCCTTCTCCTCGCCTGCTATCACTCAAACCTTCACCTGTTAACTATTAAATGCACTCCGGTTCTGCTCAAATTCAACTTCAGTCAGGAAGAAAATATTTTGATTAAAAACTGTTATGCTTGTAAGTCTGTGTTCATACAATAACTTTCAAAGTAAAAACAAATTCACCCCTGAAGCTCTTGAAAGGCGTTTTTAAAGCTGTTATCAATGTAACTTCAACGACTCCACTTCACTGGGTTTTTTCTTGCTTCTGCAGCGGAGTGGTCGATGTAGACGAAGTGACGTCAGTGATATTTGCAGAGCAGCTTCAATAGACTAGTACATACAGTATTTCTCAGTCATCCAGACATCATCAGTAAATGTCTGGTTTTAAACACTTTCAGTGTCAGTCTGTCAAAAGTATTTCTTGAAAAAGTTAAACTAGACGAGGTTAGATGTGGAAAAAAGATGGACAGAAAAAGCGTTGTGTAACATTTTAGCAGTTTTAAATGATGGTCATCAAAGCTACACAATTGTTCGTTGCATAGTTTTCCTCCTGCTACTTTTTCCACCTAATAAAGTGTTTCTGATGCGTTCTTTAATCTGTTATTCATCCATTTCTGTTGTCTCCTCTGCAGCGCCTATTCGTTCCATGTGAGCGCAGACGGCCAGATGCAGCCGGTGCCCTTTCCCCCTGACGCCCTGCTGGGTCCGGGAATCCCTCGCCACGCCCGTCAGATTCACACCCTGAACCACGGGGAGGTGGTGTGCGCCGTCACCATCAGCACCTCGACGCGCCACGTCTACACCGGAGGCAAGGGCTGCGTCAAGGTGTGGGACATCAGCCAGCCTGGAAGCAAGAGCCCCATGGCCCAGCTGGACTGTCTGGTGAGTCATGAGCGGAAAGACAGGGACGGATGTTTGTCGACTCATTTTTAAAGCTTTGTTGTCCAGCTTGTGTCTAATAATGTTACTTTACTACCAAAAAGTGACGCTCCTGTTTTTTTCACACATAAAAACGCACTTTAGATGATGAATCACCTTTTAATGTTGTTGGCCCGGAAGCCAAATCCTCCAGCATCGTTATTTATTGCTGTGACACTGCTGTAGCAGCACGCTTAACTTTTATCTTTGTATCCCCTTGTCATCAATTACAGAGCACTACAACATACAGTATATTATTGTCTATAAATGTGTGTGTTTGTCATTTTATTCTGTCCAATCAGAACAGGGATAACTACATCCGCTCCTGCAAGCTGCTCTCGGACGGACGGACCTTGATCGTCGGCGGGGAGGCCAGCACGCTGTCAATCTGGGATCTGGCCACGCCCACTCCTCGCATCAAGGCGGAGCTAACGTCGTCTGCTCCCGCCTGCTACGCTCTGGCCATCTCCCCCGACAACAAGGTCTGCTTCTCCTGCTGCAGCGACGGCAACATCGTCGTCTGGGACCTTCACAACCAGACGCTGGTTAGGTAAGAGGAGAGAGGGAGGGGACTGCATTGTTTGAACTAGTTTTAATAAATGTCATGGAAACGGAGAATAGAACAACTTTGTTCAAGTTACAAGAAAGGAGGAGAGGCCTGTGATAGAAAAGGAAGATAAGCAATGGAGTGGGAAATAAGAGGACAGAGACGACTGTGCAGAGACACGTGTGTGTGTGTGTGTGTGTGTGTGTGTGTGTGTGTGTGTGTGTGTGTGTGTGTGTGTGTGTGTTAAACAGGGGATGCAGCTTGTATTTCTAACTAATTTTTGTGACTCTTGTGATACAATAGTATGCAAGGGTATTTTTTTAATTTCTAGTATTGCAAATATGTACCTAGGGCTGCAACTAACGATTATTTTATTAATCGGTTGATAATTTTTCCGATTAATCGATGAATCTGATAAAAAACAAAACTAAAAAGCATTAATTTCCAACCCTTTATTCAAAAACAGAAGTGACAGTGCAAAACATCTTCAGAAAGCACAAACAGGTTGCTCCTTGAACATCCCTGAGCTGTTCATTAAAAAAATGAAATAAAAATGGACTAACACTAAAAACATACACATGTATGCTTTACATCTGCCAAATGTGAGCCATTTTTACTGTAATTGATCTCCTTGGAGCAGAGGCTGCATTTAGCTTACCCTGCTTTATCAATATGTATGAAACACTGGGACAGTGGGAAGCTGTACTGCTACATATAGAGCGTCCTCTTCCTTAAACTCTTTCATTCGGGGTCTCTTATGACCACGACGTCACGTTGTTAGCTAAACCCAACTACGTGATTTGATTCATTCTACTTTGAGTAAAATAAAATAAAAACCTGCAGCCAGGTCCTCCGGTGTGCCGGTTTAACGTTAACGAGTGACTGGTGAACTGAACCAGACCGGGGGGTTACGGCATGTTTCATCACGTTACGTTTTTTTTACAAGCAAGACTGAACTGTAACGGAACATAAAGTAACTTTAACGACAATACACAACCCAAACACGTTAGCTAACGTGATAGCAAGCCGACTAGCTTCCATTTAAAAACAAGTTTGAGGGGAATGAAGCCGCTGTAGACATCTTAACGCTGATTGGCCAAGCCTCGACACATCAATGATGTTCTATCTTTGCGAAGATGACGACCTCGCCTTTTCTCGTGTCTCACTCCAATCTCAGAAACGCTGGCAGGCCAGTTGCTCTGCTGCGCTTTTTTTTTCCTTTTCTTTTTTTTTCCTCCGCGACTTATTGCCTGGCATAATAATCGCGCGACACAACGAATCAATGATGAAATTCGTTGCCAACACTTTTTTATCGATTTTTATCGATTCGTTGCTGCAGCCCTATATGTACCCACCTTCAAATGCGTTGGGTACGGCATTGTGTACCCGTTTGTAAAGCTCTTGTGTGTCTCCTCCCTGCAGGCAGTTCCAGGGCCACACAGACGGAGCGAGCTGCATCGACATCTCCAACGACGGCACCAAACTGTGGACGGGAGGGCTGGACAACACGGTCCGCTGCTGGGACCTCCGAGAGGGACGGCAGCTCCAGCAGCACGACTTCACCTCGCAGGTACACACTGGCTGCAGTCCAGACTAATGGGCATTCGTGTTGCTCACGGGCTGCTCATGATCGATAACACTTCCCCGCTCTCAACTCCCCATTTCTCTCGCTCCATTCCCCTCTTCCCTCCCCGTCTCCAGATCTTCTCTCTGGGCTACTGTCCGACAGGCGAGTGGCTGGCTGTGGGAATGGAGAGCAGCAACGTGGAAGTCCTGCATGTCTCCAAACCTGACAAGTACCAGCTGCACCTCCATGAGAGCTGCGTTCTTTCTCTCAAGTTTGCCTACTGCGGTAAGCACACACACACACACACACACACACACACACATATATATATATATATATATATATATATATATATATATATATATATATATATATGACGAGGGAGGCAGAACAAATCTTCTGCTTCTCCCATTATTCAGAAAGTTTCTTTCTTTTCACCTCTCCCGTCTGTCTCTTCTTTACAAAATCAGCGCCTCCTCTCAGGCATCTCCATATCTCGCCTCCCCTGAGACTTTATCTGTTGATGGTTGTGTGTGTTTCCTTCTGCAGGTAAATGGTTTGTGAGCACAGGCAAAGATAACCTCCTGAATGCATGGCGGACACCTTATGGATCCAGCATATTCCAGGTAGGACATAAAACACTGAGTGTTGTGTACAACTGTCTGCAAATGCACAATATTTATTTAAATGTTGCTGTTTGTTCATCCTCTTGATTCATTAACTGTCGCTAACATGGCTTCCTCTCTGTGTCTCTTCAGTCTAAGGAGTCTTCGTCGGTTCTCAGCTGCGATATTTCCCCCGATGACCAGTTCATCGTCACTGGCTCCGGGGACAAGAAGGCCACAGTTTACGAAGTAATCTACTGAACTCTGATTGGCTGGGAAAAAAAAAACTAATAATCAGGGGGCGGGGCCAAGGCTCCCTCCTGCACCAATGACTGTACAGAGCGTCGGTGGCATGGAAAACAAGAGAGACACTCAACTTGTACTTTGTTGTTTTGTTTACGTTTGTGAAAGAAATGAGAAAGAGAAGCAAGGGGGCACAAAGTCACATCTCTGGAAAAAAAACGAACTTTGAACTTTGTTTTTAATGCTCTGAGAACGCTGGTTAGTCTATAGCTGCGCAATTGTGGGATTCCTCCAAAGAACTTTTGCTTTTGTTCCTTTTTGTTCCTTTTTTTTTTAACAAAATAAAACCTCTGTAGTGGACAAGAAATTAGCAAAAAAAAAACAACTTATTTTTTTAGCCTTTGCATTTTTCGCGAACAGGTTGGACAGCATCGAGTGGAACAAGACATGGGACTGAGGAGGTGAGGGAAGGGTTTAGGGGGGGCTGGGAGATCTTAATGGAAAAATACGGTCCATATTCTGTGCTGTGTAAAAAGTCCCAGCCTGTGTCAGCTGGTCCAGTTTGGCCTTGTCTGGTCCAGCTGCGTGGCTGCTCCCCGGTGAGCAGATGCATGGCAGGATGGCGTGCTGTGAGGTTCCAGCTATTTTTTTTCTTCTTCTCCCTCCTGGCTAAGTTTCAGCAGCAACATGATTGTATCATCTCCAGAATATACATGACGGAACAGGGCTCGGTTTTCTCCAAAGTGTCCTCAGAGTTTGTCTTTGTTCTTCTTTTTTCCTTTATGAAAGAACAAATCCAGACTTATTGTGGAGATGTTTTGGGGGGAAACCACCCTGGAACAGAAAACCATGACCCCAAGGACAGACAACTGCAGTCAGCTCAAACCACCAAACCGCTCACAACGGGCACTCCTTCAAATTTTGGGAATGTTGCCTCCGCTACGTCACCGTCATCCTTGACACTCAAAATTAAATGTTTTTTTTTTTTTTATTATATTCATTAGGGCACATATAGGCAGAAAGGTATTTTCAAAACTGCATCATGAACCTTGAACCTTGCTATATATGGACATGTAAATAAAGTTCTCTAAAGGCAAACCGGGACGTTATCTGTGACTTGGATCTGCTTCAAGAAAACTGAGTGTGGGGCATCTCTCAAACAGGCGTGCTGTTTTTGTCTGAGATCTGCGTTGGATTGTTTGGGTTTTTGGTCTTTCATGAGTGTCTTCTCACAGAAAAAACCAGATTGAAACAGCTCCTTAAGGACTAAGCAATTAGGTAGACTTGTATATATGTGTGTGTGTGCGAGCGTGTCTGTTGTGCACTGCTGGCAGTCCAAATGTGTTTTTCAGCTGCAGAACCAAGTCAGATCCTCGCCAGGTTAAACTTGAATGTTTAAAACAAACAAGTCAAAAGACGCATTTGTTTAAACCATAACAGCCAGAAATATGTGCGCTCGCACTGAGGTGCCAGAAAGCATCTGAGAAATATTTGGATAAAAAGTGAAACGTGTGAATGGTGAGTACACACTCTGCCGCCGCTCTCCTGTGATGGAAAGATTTCTCTCTCGCTGAGGGAACGCTACAGCACAGAGCGTCTCCTCTAGTTGGCGTCTGCATCCTCAGACGTATGAGAAAGCGTCCCGGGATTCGAAGCCACTGCATGAGCAAGCTCCTCTGTGACCGGAGCGCTCAGTAAATAATGCAGCCGTACCGTTGTGTTTTTATGCTGAGCTTAGCTGTTAGTGTGGCGAGACAAAGGTGGTCTGCAGCACAATGGGCTGAGGAATGGATTTTTCCAGCAATGCTACCCGAGAGGGAGTTTTAAAGTGATTATGGGTGTAGTGGTGACTGTCCTGCCAAGACCAGAGGCTTCAACTGTGAGAGAAGTAAACCTGAGGAAGAGTAAAGCTTGTTCTCCTTCCTAAAGTAAAGGATTACTGCCACACAGATGGATACATAATAATTTGGCTCCATTTAATTTATTTTTTGTGTAAAATCGAAAATGTGGCTTTGGCCTTAATGGCCATAATCATAGCCCAGAGTGTGCCTGCACAGTGAATTACTAATAAATAGGCCTGACTATAGAAACAGAAACCACATCGCCTGCTCAGTGCTTTGGTTATATCGCTCGGCTGAACAGTCAGATCAGTATCTCTATATTAATGAATGTATACAGAAGGATTCACAAATGGGTTTTGTGATCTACATATAAATTACTCTCTACAAAAATAATGTAGTAAAAAAAAAGTTTTAAAAAATGCCACTTGTACTTCCAGTATATGACCAGTAATGGTCATGTACTTCCAGTATATGACCAGTAATGGTCATGTACTTCCAGTATATGACCAGTAATGGTCATATACTGGAACCGGTGATGTCATGTAGGAGCGCCCTCTTAACTAATATGCATGCCCCATCATGGTATGTGCTCATCAATGAGACAAGAATCACAAAAACACATACAAACCATGTTTAGTTGTTTGTCAATTATTTTTGAAGTAGCCTTCAATTCATTATTTTGTATTCCTTTTATTATTTGTGTGAAAAAGTCATAGTATGTTCCATGAGAAAAATAAAATAATTAAAAGGTCATAGTATAGTATACAAAATAAGTAAATCATAGTATTGTTCGTAAACAGTTGGATGAGTATGCCATAATATATAATGTCATGATGTCACATGAATAAATGTCAGAGCATAGGTTGTTCAATGAACCCGAGCTGCATGTCTTTGGACTATGGGAGGAAGCCGGAGAACCTGAGGGAACTCACAGCTGCCACAGCTGCAACGTGCAAACTCCACTCAGAAGGACGTCCCGGGATCGGGGATCGAACCCGTGGCCCTCTTGCTGTGAGGAGCGAGCACCACCGCGCAAGCTCTCCATCCATCAATCGACTTTGGGCCAATTTGTCACGACCAAAAAGTAAGAAGCATCTCCACGTAGTGTCGATGGGGACATCGTTGGATTGTATCAAGTGGGACTGTTTTCCATCGTCAATCAAGTCACACGGATGATCGTCAGCATCAAGACAGCCGAGAGAAGAAGTTGATCTTTTTTTTAACGCTCCCTGAAGTATTGGTTCTGAGTAAAGCCTGATGGTGGTTTTAAACGTTGAGTCAATGGGGCCTTTTTGTGTGTACTTTATTTGGGCATAATTGGTCACTTAGAGATGTAAGTTAATTTTCTAATTCAAACTGGAAACTATGATGTGTGCGCCAAAGACGAGGCAAGAAAAATGGCCAATTAAGCTGTCTCCAAAAGGGTTTGGAAATCGATATTGAAAATGTTCCAAAAAAAGACTGGCAAAGATAACTAAAGCAAACCAGTCAAAAAAAAAAACGAATTGAGGCAATTAGATGGCAACGTTTCTAAGATGCAAAAGAGTTTGAAGGAATTCCTGGACATGTGTTGAAGCCGTTTTAATGCACAACATTTGATTGAGTTGCCATTTCCAAAAGATGAGTGGAGAAGGCGAAACAATTGGTTTCAAACAAAGATGGATCTGAATGACCAGTTTGAGTAATGTGAAACAATGTCTGTCTCACAATGACAATCAGCTTCATGATGAGCCTGATAATGTTAGTGTTTCAATTGTACAGTGAAATAGGTCAAAACTAAAGTTTCAATCACTAAATCATCTGCTTCAAGTTCTAGCTCTGCTTATATGTAACGCTCAAGCTGAAAAGGCTGCATTGCTGCAGCATGCTTTGAGGTTGAGGAAGATTTAAAAGGAGAACTTGCGTATGGACCCTGAACTAGCAGCTATCGATGCAACGATGTAATTGTTGAAAGGAATACTCGTGTCTAGTCGTGCCAAAAGCCGGAGCGATGGCATGAACATGGTGGTGATGGGTTCACGACTCTCAATCAAGTAATCCAGTCCACAGAGGTCAATCGGGTAGCCCCAGTGCGTTTGGACCCCTGGAGATGGAAAGGTTCTTATTCGCAAAGAGATACACAAAACGATAAGCTATATTATAAATATTGCACAAGAACTAACACAGCAAAATGAACTACAGTCTGCAATCTAGAACTACAGCATCATGGAAGAAGAGAGCAACAAAAGATTAAAGGTATGTACATTAAGCGTATAGTATGTCAAAAAGGTCATAAATATCGTATGCCAGTCATTAGTATGTTGTGTATCCTATGCAATTTTGGACGTAGATGACATTTCCTTTGACTTAGCTTAAAAAATCTGCAGTAGTATTGTATGCCTAAACATTTTTCATAGAGCTGTAATGTACGTCGTAAGAGTTAATCCTCTTAAGTGATCTATTAGCATCATATAGTTAACCATTTAGCTAAAGCTGGTGTTAAATCACCAGCAATGCAATTATGCATGTGAAGACAGTTATTACTTACCCTTGAAGAGGTTGACCTCTGTCCTCCACCTTATCGTGTTCGCTTTCAAGGAGAGGCGCAGTTCATGTTGAACGAGCCTATTTATAATAACTTGCACAGCAGCTGGATTCTCACGATATCACGAGCTGAAGTGAGAATCACACGACACTCATCAAGTTTGAAGTAATGCGTTGAGTTGCTCAGACCTGTCAGCGTCTCGTGAGGAGACACTCGAAGCTACCGGCTTCATTCAAAAACAACAATGGCGGCTCCGTAAGAGGTTAGCGTAGATGCTGTAATAGCGTCAGTTATGTCGGGAAATGGAGAGTATTCTTTTCATTGAGAAGAATGAAAGCACAGGCTTTTCTCAATGGAAAAATATATTTTTGCTTTTGATGAACATTATATAATCGTTTTACATATAAATCACAAAATATAATTTGTAAAACTACCCACCAGATCAGATAAAGTAAATTAGTCTGATTAATGCAAAGTATTCTATACATACTGTAACATCGGCAGGACCATCTCATTGAGACTTAGTTGCATTGGAGCAGGTTTCAAAATATGATACAAATATAATACATGAGAATCTCCATTGCTAATTAAACAACACAGCCTTTGCAGATATACATCCAGCATCTTCTTAAAATTCTACACATGGAAATATATGTAAATGAGCTCCAGAGTCTAAAGAGACAAGAACTCTTCACGCTGGTCACGCTCTAGGAATCTGAATCCTGTAAAAGTCAGACGGGAGTTTCCTTAACAAAACCCACTAGGGGGGGAACTGAGCGATTGTTATATAAAACTGTAAATCATAGGTTGTTTTATGAATTAAAAAAAATAAAAGGCCAAAACTGCTGTATTTGGATGTATTGAACACTATACGTAATATACAAGTGAAATATATGGTTTGGTACATGAGAAAATTCAAATAGCATTCAAATAGCCCAAATGAGACCTCACCTGAATCTTCTGAACAAAACCCTCTCTAACTTTGTTCTGCTTCACTTTATCAAAGTCAACCTTTGCAGAGAGAATGTTCACATGTTGTGCTATGATTTGGGAGAGGTTTAGATCTTACAGCTGCATCATTTCAAATAAATAATCCTTTTTTCTAGGCGGACCTGACACCTTTTCATGTTTGCTGTGTGTCATCTTCATTTACTCTTAACCAGTAACATATAGACTGATATTTACACATATGAACAAAATCTCACACATGTACCTTTTATTATAACACCAGAATTATTCAATTAGCCCTAGTGGTTGCAGAGATAAACCCATTTTAGTTTGGGTATGCAATTTTCGAGCAGAGGCCTAAAAATAGGTTGCTTTTTAAAAGGATAATTATTAAAGGTTTACATTTTTCGGACTGCGGAGAAAGTTTGTTTCCTCATTGTGAATGAACGAGGGTTGTTCACAAAGAATTATCAATGAAATTGGTTCTCGAGTATTGATTATTTGGCTCCCCCTCCCCCACTCTGCATTTAAATCTCAGGGAAAGACCGAAACAGCAGACACCTGAAAGGATGAACACAAGTTTGGTTTATTTTTCACACATAGTATTTATTGTACAGCACATGGGAAACGCATCAGAGGGAATATTACACAGTGTGGTTAAAAAAAAAAGAAGTTCCTTGGCTTTTAAAAAGAGAAACTAAACGTGGGCTTGAAAAAGGAAAAATAAAAGTGTTTATACTGTTGGAACAGAGAAAGCACAGGCAGGAGGAAGAGACATTACTGACAGTTAATGCAGAGTATCAAATACAATGTCCCAAATATTCACGCTATACCACCAACTGCATAGCCGTTATACAGCATCGTTCGGAGTAATATACAAGCTCATGTATGAGAATATCGTTTCGTCCGCCTGTCGCTGATGGACAGGAAGGTAGAGAGGCAGGCAAAGGCATTGAACTGTACAGAGGGTCTCCTCGCTGGCACAGTAGCCATTGTAGAAGCCCCTCATCATTCTTCTATCCTGCATTAGTGCTGCAGTGAGAAACACTTGACAAATCTTGCTCAAAGTTTAAACAATTGAATTGAATTGCATACTGTATTGTAAGATGTATCCCTCTGTGAAACTGTTCACTGTATCTACTGAGTAAAATCCCATTTGTCTTGTTCTTTCAGCAGAAGTGGAGCTTTAGTGCAACAAGCATGCAGTAAAAAGTGGGACCTCTCCGATGGCTGAATCTGTATCGTCACGCTGTACACGGACCAGACGCAACAGAAACATAGTTTGGTTGCACGATAAGGACTCAAAACAGACTACACTACATTTACTACCACTTTTGTAAAAAAAAGAAGAAGAAGAAAACACAAACGAAAGACAGAACGGAGTCTTGTTTTTTTTTCTTTACATGGGACTGATGATGTTATCCGCCCTTTGCCTGTCACCACAACCACCAAGGATAAAAATACAATACAAAAGAATTAAAAGAACCAAAAATAAATTTCCCACCTGTGTTCAATTTGATTTTATCGGGTCACCGTGTGTGAGTGCGTCCCGCTCCGTTAGCTCCCCTGAACCCGAAACGCAGTCATAGGCAACCCCAATACATAGACATATCATTAGATAAGACGAGCAATCACTATTCATATAAAATACTGAAATAAATGGGTAATAAAAGAAAAGCTTGAAATGTGCCTGTTTAGTCTACACATTGGTGACGCAGAAGCAAGGAATCTGATACACAGTTTGCCTGCCAGTTTGGAATATGATACAAGAAGGAGAGCAAGAATCGAGTTTAGAGGTATACTGTCGACATTTTAGGAAATATGTTTGTTCCCTTTCTTGCTGAGGCTACAATAAGAAGATGGATAGCGCTCATGTCTGTACTGGAAATACTAGCTCAGCCTTAGCATGCGTGGCTATTTCTTACCAGGAAACGAGTGGACGCTTAAGGAAGCTACTGCTCCACACCAGGAAATAGTCCCCACGTAAAAAACAGCAAACTTTTGTATTTAATAATGTGTTAATTAGTGCGCTTTAGAGGTGCTGATAGGTAGGTTTTGTTACCTCAGCTGTTCCCCTTGTTTTCAGGTTAGCAGGCCGCTTGCTACTTAGCCTACAGACAGAGTGGTATCAATCTTCTCATTTAAATCAATAAACCTATTTTCCAAAATGGCGAACTTTTCCTTTAAGGTGTTTAGCGTCTCAATTAAAAAGCAATCGATAGATCACCGAACCAGATTCAGCCGGAGCACTTTAAACACGAGCACGTCAGCAGGCAGGCGGAGATGGAGACGCGGATGTTGATAAACCTGTAGTTCTCATCTGGTTTGTAAATGGAAACAACAACTAGTTGCATAAAATTGGAAAGGATTTGGATTAGTCGCTGCTTAGTTGGCTGCTGATGATAGCATAGTCGGTGGTGTTAATTTGCCCTCTTGTCTGCCTTACAGTGAAGTTGGCGTGCTGCTACTTCATCTAGCCGACAGTGCCTTTAATGAGACTGAGCGCAGCGCCCGGTGTCAGGAGAACAATCCAGAGGAATTAGAGGGAACCGCTCGGCTGATGTTCTGTGTTCGTCTCTCTGGGCCCTGGGAGAATCCCATTGACTCCGCTGCTCATTAGACGCTGCCTTTGTCAGACCAAAATAAAATAGATATTAAGCAGTGAGACGGGGAGCGCTGCGATGCATCTTTAATTGGGCGCTCTCTGTGTTGTGTGTATGTGTTTCTCTCTTCCTACGATTACATCAAGGGGGGTGCATCCGAGTGTGTGTATTCTTGCCAGATGACGTGCGCCTTTGTGTGAACAGGTCTGTGTTACGTGTCAGTGTGTGGATATCTGAGGCGACCCCCCCCTCCTCCATCTCGAAGCGTCATCGTTCCCCAGCTCCTGACACCTCTCGCTGGGGAGAGCGAGCTGCAGCGTCAGCCTCATTAAGGCTTCCACTGTCTGGCTAATGAATCGATTGTGTGGTATCAGTGCTCCTGGCTGGCGTTCCCACAGTGCCGCTCCGCACCTCCTCTGGGGGCCTCCCTTCCACTGAGCTCTTAATCAGGAAACAGCCCTAATTACCCTGCCTCCCTCCTCCACTTCCTCCTCCTCCTCCTCCCTTTCATTTCTCTTTCTTCCGCACTCTCACTTTCTCTCCTCCTTCTTGTCTTTCCCTCCCGACTTTATCTTTATGCTCCGCCGCCCTTTTCCTTTGTCCTTCTTATCTTGCTGCTTCCCTTTTTTGCCTCTCTCTCTGCTATCATGCCTCATCCTTGGGCTAAAAGTGGAAGGAAGGAGGAGGCATTTGGGAGCTCCCACAATAGCTTATATCACAAGGAAAAAGGGGGAGAAGGGGGTGATGTATTAGGAGTGAGGGTCAGGAGGACTCAGAGGACTGAGACGGAGGTGCTGCTGTTGCGGATGTTATGAGGATCAGGAGCGGTTGGCGTGGCAACTGGTTGCCCCCCCCACCCACCCCAATATCTCCGTCCTGTCTCTTCCCATCTTGTCCCGGCCCTCAGTACACCACCTCGTACACCGTGGCCTTCTTGTCCCCGGAGCCCGTCACTATGTACTTGTCGTCCGGGGAGACGTCACAGCTCAGCACAGACGAGGACTCCTTGGACTGAGAACAGGCGAGAGACGGACCAAAAAAACAACAGGAGAGAGAGCGATGATAGATGGATGGAGACAGACGGAGGGAAACAAAGAGAAAGATGTTAGAAAAGATATGACTCATCAGCTAATACTCAATCAAATAAGACATATTTGCATTTCAAAACAGTTGGCAATTATTTCCAAACAGACGACTCCATAGCTCCAGGATGCTGACTCATTTGTCTGCTTCAATGTGTTCAGTGCTCTCTTTCTCTGGAGAGATGCGGCCTCATTAACTGCACGTTTAAGCATCACCAGCAGCACGAGTCTGATGCTCTGTATGAACTGGCGAAATGCACAATCCTCTTTTTTTTCTCCCACCACTTGGAAAGCGAGACCTGGGCACCTGGCTTTAGCTGATCTAAAGCTCCCTGTAGACCCCTCCCCTCTGCTGCTACATCATCATTTATCTTCCTTCCTTCCCAGCTCTCCTCCTCCTCCTCCTCCTCCTCCTCCTCCCCTTTTGCCCCTCTCTCATGTCGACTCCTCCTCGTCTCCTCCCCTTCCCTCCATGCTTCAGGCACAGCAGGGCTGTCAATCATCAAGCCACCGGTGAGAGGCCATTTCACACAGGTTCCCTCAAACTATACCAAGATAGCAGGCGGGGGAGATGGGGAGCGCTCAGGAGGGAGGGACGCAATGACAAGCCGAAAGATGAGTTTGGAAGTGGTGTGAGTCAGAGATGCAGTGGGAATGAAAAATAAAACTCAATAAACAAAGAGGAAAACTTTGTCCTCACACTATTTAATAGTTTGTGTTAGACATTGAATGCCCATTTTGAATAAGTTTAGTGAATTGTATGAACACAAATCAACAATGGACATTTTAAACTTTATTGTTTTATTCTTGCCCAAGTCTGTTAATGTGTTTTATTGCTGTAAAAAGATCAGAATGTATTCAGTAATATGTGATTAGGCATTACTGCCGATGTGACATTACTATCTATGCCTATAAAGGTTATTTATTATAAGAAATAACAAAACAGAAAGGGGAGAGGAAAAATGTACAACAAATGTGACGGACCAGCCGCCGGGTAGGAGAGAAGGGGGTAAAAAAAGTGAAGGTAGTGTTGGAAAAAAGGATTACGTTATTGAAGAGAAGACAGAGATAAACCAAAGGACAAGGAAAGAGAAAACAATGAGGGTAGAGGGAGAGACTCGGGAGAGAAAGATAAAAAAGAGAGAGCACAGAGAGAGAAAGGCCAACAATAAACAGTGACGCGAGAGGAAAAATGAGAGGGGCGTGGGGGTTAAATAGAAGCAAGGAGACAGAAACTGGAAAGGACATTGATAAACTAGAAAGGAGGAAGAGGACAGAGAGAGCAGCGCTGTGTAACACAGTGACAGGAGGGAGCTGTTTGGCAGCAGAAACATTTGGCATTTGGATAACAAAGCAGATAGCCAGCATTCGCCTTCAGTCCACAGGGACAGACAGGAGCCGCCAACCTTGCTGCCCACTGTAGCTTACAGAAATATGACAGCCACACACACACACACTCACTCACACACACACTCACTCACACAGACATGCACACACACACTGCATCTTAAATCAGAATCAGGACCATTTATTGCCATGTATGTTTTCACATACAAGGAATTTGTCCTGGCGGGAGGTGCATAACATTTAACATTTAACAATAAACAGAGTGCAATAAGTGGGAGCATGAATATTTACAACTGAATCTACAGTAGAATATCAAATGAAAGTTAAAATAAAGTGCACGGAATGTAAGTGCTATGTGAAAGTGACAAGTGTAATGATAAAGTGGCAAGTGTATTTTAAGATGAGGTACAGTATATGTACCTTCATTTTCAAATGCTAGTTTCATTCACACCCAGATGAACTTTTATTGCAATATTGAAAATATTGCATCTCTGCATATTCATGATTCCCCATTTTCTTAAAAAAATGATGTTCTTTTGAAACACGATGGAGTTATTACATTTGTTCTGTTTTGTGTAAGTTTGTGTGTGTGTGTTTGGCAGCCTGCACTCTGATAAACATTCACAAGTCACCAAGGATCAACAAACCTGGAATTGAAAAAAAGAAAAGGCTTATCATACTGTTTCTCCCTCTAAACCCCCTTCTCTTTTTTGCCTCTATGGCTCAGTCTGTGAAGCAGCAATAGCTTACAAAAAGGAAGCAGCGATAGCTTACTATCCACATTGACTAACAGATGACTCTGCAGCCCCAAATACACTCATATATATTTGTATATACAAATAAAGTATACACAGAGAACAATTGAGTACGTTTCTCACCTGGAAAATACTCGCGCCATATGGTGTCCTCCATGCATTCAACAGATTGTCTTTTCCTGTGCTCACGAACCACTTGCCTGAAATAACACACACCACAGAGAACTACAGGTTAAACAAATATATACTGTGCATATGCTGCATACCAACATGTGGGGCTGTGAATATTATAGAAACATTGATAAAGTTATTGCGTGTGTGTGTGTGTGTGTGTGTGTGTGTGTGTGTGTGTGTGTGTGCACGTACCGCAGGAGGCGAACTTAAGGGAGAGAACGCAGCTCTCATGGAGGTGCAGCTGGTACTTGTCAGGTTTGGAGACATGCAGGACTTCCACGTTGCTGCTCTCCATTCCCACAGCCAGCCACTCGCCTGTCGGACAGTAGCCCAGAGAGAAGATCTGGAGACGGGGAGGGAAGAGGGGAACCAAAGGAAGGTAGAAAATTAAATAGAGAAAGGAGGAGGGGGAGGACAGGAGAAAGGAGACACGGGTGCAGAGAGGAAAACAAAAATGGGGAATGGGGAGGTGATGTGAGGAAATGGATGAGGGAGGGAAGACGATAAGGTGAGAGATGGGAACAATGGAAGGAAGTTGGGAGGACAGATGAAGGAATTAAGTAGGAATGTGGATATCAAGGAAAAGAGAAAAAAGGAAAGAGTGGAACAGCAGAGATAGAGGTAAATGTAGATTGAATTAATACATTGGGAAAGAAGGAGAGAATAGAGAGAGAGAGAGAGAGAGAGAGAGAGAGAGAGAGAGAGGGCAAGCAAGAGAGAAAGTCATTACACGGTGGATCGAAACTCATCTGACAGCGGTGGTAAACTCTATAGCTCTGTTGTGGCAGTGAGGAGTGAATGAGAGAGACAGTGTGTGTGTGTGTGTGTGTGTGTGTGTGTGTGTGTGTGTGTGTGTGTGTGTGTGTGAGGACGCCTGTGCGGTGAAATCATGTTTGTTGATGTGTTTTTGCAGGTGTGTATTGGTTTAAATACCTGCAAGGTGAGGTCACAGTGTGTGTTTGTGTTTGGATGAATATGTGTGCAGGTAAACTTGTGAAGAGTAGATGTGATGTGTTGCGATGACCCTGTAACATACTGTACTTGTAAATAAAATAGCTGCTGTTTTTTATATTTTTTCATGTGTGTATCTGTTATACGAGTTTGCTGTTTCTTTTAGTGTGCTGTTTTAGTTTACGTGTACTCTGTGTGTGTGTGTGTGTGTGTGTGTGTGTGTGTGTGTCTGTAAGTTATATTTGTCAATCGTGTGTTTATGTGCATAAGACCCTGTTAGACCTGTTAGTGTTGTTGCATTGTGTGTGTGTGTGTGTGTGTGTGTGTGTGTGTGTGTGTGTGTGTGTGTGTGTGTGTGTGTGTGTGTGTGTACCTGCGAGGTGAAGTCGTGCTGCTGGAGCTGCCGTCCCTCTCGGAGGTCCCAGCAGCGGACCGTGTTGTCCAGCCCTCCCGTCCACAGTTTGGTGCCGTCGTTGGAGATGTCGATGCAGCTCGCTCCGTCTGTGTGGCCCTGGAACTGCCTGCAGGGAGGAGACACACAAGAGCTTCCAGATGAACACAAAGACATGCATTTACACACACTCTAAAGACATACTGTGTGCGTCTTTGCTTCTTTTCTCCTTGAGGTGTCAGATCAAATATATTTTAAATCTTTCCTCCCTGTAGCTCTCCTTTCCCTCCTGTCTCCCTTTCTCCTTACCAGTCCATCTCACTCAATTATTCCTTCTTCTACCTTGCCAGAATCTGGCTGTTTCATCCTACCCATATCCCCTTTGGCTACTTCCTCCCCCTTCTCCTTACCTGACCATAGGGTTAGTTGAGGAAGCCCCAGACTGCAACGATTTTTCCTCCCTCTCCCTTTCTTCTTCCATATTTTATCTCCTTTTCTCTCTTTTCCTCTGGTGTCCTTAAAAAAGTTCCTGAAATGTTTCCACATCCTCCAGTCTTTCTTTCCCTCACTTTCCTCCCTCTCCACCCTGTGCTCTCTCTCTCCTGACAGCAATCTATTTGTGGAGGTAAAGCACCAGTTTTTTATGTTCTCTTTCTCCTTCCACTGTCCTCTCTCCTCTTACCTGACCAGCGTCTGGTTGTGAAGGTCCCAGACGACGATGTTGCCGTCGCTGCAGCAGGAGAAGCAGACCTTGTTGTCGGGGGAGATGGCCAGAGCGTAGCAGGCGGGAGCAGACGACGTTAGCTCCGCCTTGATGCGAGGAGTGGGCGTGGCCAGATCCCAGATTGACAGCGTGCTGGCCTCCCCACCGACGATCAAGGTCCGTCCGTCAGGGAGGATTTTACAGGATCGGATGTAGTTGTCCCTGTTCTGATTGGATAAATAACAAAACAGTTATACCTGATTTTGATCAAGGGTAAAAAATAAATAAAAAAACAGTACAAAAAAAGTGTCTGAAGCTTTATGGGACAGATGGTAAGATGATTCAATAGCGTCCCGCTGCTGAGCTCCAGACTCAGGCACCTCCGGTGCTGGGACCCATTATGGAAAATTGCGTGTTTTCATGTTGTGAAGGTGGAAATCATGTCTGTTTCACCTGTTTTTTTCCATTAACAAAGAATGTGTATTATTTTATCTTTAGGATACATTAAATAAAGTATCCTATATATATATATATATATATATATATATATATATATATATATATATATATATATATATATATATATATATATTCGATACATTCATGTCTATTGTATCACATTCTTTTAATATTTTAATAATCTTTTAATGTGTATTTTATCATGCTCGGCCCCCGTTATGGTCACTTTGGTTTAATTTATGTTTTGTTTTTTGTTTTCTCGACTCCTGTACAGCACTTTGTGACCTTTGTCTGTGATAAGTGCAATATAAATAAACGTACTTACTTACATTCATGCCAAACGACCTCCACCAATAACACCAATGTAAGCAATACAACGTTAATATTTGGATATAACTGTAACTTCTAAAGATAGGTAACATAACTTATTAACAAATTATTTATACTTACGAGCTTGCTAACGATATCTAGGGATGCTAAAGTCAAATTATTTACCTCTGTAATTGGTGGAGGTTGTGTGACGCATTGGTTTCATAACCCGATGAGCTGATCTGGCATATACAATTTAAGAATATACTTTGTTCTCCAGAGCCTGGAGCTCAGCAGCAATCTCACATGATCGGGGACATCCAAAAAATGTATGTGGACATTCATTTTGATGATATTAAAATACCCAATAAAAACAAATCAGGTCAGTACATACACACATTTGGTGACAAGGCCTGCAGTGGGAATGTTTGTTGGTGTACCCATTTCTATTTTTATCAGTGGTGTGTGTGTGTGCGTGTGTGTTTGTTCGACTTCCTCCCACATGTCTCACCAGACAGTCCAGCTGGGCCATGGGGCTCTTGCTTCCAGGCTGGCTGATGTCCCACACCTTGACGCAGCCCTTGCCTCCGGTGTAGACGTGGCGCGTCGAGGTGCTGATGGTGACGGCGCACACCACCTCTCCGTGGTTCAGGGTGTGAATCTGACGGGCGTGGCGAGGGATTCCCGGACCCAGCAGGGCGTCAGGGGGAAAGGGCACCGGCTGCATCTGGCCGTCTGCGCTCACATGGAACGAATAGGCGCTGCAGAGACGGGAACAGAAATTAATCAATAGTTCAGATTTGAAGAGCAGCTAAAAATGAACACAGTTTGGACAAAAAGGGTTCTGCAAAAGATAGTGATGGACTGGAGAAATGGGCCAAAAGCAGGACAGTCAAGATGGAATCAATCATGAGCAAGTCAAAGCAGAGGAGCGACAGGTAAATGCACATATTGCACAAACAACCACACACGAGTCGGTGTGCAAGTTGTGAGGTCTGACTCCACCATAATGGCCTTGGAACTTCAGCAATATGTGTCCAAATTCCAGCAATTACTTGGCGCACTGGAGCTGCAGGCGGAATTGCATTAATGGCCGATTGTATTACAGGGCAGAGTCAGTGTGGCATTGCTAATGGCTGATCAATACTGCACCAGTTGGAAGCCACGGCTGTTTTACGACTTGAAATTAGCACCACAAGAATGAATTGCTACTCTGCAACAAATGACAAAGACAACATAATTCAGCACAGCCGAATGGACCTCATGGTGTTGGAGAGAGTGATCTGGACACTTGAAATCCCACAGCAGCTTTGTTCGACTGAATCAATGTGCATCACTGAACAAGCGCACAATAACTAGCTAGGAGGGACTCATCTGGATTCTTATCTAATCCATATATTTTGGGATTAACACTGAAGAAGTTTTGATTTAAGTATGAGCATTGTCTGAGTCAGATTATGTATTTAACCTGATTATCCTGCTCATCTTTCACATGTATTTATTATAATCAAAAGCAAATAAGATTAAGTTAGTTTAACTGTCAATATGATATACTATGTGAAGTACCCACGCTAGACATGCACACACAGGTATTAAAAGGCATTAAATATGTGTCTACCAAATGTAGATAGCACCCAATTTTCAAGCCAATAGTTGAATATCTACAGTGTGATACTCACGGCTTGCCACCAGAGGAACCAGGCAAAGAAGAGGACAGCCCTGGCGCCCTCAGGTGAGACCGAGAGTCATATGCCACCTGGTGGAGACAAAAGAGCAGAAAAACGATTAACAGCCTTGACGTTAACGGCCTCCTCACTGCTGGCATGCGCATCAACAAAAATGTAGCTTCATGTCGAAGCTACGTGGACGACAGGAAACCTAAAAATTGTGATGAAACAAACGAAAGCCGCTGAGAGGATGAGGTCTGGTTTGCTTTGACCAAAAATAAGTTTAAGAAATTGTATTGCTGAAAAGGACTATTTATTACAACGAACAAAAAAAGATATGGCGAGCCACTCATTTCCTTTGCCACACACAGGTGCTTATAAGTGTTACCGTCCATATCCATGTGACTCAACTCTCCAAATACCAAAATATCAACCATCACACACCTTGTTAACATTACCTCATAATGGATTTTTTCTCTGAATTAATTAATGGCTCCTACAGAGTGCTTGAGCTACTTTGTGTTTGTTCATGTTTGTGAGGCTGGACGAGTGTACTGATAATAAAGACTACATGGAGCATGTGCTACACAGGTTAGCATTTTGTGATCAGATAAATGGATCAGATAATCTGATTTAATTGCAAAACTTCTCTTCTCCATGATAGTGAAGTAGAGAATGTAAACACGATAACTTTAATGCTACAGAGCTCATCCATCTAGCTTTACAACAGTCAGAGGGAGTTGATGCTGAACTATAAATCAAACCTTGACAGAGAAGAACAATTTGGCTTTTACTCACCATGGGGCTTCGGGAGTAGGCATTGGCTGCTGCGCTGATTTGTGGAGAGAGAGTTAGAGCTCCACCGAAACCTCCTGGGCTGGCCAGCTCCCCATTGAGTCCTGCGTGGGACACCACGCCAAAATGAGCCGGGTAAGAACCGGGGGGCACAGACATGGGACTGCGGAGAGCTGGGGAGGGAGTGAAAGAGGAAGGAGGGATTGAAGGGAAATAAAGAGGGGAAACAATACATGGCGCACGAGTACAAACACAGTCACAGAGGGGCTGAGAAGAATGGGAATCTTTTTCTTTCATTGAACTGTATTTGTTGAGATATTAAGTACAACAATGGTCTTCACTGCTGGCCGCAGAGAAGCAAACAGCAGGTAAGCTCCTTGCTCGAGAGCACAATGGTTATAGTAGATCAGGGTCGGAGGGGTCTATTTACTTTCTTAGTATTTCGCAGTCATATAGGCATATTTGTTGAATTAACTTTGCTGTGATAAAAACAAGAGATTTGGGCACAAAAACATGAAACTATCATTGCATGAAAAAGTTTATTACGTCATAACATAAACAAACAAATGGGGAAATGAAAAACTGAGGAACAAAAGGATTTATGGGTGGAAAACTCATTCAGGTCAGCTATTTGGTTTACTTTATAATAAAAATAAAAAAAGCACACATACTACATACAGTATACACACACATACTAGGTTAAGATGAACTATTTTTGACGGTCACGTGATCGACTGCCATGATTACGTCATCTTCTGGTGCGCGGCACCTCGCGCCGGCTTCCCTACTTCATGGCGAGTATAAACTAAGCTAGACAGTCAGGAGAGTCTCACCAAGAGGGTCTGCACTGGATGCTGCTTTGCTGACCAGGCGAAGGCAGGAGGTGCTGGGACCAGGGGCTCCAGGAGTAAGGGCCTCACGGTGGGACGGGGATGGGGTCCCAGACTTGGACAACGGAGACTGGGACTTATCCATCTGTAGAGAAGTCAAACAAGAAATATAACAACGATAACACATGGCTGATCTGTCATGGGACCTACAGTGTGGTGCTTTCTCACCAAATCCTTCATTTATTACACAAACCATCAAAATGTCACTTATCGAATGAGCTCAATGAAAAGAGAACAATTGGTCTCTGTAGTACACAGCTGTGTAGGCACAGCTACTGTAACAGCTGCAGCTATCTGTAGGCATTCATGTAACTTCTCAACATACAGTAGTTTATAGGGAAAGGATTAGTTACTGTTCAATAGTTATGAGTTGTACAGCTTTTAAGTATTTTACATTTTAAAGGAAAACACCACAAATGAAAGCATAACATGTACCAGGAATGGACAACCTTAGGGTGCAAAGTGAAAAAGAATACTATTTTATGACAAACTGAAAATCTTCAGTCGAATTAAACATGTTGAAAATGACAGTAATATATCTGCAGAAAGCAAAAGCAGGCAGACACCTCCCAGTAAGCAGAGTGCAGCAACTCCCTACGAATCTATCGGGCTCACCTGTGCAGAGTCCTTGGACTTCCCTGGGGTGGGGCTGCGAGGGTTTGGGGTGGAGGGCGCCTCTCCTGTGCTCGAGGAGCCCGGGAGCTCTTTCCTTAGGGTGGGAGCCCGGTCCAACCCGTTCCCGTGGGGCGAGTGAGGAGGGCTACCCGCAGGAGAGTTAGGCTCCTGAATGGCAAAGAGAAAATGGAAAAATTATCTTAATTTTTGTGTTGACTGATGCACACAGTGTTTCAAATATTTTGTTGTTCCATTCCAGTTTCGCCCTTAAGTCCATCTTACAGCGTTTCATCACAAGGACCTTTCTCCACCAGTATTTAATGCCGTTCAGTGAGACATTTGCCCTGCTTGAAAGTTGCCACAACGCCATGTGATGTCATCCAGCAAGGCAGTGTTGGCCAATGTGCAACCGCAAATTTCTGGAAGAGTATACTTTTTTTACGTGAATGCAGCCACATCTCAATTGATGCAAAGAGGCAATAATAAATTATTGTCACCATGATAAAACTGTCATTTTTCGCTGTAAAATCCCCCCTGGGAATGTCATAAATCACTGTGCAGTGTTTTTGGGGAACTGATAAACCTTCAAAGTTACAGCTCTATTACTCCAACTGGAATTCGTGGATTGTATTTCATTGTCTCCCCCGTACCTGAAGCAACATGCCCCCACGCAGCAGGCGCTCGCATCATATCATGCAGAACGCTTTCAGTCTGAACACCCACTTATTATTGATCTTTTTTAGACTATTTTTGAACACATCTCTTCTGTGGGACAGCATGTGTAAAAGCAGAACTATGTTGTTTTTTTATGTCACAACAATTGGTTACAGAGTTAAAACATATGCTTACTTAAAGTAAAATGCTGCAGATCCTTCTTTTATGGTTACAACACAATGTATAGTGTCACATTCTGTATTGTGATTTGTAAATCAGAGCTCAAGGAACATTACATGAACCACAATAAATTGTCACTGTCGCTGGAGTCATGAGATAATGTTGCTGCTTTCATCAGTGGAGCCACTGTTGAGCCAGAGTGCTGGAGTCAGCGCTTCTCACTGGGTCACAGTGATCAGCACAAGAAATGTTAGTGCTTATACACACACACCTCCCATCTACTCAGACAACTACACACACACACATTTACATGGCGTGTATACACTCATATGCAGAAAGAAATGTGCACACACACATATCCACAGACTTGAACGCATTAAAAATAACACACACATACACAAGATAATTCATCACCCCTTTTCTGCCATTACACAAATTTGTCAATTTCTTTTCTTTATGCTTTTGTACCAGTTTCCAAATCACACAAGAGACCGGTTCTGCTTTTGTGTGCAATATCAAAATACAGAGGGCTTAGATAAAACATATTTTTGGTACACTGCGTGAAGTATTTAAAGAACTAAAATATTCCAGGGGCATAAACGGCTTTGCATATATTAAATGAACCAGAGTGCAGTTATCTAATGAGAGAAGGGAGGGGAAAAGGGGGGGAGCGGGAAAGAAGGGGTAAAAAGAAAAGAAACAGAGAACAGAAGCTTCAAGAGGTTGGAAAGAGAACAGAAATAAACAGAAGTAGATGAGAAGAGATAGCTAGTATTTGTGAATGTGTGTGTGTGTGTGTGTGTGTGTGTGTGTGTGTGTGTGTGTGTGTGTGTGTGTGTGTGTATGTGTGAGAAACGAGACAGACTCACAAGAAGAGAACACAAACAGTGGTGGCTGATAATGAGCTTACATAGGAGCTCTTTCTATTTACAAGGCAACTGCAGCAGAAAGCTAAACTAGCTAGATACCTGCTAACGTTTCTCTCACTCACTCACTCGCACGCACGCACGCACGCACGCACGCACGCACGCACGCAGGTTACTAGGTGATTGGAATTAAAAACAAGCACACAATACAATGTTTGTGTGTAGAGCTACAATTATTACTTACGTTTGTTAATATCAGAGAATGAGGCCCATCTTATCCCAGCTTCTCTCATGTGAATAATGTTTGTCTTTGATTATGTGAAAATCAATATCTTTGGATCTATCTTCAGAATTATTGGAAGATTAATCAATAATGGGGAAACAATGTTGGACTAAAATAGTAATCATTGCCTGCAAATTAAATTAAACTAGAAAGTAAATAATCAAGTTTTAAATTAAGTTAAATCATTACTACTTGCAATACTTGGTTTTTCATTTTCTTTTCACCGTGGAGGCGCGCAAGGAATTCAAGTTGATATACAAATGGTCGTTCAGTGTGTAAATTATTCCTCTAAGTCATTTAGTATAGTGTGATTATGCTTATTCTTAAGGAAATTACCCAATTATATGTTCTTATGGCTTTCTCTAAAACACAGCCATGTAAAAAGTGACTCAGAACAAAACAAGTTTGAAAAGACACCATGGACTCTAAAATGAAACAATGAATTTGTTGCGTAAAAAAACAATGACCTCACTTGCATGCACACACACAGATTGAACTACCGACAGCCAGACAAACAAACAGGGTTACGCGGGTGAGCCAAGGAACATCTATAGTTATTCCTGCGAGCAACACTGGTCCTCCTAACGTTGGATTCATGTGTTATTCATGTATGGACTGCCACACAGTGTCAGAAGGCTTCTGTCGGATAAAGGCTGCTTGTAACTTGTGGCTTTGTAGGAAAATCATAGATATTTTCTTTTCTGCAAAGGGGATGTACAGCTTTTGCACAAGCATATAGCTGTAAAGAAGTGTGTGGGAGAGAGAGTGAAGTTAGACTTCTGTGGGCGAGTTAAATATCTTCCATAGTGAAGTTGGAAAATTGTGAAAAACCATTGGTAGTGAAGGTGGAACATTTCCAAAGAGGTCAGAAAAAACTATTAACTACTTTGTGATGGAGAAATGTCTTTCTGTATGACTCGTGTGTGTGTGTTAAATTGAACTATCAACATCTAGAGAGCCAGGGTGATGCAGAGGACAGAGCTTGTTTCAAAGCAGTACCGAGAACGTCTATAGTTCCCATGAGCAACGCTCCCAATGTTGGACTTGTGCGTTAGCATGTGTGGGCTGCAACACAGTGTGAGAGCGCCCCTGTGAGATAAAGGCTCACTTTTTTATTTGAGTGAATAAGGCAAAGTGGTAAGCAAAAGTATTTACACAGCTAAGCAACGTTAACATTAATTTAGAGTCGAGTTTCTGACCCCTCCGTAAACACAAGTTTAATATTTCCTCTCTTTTTAGCTCTGTTTTTGGTCTCCACCAACTGAGGGAAATACCTTTAGCTTCTTAGCTGCTAAATGCTCCACTATGTTCACAAGCTGGGTACAAACTCTGTCTGCCGTGTGATGCTGAGGAGGTTGTGTACAGTTGCTTTATCAGAATTTCTTCACTAAATACAACAAATAATAATAATAATACAATAAAACTGGGCTGATGAGAGCAGAGAGAATGAACAAAGCTGTAAAAAAAAAAAAACATTGACGTGAAAGTTGCTAAAAAGGCTCTGCAGATCTAAGGGGAAGAAGTACATTGTTAATATATAAAATATAGGTTATAGCCACTTGATTAAGTATGAGGATGTCAAAACCAATTTAAATACAGATGGGCAACTTACTTCATTGGAGACGTCCACTACCAGATTGTCTTCACTCTTGTCTCCATCACTGTCCTGAGGAGCAAGGAACACATAAGAAACGTTAAATATCTTTCCACAGCCTTGAAGATAAGATATCTTTCTTACTGCTCAGTCTGCTACACGTCTGTGTAGCATATAGTCAACTGTAAGTGCGCATTGAGAACTTTAATAATAAAGATGGCAACGAACAAAAAACACACACAACTACACACACAGATCGATATATCAATATCACTGGCTGCTCATTGTTTCCTTCTATTTTCTGCCCTCCATGCAACATTTAACACAGAGATACTAGGTACCATAGACAGTATATTCTCACCTAACATCAACATCATATAAAACTATTTCTCACGGACGCACGCACGCACGCACACGCACAGTTGCTCTTTCCCCATTTCCTACATTTGGCGCTTTTCGTCGAACCAGAGAACCATCTCTCTCTACTATATCTCTCCCTCTTTCTGGGGTGAGAACGGTGGCACTTAGTCACCATGGCAACAGCACTTTGATGTGATCATGGCCTGATATTCCTATTAACATCAGTGTGGAGTGACATCAGTATATAATTTTACAGAACCAAAACAGGGCTATGTCTACATTCTATTCCTAGAACCAAAATACAGAAAGAGAGTGAGAGAGGGATGGAAAGACGAAAGAGGAAAATAGAGGAAATTCAAAATAAGATGGACTATAAGTGAAAAGAAAACAGGAAGAAGACAGAGTGAGACGGAAAAGTAGAAAAATTGAGAGACGGCGATAAACAGAAGAGCAAAAAAAAAGGGCAAAAAGAGAGAGATGGGAGCCGTAATGTGGCTCGACAGACAGAAAGAGAGGAAAAACATTTAGAAAGGGGAAACTATCTGTGCTTCTTCTCGCTCTGAACTAACGGGAAGAGTTGGACTGTTGTTGTTGATGCCAAACTGATTTAGCTGGAGGCCATTTTGCACAGACAGACTCTCAGTGTCAATCAATCCTCCAGACTGCAAACACATCCATCTAATTCATTACAGCTATCTGCCTCGGCCGTCTCTCCTCTGGCATTACATTGCCTGTGGCTCCCTGCTCCTCCCCACTGGGCCCATCCAAACCAAACACCACTCTAATTGGCTGTGGGGCCCGCAGACCCCTGTGTGGCCTATCAGAGGCCACACATAGGCGATGTCTTACACACACACGCACACGCACTTTGTGACGTCTTTGGTCTGAATATGTGGCTTTCTTTCTTTAAACTATTTTGTAATAATTATGCATACATGCACATTATAGCCCTCTTATATAATTTAATAAAATGTATTTGCTGCATGCTTATATGTTTATTTACATGTTGTTTCTAATTTAATTTCAATTTTGTATTCTTCGTGTGCTGCTGCAACTAGTCAGTTTCCCCTTGATAGTCATCTCAAGCTCAATTAATCTCATCTTATAAGGACAAGGACACAAACAAACACATACGTAGGAGTGTGGCGGCAGAGGCTCTTTGTCATCACAGCGCCTCCTCTTTGCCTCTGCTCCTCCCTGCGAGGAGGAATAGCCTCCTGACGGGCCCTGGCGCTCCTCATTGGGCTGGCTGTCTGTTGATGACACCGACTTACTCTGAAGAAAGACAAGGACAAACACACAAGAATGTACTACCACAGGCACAGAAATCGAGATACACACAGGAAAGTAAGAGCACATCGTTAAAAAGGCAGCATCGTACAAACACATAAAACACACCCACATCCATCAATGTACTGGTCATGATGTGAAGAAAGATGCACACACAATCACTCTGTGGATGTAAGCTCAAATAGAGAAGGAACACAAGAAAGCCCCATAAAAGCAGACATCACACACACACACACACACACACACACACACACACACACACACACACACACACACACACACACACACACACACACACAGAAAGAACAGCAGACGTAAGCACAGGTTAAGACGCAGCCATAGAACCACACGAGACAGCGTATAAAGCTAATTAGTGCTCTCCCCTCGACACACCCGTCCTCATGTAAAATATGACTCTCATTATTGGGCAATAAAGCTGTGAAGGCATATTTACAATACAGCCTGGCCTGGTGCTCGGCACTGAAAAAAGTCGATCAAAGCATTGTGTTGTTTTTGCGTTGGGGCAGGGGCCAGAGGTTCAATGAGGGCCACTTGTCATTCTCTGTCCCCCTGTGAGGGTTTAACACACCAATGAGTCACACAGGAAGGAGCCCATGGGGGCCGACAGGAAGGAGCGCCGGACAAGAGAGGAGAAACCACACAATGGGCCTCAGTGCGGCTCAACAAACTTCCCTCTCTTCTTTCTTCTTTTCTCCTCCTCCGCCTTCTTCTCTCTTCCCCTGACTTCCTCTCGCTGTCCCTTTTTTCCCCTCCATTTAAAATTCCAACATGTTGTACTGGAGCAGAGCTCTCTGACTAATGCCAATTGATATGCATCTCTCCCATGACTTCTCCCCCCCACCTCTTCCTTTCCAAACGCCGTAACGCTTGGCTAAGTTCAGCACAAACCTCAAGTCATATGAGAAATATTTTCCTGGTGCTTAACAATCAGTATTGTGTTTTGCAATTAAATTATGCTAAGGGCTTCATTGCGGATAGAGAGTGAGGGAGGGAAAGCTAAGTCAGAAGCGCTCTTAAATCATTTTCATTCCACAATAAAAACCAGAACAAAGACTTGCTGGTATTTTATTAATTTTTTTACAACATTTCCCTACCTATTTTCCCTGCTCTCTCTCTCTTTCTCTCTCTCTCTTCCCTTTTCCAATTTCACTCTCCCTCTCTCTCTTTCTGTGTTATCAACAGTTACACTGATGAAGGCCAGCTGTCCATTGCCGCCAGTACAGTAAGCGAGTGTTCACACGGTTTCCATAAAGCAGAGCAATCTGCAGCCAGAGACAAAAGGACCAGCCATAGACGTCCACTGAATTTCAATCAGCCCATTTGCACTGCACTCATTCTTCAGGCAATTAACGAGGACTTTTAACTACAGTAACATAAAATATGAGCAAAACCTTTGAGGCAAGAGGAACACTGCATGTTGCAAATTTGTCTTTACCGTTCAGATTTATTTTTTAAATCCCGATCCCAAAATGATACCTGGAGTTTGGTTATTGACTGATTAAAATGTTTACTTCATAATCTTTAACCCTCACTGTGTGGAAGTGACTGGAATCATTTTGTATGTGTAAGTAAACATCAGGATTGACTTTAACACTGCTTCCCTAACTTTGGGAAACAACATTTTGCAGATAAATAAAACCAACTGCTTCTCTGTTTATTGTATCGACCAATGCACAGAATCCGGTTTCAATAGGAAACTTTTTTTTTAAGATAATGTAGATGAGTAGACTTCTACACCAAATATGAACTAACAATAGACAGAGAAAGTTTTGTTGGGAAACATATTTTCAAATGGATCTCAGTGGTGTGATAGTTTTATTTATTTATTTTTTACATCAGACATTAAGGAAAGAAAAAAAAAGAAACATGCACTTTATTAATCCCCTTGGGGAAATTCTTCTCTGCATTTGACCCATCCCTGGATAGGGAGCAGTGGGCTGCCCTGTGAGGTGCCTGGGGAGCAGTGTCTTGCTCAGGGACACTTTGACATGTGAGCTATGGGGGGACTGGGGATCGAGCCGGCTACCTTGTGGTTGTGGGACGACCACTCATCCCCCTGAGCTACAGCCGCCCTAAGGAGCCTCCTGTCATTGGCATTATAAATACTGGATGCATAGTGCACTCAAGTAAACATTGGAACAAGAGTTGCTCGTTTCTACAGACACCAACTGCTGTGTTCTGGGCAGCATTCGCCATTAACTTGGTGTTAATCCTTTCAGTTGTTCTGTAAATCTTGTAGATTACCAGAACATTTGTGATGCTAAAAAACAAACAGTTGCTTGTTCATCCATTCACCCAATTTGTGTACCTTCCAGATAACAGCAAAAGACTGTGAGCTCAGACGTCTGTGTGGTGTAGAGAACCTTGAGCTCAAGGTTGATAGCGCAGAGCAGCTATTGTGCCGGTGTTGAGCTGGGCTACCCCTGGCGGAGTTCCAGCAGTACACAACCTTTTTTTAGAGGCCACTTTACAGTGCGTCTCCATTTCCCTCAGTTTATCACTGTCACATGCATGCACACACACACACACACATACACACCGAAATGTGGGTGTAACGACATTACGGTGCACACATACACAACTACTTACCCTGCTGGGTGCTCCTTCTGGGATGGGGCGGAGACAGGTAAGAAAAGAGAACAGAGTGGGAGAAAGGAAAAAAAGTAAGTCTGGATAATAACAACAACATTCCCCCAGTCAGCCAAGGTTAGGCTGAACTCTGACTACTCCTCTAATAAAGATACAGATGCGCTGTTATGCCTGATTCCTGTCTCTATCTTTCCCTCTCTCTCTGTTCTCCAAACCTGACAAAGCTCGCCGTTTACCCATGCTACCTCTATTGACGCTCACTATCTTTCCACTCATTCTTCCTCTCATATGCAAGAACAGAAACACACACAGCTGCAGACATGCATAAGCTCTCATACAGACGCTTAGCCCGCCAATATGAACACATTGATCTCTTTATCTTTCTCCCTTTCTGCTCTTAGTCATTCCTCCTTTTTTTCCTTCTTCTTCTTTCTAGCTCTCGGTTTATTCATGAGAAAGTCTCTCTTGGCTTGGTGCCTGAAACAGCGCGAAGATAAGATATTCTATGGGGGTGAATGAAAGTTCATGGGGAGAAAGCGTTTCTCTTGTATTCACACACACACAAGTGCTGTGTATATGTCCGTCCGTATTATGAGAGGAATCTAACAAAGTAAGTTCAAATTCAGTCCAAAAGGGGACTTTCTGTACAAATTGGACATAAGCTGCCCTTCACAAACGTTGTATACGATTGATTTGCATTTTGGTCTAAAATTATTTAATTTTTTTTTGCTATTTATTTATTCTGAAGCTGTTGTCAAAGTTTCTCTCACCGCTGCTTTGTGCCAGTTCCAGTATGTAATGAACTCCATCGAGACGCAAACACACACACAATGCTCGCAGAAATACAAACATTTTATGAAGAAAAAGATTATTCTTTGATGTGTGATATCTGATGTTTTTATTCTGGATGATTTCCCAGAGTCTGTTACTCTACCTCCCTTGTATTGAACTGGCTAAACATCTTCTCAACATGTTCAATAGCGTAATTGATTTTCAATGATGAAGCCTTTTGTGCACACTGACCTATAACAACAGCGAGTGCACGGATTTGCTGCACTGCAACTACAATGTACTTTAGGGCTAAAAGGGCGAAAACATCTTACAAAGGAACCAGACAAATCTGCAAAGTCATGTTTTACTGGCTCTGGCATGCGGTCCCCCCTCCCCTTTGGAAATATTTCCAGCAATATGAGATCTGACGGGCTCATCACAACCCTTTGGGCATGTCTGAGACAATAACTATAAAGAGGTGCGCTGTTGAGGCATTTCTCAAAACAACCAAGATGTCTGCAGCTGATGTGGTACTTTCTGTTGAAGCCACAATCACGCGTCGATGTTGAACAAAGTAGACAGTACTAAGAAGCCATACCAAAAGGAGAAGAATCAACAGCACTTAACGATTTTCTTGAGAGGAAAGATGTGTTTGCCGTACTTTGGACAGGATTTGGCAATAAACAAAATTAAAATGCATGCTTTATTTAACACAATTTAAACTGCCCCGGTAAAAGCCTGCTGTAATTACCATAGTTTGTCTCCAATATCAAAAAGATTAATCTCTCTCTGAACTTTGGGTGCTTAAACCATGATATCTTTCTAGTTGATGAAAGCAAAGCAGGCTGCCACTGAATATAATTTGCAAGATCAGAAACACGATCTTGTTTGTTTTCAGACGAACAGTTTGCAATTTTTTTATTATTATTATGATTATTTTATCTAATTAGTGGGCTAGCGTGTGTAGATGTGCCAGAACATTTAACTCTCGTTTTGGAGACACAATTAAAAAATAAAAGTCTATTGTTCTTTACCTCTGAGATGTTCAGGATCAAGATGGTTGCGCTCATCTTTGGAGGCAAGGTGGGCCGAGACCCCCAGGGCTCCGGTCAGCGCAAGGAGCCCTGAGCCGCCCGCCCCCAGGGACAGGCCTGATGGGTGCGGCGTCAGAGGGATGCCGGGGGCGTGGTGAGACAGGTGCTGGAGCTGCTGCTGCTGTGGCCACAGGGAAAGAAGGGAGCGGGGAGGGATGGTGTCATACAAGGAGGTGGATGGTTAGAAATAAATCAAGGTAAAGAAGACATGGAAAGAAAATGCAAAAAAAGAAAGTGCAAAGAGCAAAGGAGAAGGAAAAGGAAAGGGGAAGTGGGGGTTGTGCTTGGAAAAGGGGAGGTGAGAGAGATAAGAGAAAAGGGAACCGGTGAATGAAATGAAATCCACCCGGAGAGCTCAACAGTGAGAGAAGAAAATAAGATGAAGGAAGATAGGATGTTAAAGAGATTAGTGGATTAAAAGGTGAGGAAGATGGACACCGAGGACCAGAAAGAGGGAAAGAAAAGATGTGGAGAAGGAAATTAAATGGTCAGGATACACAGAGAAAGTAAAGGAAGAGGAGATGAAGAGTGAAAGAAAGAAGGAGAGACGGTGAAAAGAGCGAGGGGATGAATGGGATTTATTATGAAGGACAGGCAGGAGGAGGAAGATTGAGAAAGAGGCCAAGGGAAAACACAGAGTGGGTAAAAGAGAGGGAAGAAAATGTTTGAGCCAGAGAGTAAATGGTGGGGAGGAAGAGGAACAGAGGGAAATCACGTTGGAGGCAAAAGTGAAGGAGAATTAGATGAACAGAGGGAAGAAGATAAGGAGAGAGGGTAAATGAGCAGAGGAAGAGGGAGGGAAAGTGTGCAGCGGAGAGAGCAAAAGATAAGACATCGCCAAAAACAATGGGAGAGGAGGAATTAGGACAGGGCCATAGTAGGAGGATAACAATGATAAAAGATTACAAAGGGAGAGATGAGAAAATCCAGAGAGGAAATGGACAGAAGGACAAAAAGAAAATGGGAAAAGAGGAGGACGGAGGACAGAGGACAGAGCGAGGAAAGGGAGCAAAGGAGCAGCTACAGATACAGAAAGGCTATTATCCTGAGGGGAGTGTTGTTTTGTAAAGCTGGTGTGTTAAGACACACATACACACACCTCAGAGACAGCAGTGTTTGTAGTGCTGGGAGGAACAAAAGGCTTTAAGTAGGCAGTAATGTGATCAGTGCTCTGACAAGCCCTGGAAAGCCCACGTCTACGAGGGCACTCGTCTGTGTGTGTGTGTGTGTGTGTGTGTGTGTGTGTGTGTGTGTGTGTGTGTGTACATGTTGAGACATATATGTGCAGACAAGCACATGTAGGTCTTGGTCAGGTGATCATGGACATCAAATGTAAGTATAGGTGTATTCTGAGTGTGTCAAATGTTATCAGTGGAGTAAAGATATGTATTTTGTTGTTTTATTATGTGTGTCAGTTTGTATGTAAGCTTAATTTAAATATAACATGACTGTTGTTAACAGAGAGTATCTAACATAAATAACACTGAATACTGAGTTGTAATTAAAGCAGTGTACACCTGCTGTTGTTGGACAGTAAGTAGACAGTAATGTGATAAGTGCTCTGACAATTAGAGCTAACTGATCTGATAACAATCCCTGACTTATTTCTCTCCTGAAACATATTTGAGAAGCGGGCGCCCACATAAGAGACCGAAGCAAATGCCGCCTTGTTTACCAGTGTTACTCCAAATCGTTAATATATTTTCTCTATACAAATATATCAGCCGGGAGCTTTAAAAATGTCGGCTCCCCAGCCATTATATTGTGATGGGTGATTCATTACATCTTTATATGACATGGGTAGCGGTACAGGATGCCACATCTACTTTGCCTCTGCCACAATCAATTCACCGGGCTTTACACAACAGAAATATATACAGAAATGATACCAATTAACATCAGTCTTACAGAATGGCTCTCTTAGGGGATGTATAATACTTAAACACAGATGCATGAAAAAAGATAATCCTTTAAAGGCCATTTGTTGTCATTTTCATGACAACAACAACTTTGAAAATATCCATTAGCCGTGTTAATTCATGGCATGCTATCAAACTCCTCAGCATTTCATATAAATATACCTGCCTGACTGAATCTACATTTAGCAGAATAAAAAAAACAGTAAATGTAAACACCTTGAGGGATGTTTATGTAAATGACTCACCTATTTGATAATTCATTTTTACATATAGACCAGTAAAGATAGAATTTCATCAGCTGACTCATCCTCGTCAGATTGGTCCTTAGTTAATGTGTGCATGTGTGTTTGAGTCTGTGTTGTCAAGATGAATGGAGGTGACTCACCCCGATAATGGCGTTGAGTTCAGCCATGGTGACCTGCTTGGCCCTCTCCACTGCTTGGACCACCTGTTGCTGGTGCTACACACACAAACAGCAAATAAACACACATTCATGCAATGCCACAGAAAGAAAGAAAGGATTAAACTGCATAATTAACTGTATGTCACAGTAGATTGTGCAAAGTAAACATAATGTGTACTGCATGTACAGTCAGATATCACACAGTCGAAATCATTACATGAACCAAACTTGAGAAAATGTCTGGATTGGGCAACGATGCATTCACAAAACACTGACGGAAAAGTCCCACACACATTAACACACATACAGTGCACACACACACACACACACACACACACACACACACACACACACACACACACACACACACACACACACACACACACACACACACACACACACACACTCATAGCTACACTAACTAAAATCTCAGTTCTGTTTACACAAAATAACAATGTAATCAGTCACACAAACGCAAATATGCATGCATGCAAAAGCGCTTGTGCGCGCACACACACGCACACACACACACACACACACACACACACACACACACACACACACACACACACACACACACACACACACACACACACACAGTGTCAACATTGAACAAACTGACAGCGCTGTGACCTTCATGTCTTCAGGCAGCAGTGCACACTCACACTCTCAGACAAAAAAGAAGTGTGTACACACTCTCACACATAATCAGCGCACACAAGCCAGAGCCAAAATACAACAAAATTGAAGAAAAAAACCATTAAACTCAGAACAGAAAAGCTTTCAACGTCATTAACGTTTGTTCTCTTTCTGGTGAATTTTGACTTTACCAACGGTATTATTACATTATTTTATTTTTTTGGGTAGTTCACATGATCTGAAAACAAAGCAGCAGGCCTGGAGGCAAGTTAGTGCGTCACTTGATTCCCAGTAAGGTGGTTTCATTAATTTAAGCTTTACTAATAGTAACAACTAGGTAGGGAACAGTTCATGGCTTGGGACAACAATAAAAAAATTAAAATAACACAAAAAAAGACAGCAAACTGCAAAAATGCTTGTCACAAAGGGAAGCTACAAGTGCTGAACAACAATGCAGAATAAATTAGCACTAATTATATATATATAAAAACATAACACTGTCCCCTCTTTCTCTTTCTCTGAGCCTTCCCTTCATCCGGAGCGATCAGGCTAACTCGTGCCGTCATTTGTAACATAGCAACCAGACACAACCACAACATCTCGGCTGAAAAACCCCTCTCAAGTGCTCCCAGCTGGGCGTTTTCAGAAGAGAGCTGGACATTGTCAGCTGGAGAAAAAAAAAATGCCTTGGTGGACACGGGTCCTTATTGAGGCAGTTTTGCAATAATTGGGATGAAATGCGAAATTATGGCCACAAAATTAACCATAAAGTTTATTCAACACATTTCTTTTTTTCACATGAAATATTTCTTGAAGTACTTGTGTAAAAGCATTGCAATGCATTGCCGATGTTTCTGTTATTTTTCACGATTCATTCAACTTGAACGCGAAAATTAAAATCAATGTTTTTTTTTGAAAATATAATGAGAACTTCTGAATTAATATTTTGCTCAGCATTCAATTTAATGTATTCTGGTTCATTGATTATTCTGAATGCAAAGAAAACGTGATATAGGCCTGGGGTGTGAATAATCATCTCTTGATTATGTGTGTGCATATTTTGTGTTTATCCGTAAGTGTGTGTCTGGCAGTGGTGACACTTACCTCTTGAGAGAGGAAAGGGATGATCTGAGCGCAGATGGCACTGAGACGCTTGACAATCTCCGCCTGTGATGGAAGGAGAGAGAAACGGAAGAGAGAGAGGCAGAAGGAGAGAGAAAAGGATACATTATGTTACATATTGTTAAAAAAAAAGTACACAATGTACACAGCTTATGAAACACATTTACTGCATTAAAACATCTTTCTAATAAGGGAGGAATTCTGTCAGCGATCACTCCATGAGACAGAGAGAAGAAGAGAGAGAAGAGAGGAACATGTGGGAGTGAACAACAGAGGAGGAAGGATGGAGGCAGCGTGAGAGCTCCAGTCATCCTCGGGTCTTTTAGCACCATCACACTCTCATTTAGCTCGGCCTCACACACTCTTCAGTCTTCCTCCATCTCTCTCTTCCTTCTCACACATACAGTACACACGCCACACATGCGCACGCGCACACACACACACACACACACACACACACACACACACACACACACACACACACACCCCTCTAAAGCTCTCCACCTGCCATAGCCGGCTGTCCGGTGCGTCTATTTCCTCAAACTCGTAAAACCCATAAAAACGCACACACAGACATGCACACAGGCAACGTGCACGCTCACTTAGCGAACCTACTAAGCATCCACAGAATACGGCTGGCTGCACACATGGACACCTAAAAACATACGCGCACACACACGCTCTCTGTGTGTGTTAGTGTGTGTCATACACACACACACTAACACACACCGAACCTCTGCGGTGTGTCTAATTCTATCTGTCTGAGTGCCCTCAGCCTCATTTTGTTCTCTTCTTCACTCAGCCGTTCTCTCTTTTGCTACAACAGCTCTCACACTGAGCCATTATTACCCTATTCATCCTCTTCCTCCCTTCCTCCCCTTGCTCCCCCTCCTTTGCGCACTTTGTCTCGTTTTCTCTCATCTTTCTGTTTTGCCATATTATTCCCTTTCTCTCTATTTTAATTTACCCTCCCTCCTTTCTCGCAGCTGCCGTTTTTCTTCCTCCAACATCAGTTGCTCGCTTCTCTTTTTTCTTTGTTACTTTGCTGTCAAACATTTCCACGGCCGTATACATTTTTTTATATATATTTTTCCTCTCTATATCTATTTTGCTTTCGTTCTCTTTATCCCTCTCTCCCCACTTATATGTGTTTCTGGCACTTGCAGATACTGGAGAAGAAGAGAGAAAGACAGCAAACGGGCGATAGAGGGCAATGCGATGACTGACAGGGCTGTATACCCATCATATAAAGGCTCACACACACTCTCTCTCTCTCAAACACACACACACACACACACACACACACACACACACACACACACACACACACACACACACACACACACACACACACACACACATATGATCAGCCAGCCTGTCAGTTACAGCCAGTCTCATCATGACTTCATAAACTGGCTATCACCAGACACACAGCTCTGTTCCAAGGACAGACAGTCTTATCACATCATACATGTGTCAACCTATGCATGTGTGTGTGTGTGTGTGTGTGTGTGTGTGTGTGTGTGTGTGTGTGTGTGTGTGTGTGTGTGTGTGTGTGTGTGTGTGTGTGTGTGTGTGTGCCTAAGTTCCTCAGTGTATTTGGAAAGATACACATGTATAGTGTGTGTGCTGACCATACAGAGGAGAGTGACGGCGAGAGAAAGGAACAGAGATGAGAGAAAAAGACAGATAGAAGAGACGGCGGAGGATGAGTTTTTACAACATTTAGCCTATTACTGCTGTTAATTTATGATTTCACTTATTTTAAAGCCTCGTATATGTGTGTCTATACTTGGCTCGACTTTATCCCCTTATTTACTTTATTTTCATTGAAATATACTGCATTATTTATTCTGAATCAACTGTCCTCCCCTCAGTTATATCTCGGCAACTAAACCATAAAGCTGCCTCCCAAATAACAGGTTGTCCTCAGGCCACAGATAAATTCAGATGGCCTGGCTCAGATTTGGTCACATAAAAGCCAATATGACGGGACTGATGCTGGACCATAAGTCACAACTAAACATAACTGAATAGATATCAATAACAGATGCAAACAGTACAAAGAAAGCTGTTGCTTAATTAAGTGGAAGCATTAAAAGGGCAAAAAACCGTTTCAGTGCAGCTTTCAGTGAGAATTAGTTTACAGCAGAAGAAACATCAGCCACTCTGCACGACCTTGACAGCTACAATAATATTTACTCAAACAAGTTCTGAAGAGATTCATTAATTGATTAATGACACCCTAGTGACCAATTATGTTTATGATATTGATGAATTGATGAATAACGCATAAACTAAAACCGTATCAAGTAAAAACTAGAATTACCACCTTGTGGTTGTTTGCCTCATGTTGCAGTTTACATCCATGTCTGTCCAAAATGTCCTCACTTCATCATTTTATCCTATAACAGATTTGTGTGAAATTATCATAATAAGCAAACGTAATCTTTAGATATGGCCAACAACATGTTTTGTGGGGTCAGTGACCTTTTGACCACCAAAATCAAATGAGTTCAAGTGGACGTTTGTGCCAAATTGGAATAAATTCCCTCCGGACTGACATCCGCCCCCAAAAACATTAAGAACATGAACAATGTTGTGCTTAGCTTACACTTGTTTCATATGTTTGAGGCTACCCATTACACTGTATAGGAAGTTACTAGTTACCAACAGGGCTAACGTGAGCTGGGCTAAAGCAGTCTGAGCTGAGCCAGGTGTCAGAAAAAAAACACGCCACAGTCTCGTTCCACAGCCCTGCCAAAGCACAGACACCAGGGAATACTGGCAAAGACTGGCCGGATGGAGGGATGAACGGATGGAGGGATGAATGGATGGGCAGATACAAAGGAAAAGAGGGGGCTGGTCAATAAACACCTGAGGGCAGATATGCTGCCAACTGGCTGGGGGACAGAGAGAAACAGAGAAAGAGAGGCTTGGAGTGAAACACAGATAAAACATAGGTGAAGGACAAAGAAGTACACAAAAGCTTTTCATTTAGAGGAGCAAAAAGATACAGAATTATTCTAAATGATTAACAGACAAATAAATGGAGGAATGGAAATCGGGGTAAGTTTAGAGAAGAAAAAAACAAAGACGACAAAGAAGATGTAGGAATTAACTGCTGGACAAGGACAACCTGTTCCAGAGGCTGTGGCGCATATTAGCCATGGGACACACACACACAAACGCACACACACGCACACACACACACACACACACACGCACACACACACACACGATCATTGACAGGATGAAAACATCAACCAGCAAAATGTTTTTATGATCAGTGCCATGTTGCTGCATGTCAATTGTCGATACGTTTTTTAAATATATTTTTTTAAATATTTTTCTGCAGAAACATCTAATAGTTTATAAGCATGGAAGTCTAAGCACACAAAGAAAAGGTCATATTTTGTCTCAGTCGTAAATCCTTCCTCGACCCGACATTTTGCACCAGCATTCAACCTTCAATCTGGAAAAAATGCATCAGAGAACAAGGAACCAATTTCGACACCAACACTCTGCTCAGTAGACCAGAACGCAATTCAGCGACAAGAGTTGTGCTTTGCGTAAGAGGCCTAATTCAAAATGTTTCTTGACTGGAAAAACTAATTCTCCTGCACTTACTTTGCAATCCCTATTGCTACAGTACTGCTCGCTCTCCACCCACATGTTTAACCCACATGCACAAGCGCAACATGTTCCTGCCTGTTCTGAGAAGGTTGTCAAAAGGCGTTTGAGGAAATGTAGAAAATGACTCGAAACAGATGACTAGACTAGAAAACGCAATAACATTCACTCATAAAATAAGTCACCACACACTGATGGTGTACCAGCGGTTTCTTTAAATAATGACCAGCGACTGACTTTTCTGACAAAGTCAAAGCTTGTTTTAAACGGAGGGGGTCCTATTGGAGTAAGATCTGCTCCCAAGATATTGTCTTTCAAACGCTTGGAACGAAGAGACATCCTGCGTTGTGTAACTGCAACACATTGGCCGGCTTGTGAGAGGTAAAAAGTGACGTATGAGGCCGCATACGTAATGCCTTCTAATCAAGACCGGGAATGTAGACCGGCTCAAAAGGAGTGATGAATTGACAGAAAACAACATCACGTTTTTTCCTTGAACACTTTTTCGCTCGTGACACTAAAAGTTAACTGGAGCTGGAACATTGGAGAAGACTATCGCCTGTGAAAGATCAGCATTGTATTTGGTCTCCCAGCATGATGGTAAGCAACAGTGACCGCGCTCATCGTGCCAATAAAGCTTGGCGAATTTGAATGTGACGAGCGTGGGTTGAGATTGGCACGGGACGAGGGAGATTGTGCCCAGTGTGCTCGGGCACCGCCAGCTGTGCCAGCCTCCGAGTCCCACTACGGATGAGCCAGCCAGCTTTATGGAGATGGCCCGTGTGTGTGTGTGTGTGTGGGGGGGGGGGGTGGGGGGGGGGGGGGGGGGTGATTCCACACTCCTCTACTTACTCTAATTGCTCTCAACAATAATCTCTGCCATCACTTTTAGCTCCTACGCTTTCTCTGTTCCTAGCACCTCTCTCTGGGCTGTCACTGGAACGGTTGCTGGTTTGAATCCTCGGCAGTCGTTCTGGAGACAGAGTGAGCGATGGAGCACTTAACCTCCGACAGCATAGGGCTCCGGTTGTAACAGGCAGCTTCACAGTGAATGTGTGCCACAGTGATGCATGATGTCGACGTAAAACACAGCATGCGTGCTCAGTCAACTTGACTTTTGGAGAGAAAGAAGGTGAAACTAAATGATTTTGTGGTGACAGAAGAGTGCTGAGGCTCTGCCCTTTACACTTCCTATGACTGATTGTTCATAATATAGGCGATGCAGAAATTAAGGCTTATTTCACTGTTGCACTCAGGTTGACTTGATAACTAAAAATGCCTAAAAAAAAAAAATGTAATGTGTGTGAAATGTACCTAAATAGTGTGTGTAACTGTGTATGCAGCCCAGTTATGAGTCGGAAATGATTTCCTTGTTCACTCATTCACTATTTCCATAATAAACACTAAATTAGAGCTGTAAAGCTGGTTAATCAATTAGTTTATCAACGGAAAATGAACGGTAACTATTTTAACCATCGATTAATCCTCGTGTCCTTTTTCAAACAGAAACTGCAAACATCATCATCATCATCATCATCAGCATGTTTGCGTCATCACTGACGAGTGCCGGGCCTAGTTACTCTAATATTCACATTTATCAAAAAGCAGTGTGCATGCCATGGAGTGATTAGGGCCGTATCACACACAAAGCCTCACAGTTTGTGCTCTGCATGTGCACGGCTGCAGAAAACCCTCATTTATTTTCCAAGAGTCAGAGGGTGTGTACACATCTCACGCGCACACACATACACTCGCACACACAAACACACACACACACTCCTGGAGCTTATCTCTGTCCCCTGCTTTCTAATTGGACTGCTCTCCCCTCTGTGAACAGTTTAAGGTAAATATTTGTAGCCAACGACGCACTAATCACCCACTGATTGGGGTTGCAGGCACAGAGCTGTTCGATGAAAACAGCCACTCCTGCTTCCTCTCTTTCAACCCCCACTCCCCCTCCTCCTCTCTTTCCTCTTTCTCTCCGTGCAATCACCCGTCTTCATTCTCTATTCTGCTGGCTTTTTCTTCTTCTTCCACAGTATCTCTCTCTCTTTCTGTCCACTCGCTCTGTTTTCCCTCAGTGCATTTGGCCTTGCTCTCTTGCTCTCCTTATCTGCCCTCCTTCTCATTCTCTCTCATTTCTTTCTCCTTCTTCCGCTATCTTTCTGCCCTGCTTCACTCCCAGACTCTCCCTCCCTCCCGCTCTCCTTTCTTTTCTTGCTCACTCTTGTTTTCCTCTCTTCGCCCTCTCTCTCTCTCTCCTCTGGGCAGCGAGCCAACTCCTCTTCCCTGGCACCGAGCCAACTGCTCTCCTCCTCTTCGCCTCCTTCTCCCCTGCCTCCCTTCCTCTATCCCCCTTGCCTCTGATTGATGGCCCCTCTATTCTGGAAGGAGAGGAAGAGAAACAGAGAAAGAGAGAGAGGGGAGAGGAAAGGGGAGCAGCAAAGCACACACGAACACCGAAACACACACACGGTCACACACAGAAACACTAGGGGGCACACACACACGTGCACACAAGTACTCTCAGAATTGTGCACACAAATACAACTACACACACACTAAAGCCACCACAAACAGTCATTCGCACGCACGCACGCACGCACACACACACACACACACACACACACACACACACACACACACACACACACACACACACACACACACACACACACACACACACACACACACAATCCAAACAGAGCAGAGGAGAGCACACATACAAAGAGCTGTGTGCAGAGCAAGCAGAGCCTCACAGCATGAGACCAACAAGCACACGCACACGCACAGAGAGAGAGAGAAAGAGAGAGACACACACACACACACACACACACACACACACACACACACACACACACACACAAACACACACACACTTCCTCAGACACATAAAGACACAGATTCAACCTTCAGTGCAGATAGACAGCGGACCAGGCAGCAGAAACATTTAGAATATAAAATACAGACAGCTCACTCATCCAACACACACATACACACACACAGGTGGGTATCCATCACAGTTACCAACATGTAGAAACAATGACTTCACACAAACGCACGTAAGCCTGTATGCCAGGACATAGATAGATGCATGGTGCATAAACCCCTGCAATATACATAAACACATACTGTACACACAAACACAAACTCACACAGGGAATCTATATAGGCTATGTGGCTGTGACACAGAGAGAGAGAGGGATCTAGTTGGTTGTAAAACTACAACCCCAACTGTGAGATTCCCCCTCTCTGGCTATATTATAGACATTATGCCATTCGTCATATTCACACACTGCCAGCTCACCAGCTTGCATTAACAGACTGCGTACGGCTTCAAACTCATGTCGTCTGCAATGTAATCAGACACAAAGTAGCCAGAGTAGCAAAGCTGACAGTACAGTATGCATGCATGAATGCAAAGGGATGCAAAATGTGCACACACACACACACACACACACACACACACACACACACACACACACACACACACACACACACACACACTCACAGTTTCTCATATTTTCCGTATCGCCTCAGGCAGTTCTTAATTTGGGCCTGCACGCACTGAGTACTTGAACACTCATACTTCTTATGGCGTGGGGAGAGCAGGTACATTACTCACAATTATAACAACCAAGCCAGAACATCCTCGTTGGAAATTGACTCTGAATGTCAAAAGGAGGGGGAAAAAAGACGAAAGAAACTTCATAAACTAAAGCGTCTAACTTAATTGGCTCACTGCAGTGCAAACCAGACCAAGGACACAGGGGGTACGATCTGTCATGACACGGCTCCTCCCCTCTTCATGGTCACTAGCTATATTTCAAAACAACATTCTGAAAGTGGCCGTCCATATTATAATAATTACTCTGAAGACCATTAGATGACATAATTTCAACTGGTCTTACTACTTGCTAAATTGTATTGATGTACACTTGACTAAAATAAAAATGTGTCTACAGCCTTGCTAGCAGGCAACACAACGATGCTTTAAGGTATATGTCAGCATCCCAATGCTATGAAATACAAGAGAGCCACAAATTCATCAGGATTGTGTTCACATGTCTTGTGGGAACATGCATGTCTGGACAACATTTTGTGCAAATCCATCAGGTAGAGGTTGAGGTATCACATGGGATGTGGAGCAGTCATATAGGATAAAAAGCCACATGATGCGCCTCAGAACACTATAGCACCTCATGTGTCCAATTCAAGCTCTGGTCGCAGAACATGGTAGTACATGCAGCAGCTATCATATACATGTGTACACGTCCGTACACACACATGTGCACACACATGCGCACACACACATGCGCACACACACACCCGCACACACACATGCACACGCCAATACAGCCTGTGCAGCTACTCAGAGCTCCTCTGCCAGGGTGACAAAGCCATTACGCTAAAAGGCTAGCTCCCTGGGAATTTAATCACTCGTTTTCACTCTCATCTCATCTTTCTCTCTTTCTTTTTCCACTGTTTTTCCTTCCCTCAACTTATTTTCTATCATTCCTAAAGGGTTGTGTCACACTCTGTTCCCCGCTCTCTCTTTCTTTCTGTATGCCTCATTATTCACAAATGGGCTCTGTTACACATGTATGCACAGTCATACACACATGGTATGAAAGGGAATGAGAGCGAGAGACATCAAAGCTGCAAAACACACGCACACCCACACCCACTCACACACACACACGCACACAGCGCAGATGCTACAACATGTGCAGAAGGACTGCATACACCAATCATTAGAGAACGTAAACACACACATGCACACAAGTGACAAAGTCACTTGACCTCTCCAAAGCAGTGGTTGACCCACATATGCAGGTTAATAAAAAAACTCAAACCACAACTGTGGGATTATCGACTGACTGGGTGATGGGAGTAGCAGAGAGAAAAAAAGCACAAGGCAGAGGGGATGGAAAGAGTGAGATTGAGAAAGAAAAAGGGGAAAGAGAGAGAAGCCCAATCCTATTACGAACCAAAGCGGTGAGTTGAAAATGAAGGCATCTCTCGCTTTTTTCCCTCACTTCTAGTACACTCTCTCCTCCCTCCCAAATGAACTGAGGATTCAGGTCACAACTTCAGCCAAATATACCAACACATGCACGCTCACTCGCACTCGCACTCTCTCTCTCTCTCACACACACATGTGCACACACAAACACACACACACACGCACACGCACACGCACACACACACAGATAAAAAAAAGGCTAGACAGCTAGGTCTAATTAGACGGGAAGATAAGCGCATGCACACAATCTTTTTTTTGTATACAACACAAATAGAAAAACATTCTCTCATGTGATCTCCCTCTGCTGCTTAATCGTCCTCAGTCCCAGTTTCATTCATTTACTTAGTTTATATCTTCACTTTGTTCATATTTTTTCTAGAATTTCTCCCCTTTTTTTCAGCTTCATTAACAGTTTTTTTTAAATTTTTTATATTTTAAATACTTTTATTGTGAAGAATTGGATCCTCATCAGACATGGTATCCAGTTAAGCATGCTTCATTTTCCTTTTTTTAACGGAAATAAACACATATCAAAGAACTAAATACATTTATTTATGGTATGACTACTAAAAATGACAGTAATGCCAGCACTGTTTGCTAAATAACACAAACTATCCCATAAAAGAGAGTGCAAAGCAAAGACTGGGCTACTCACTCTTGTCTGTCACACAAAAGCGCACACACTCCCACACCCTCCGCCTATGCGTGGTGGTGAAATGAAAGGAGGGAACAGGAAGGAAGGACAACCAGCTGCTTCATCTGTCCTCAGGAGTCCACGGGGGAAACAGTCTGGCTGCCGAGCTTCCTGACTATCAAACACAGCCTCCATAATATCCTGCCTGGTCCGTGAACCCCGTTGTCTTTCTATCTAGCATTCTGATACAGTCTGTAAAGCCTATATATATGCTAACACTGGTTCTTATGATATCCTGTCTCGAGTGTGTGAACCTAGCATTTGTATGGCAGTTGGTAAAAAGAAAGAGTAAGATATAGCTGGAATGTGAACACAACTTCAATGATATCCTGATTAGTATCATATTAGTGGAGGTCACGATCCGAAGTGGTTTAAGGCAACTGTAGAGCTGCTGGTTTAAGGAAGAAGCATGGCCACCAAGCACTTTGCTAAATGTATATTATTTAAGTACTATGCTGGCATTTGGCTTACTTACAAGTCGCTAAGTTTTAGGGTGTTAACTCACACTGTTATTATCCTAAAACGCTTAAAATTAGGAACCAGCTAGAGGTCAACTATAAGATCAAGGACAGAATGACATCTTTGAGTAATGGGATGCTCTCTCTTACCACTGGGACTGTTTTATTAAATTTATTTGCTTTTTAAAAGGAATATTAATTGTTTTCGCCACCTAGAAGGCTAGCATCTTATAGCATGAACTAGTATAAAAAGTAAATTGTGACCCAGCTTTCAACTACACAGGCCCCTCCAGGTTCTAACGGTCTAATCTCTAATTATGCTCCCTCGCTGCCCATAGCCTTGTTGCCTATAATGCTGTAACAGGCCCCTAAAAGGCAAACAAATTCCAGCATCCCAGCCGCCTCCTAACATTGAGAACTTCTCCTGCGCAAACATTTATTGGTGTCACAGCTCAAGGTGTAACCTTATGTAAAAAGCCCAATTTGTGTGAAGGATTTCCACCTTTGAGTCCACAGTATTTCAAATCAGCAACCACCCAGGTTTCACTCAGACGGGCTGCTACTTTGTACCGTGGGATATCGATTTCTAAATAAATCAGGGAGACGTTTTTACGCACTTAAAAGCGGTAATCATAATGAATTAACAACACCAAGCAATCCAACCTGGAGTTAGCTTGACCGTTCCCAGTAATATGATTGTGTAGTGACTGTTAATGATGCAACATTAGCTAAAGTCATGTGTTTTTATGCACTGCTGCTCCATTTCCAGGTAAATATAAGACACTAATACTGTATGTGTTTTTTCTGAAATAAAGTGGGTATGATGTCCCCACAGTATCAGTGTAAAGATAAACCCTTACAGTTATCTGACATTTCTTTTGTGATGCTCTGTTAGATCCCACATTTCACTCCCAGATAGAAGAGCTATGTTACCAATTATAGTGCCAAAGTAAATACAGTGTGCATCACGAACTGTAGGAAAACATGCTAACCGCCCGAGTCACTCTTAAGACAGACAGGCATTTCTCTTTTCCTGCAATCAAAATAACCCACAGTCAAAACTCTCCTCATGAACAGCATTGGCCAGCTGTGTTCAACTCCAATTACGGAGATATTCATTTCCATAATGATGTTGTTATTTAGTATGTAGTACTCAAGTAGCACTACTTTCAGGCAAGTAGCTGAGATGCTTTACATACTTGTCCAAAATGGAAAATGTCGGCCTTTTAAAAAAAATTGAAAGGGATTTGGACAATAAAATGAAATGTACTCTTTTTACTTTGTTATTGTGGTTAATTTCATAAAAACACCAAATTTAAATGTTGATATGATTGCATTTTTTATTTGCTTTTGATTGAATTTGTTTCTTCCATTAGTAGTAGCCCTCTCTAATATCTCTTATATTGCTGTGAAAACATGTCATTAAAACAACTGTATTTAAACACATCATGAGAATGTTACAATCATCAACTAATTGACAGAGTTTACTTGCACTTGGCAAGCCTTAGTGTCGAGCCCAGAGTTCAGCCCGCTGGAACTAAAAACCCAGACTTGACTCGGGCTGGCAGGTCCAAACTATGTCCAGTCTAATCAGATCTGGGCTCCAGTTCAAATTCTGCAAGATCTCCGAGTCAATATGTCAAATAAATGAGTGGATCATGGTGCATTACAAGCATCGTAAGACGAAAAATATGTTTATTTGGTGTATTCGAGTCGAACACAATTTGAATCGGGTAGAACCATCGTCCGTCCTGATTGGGTCTGACTATCCTTGGGTCCTTTTTCTTTCGGTTCTCTTTTTTCTCAAGATTACTTTTATGCACGTCTGGTACGTTTCCAATAACTTTGGCCCTGTGAAGACTTCTATTTGAAAACGCACCAAACAAAGTACAGCAGCTATACTTTCTTACCTAAGAAAGTATAGCTGCTGTTGAGTACTGCTGCAGTATCATCTTGCTTCCACTGAGAAGTTGTGGGCTCTGAGCTTTGCTTAATGGCCCTTTGAAGTTAGCTGTGGAAGGAACAGCATATCCCATTCACTTCCTGCCTTTCATATTTTTCCGGGCTGCACTCTGGTCACAAGCTCTTGGGGCCGCCTCCACCTTCTGCTGGACACAAGTCTCACACAGCCTCTATTCTTCTTCGCCCTCCCGCCATCATCCTGTTATCCTGCTGCTAGAATCAGCCGAATACAAATACAAAAGCTGCTTCAATCCATTCACCACACAACCTACAACAACACGTACAGCACATCATCATATCTGTAAGCTGTCCTTGGCCATCGGCTGTGAGCCCACAGCACATGACTGAATTACGGAGACCCTGAATATACATGTGATGCGTCCGCACATAGCACGAGATACAAGCAATAACTATCCAGGCCCCAGAAGTGCTATATCAATGAATATAGAACAACCACAAAGAGCAGAGTAACATCCTCATAGCCTCCCGAGCTCCTCCAGGGTATACAGCTAGAGTATATATATATATATATATATATATATATATATATATATATATATATAGTATGATAATGAAAGTGAACCAAGTGAGATAACGTGACGGTGAGTGCGCGTATGTGTGTGTGTTTCAATGTATCGTACACAGCTTAAGAGAAGGAAGGGGGGAGATGCTATCTTTCAGATACAATCATCTGAGAAAGAGGGAGCAGGAAGAGAAGAAGGGAGAGAAATGCAAAGGGAAACGAGGGAGATCAAGATATCGAAAGAGAGCTGAGGGTGGGGTTGAAGATAGAGAGCGAGTGTGAAATCTAAAGAGGGAGAGAGAGAGAGAGAGAGAGAGATGAAAAAAGAGAGGCTAAAAGGAAGGCTAGGAAGGAACGGGATGACTGTTACAGCTCAATTAATGCCGGGACACGAGATGGCCCTGCCACTGATAATGACAGAGCGTGCAATAGAGAGAGAGACAGAGAGGGGAGAGAGGCAATAGCACTGATCTCGACAGGATGTTAGGAGGAAGCTGGAGGGGGGAGGAGGAGGACGAGAGGAAATAAGAGCAGATACTGTTAAATCTATTCATGATTCATTATTTCTCACTGCGGCTCAAAGCTCCCCCCCTCCGTTGATGTCTCTCTCTATCTTCTTCTTTCTCCGACTGCCCTCCCCCTTTCTTTCCTTCTCCCTCCGTTGCTTTCCTTTTCTTGGCCCTAATTTTCATCTCCATCTCCTCCTTTTCTTTTTTTCCAGCCCCTCGTCTGTTCTCTGAGGTCTTTATCCGTCTCTTCTAAGGCTCCATCCTTCCTGTTTACCCTCTCCTCTTTCATCCGTTCAATTAATCTCCATCTCCTCTTTTCCTCACGCTCTCACACTTTTTCCAACATTAGCTCTCCCCGCCATCGCTCACATTTTCCCCGTTTCGCCATCTCCCTTACTCTCTCAACTCCTTTTTTCTCTACCGCGCTCTCTTTTCCTCAGTAAAAGTATCTTTTCTCAGTATCTTCAAAGTTCTAATTTTCTTTAATTATTGTACACTCACTTCTTTTTTTTTAAACCACCCACTCACTTGTCCAACCTCTCTCTCTCCCTTTATAACAACCTCTCCTTTTGTGCTTTATCCTCGCCCTCTTCCTTTTTCTCTGACACTCCTCATGCTATCTATTTTTTCAATCAGTGTCTCTTTTTGAGTTCCTTCATTTTATATTCTATCACGCTCTCTTTCTACCTGCTTCTTTCTATATTCTTTCTGTCAATTTCCGCTTCTGTCTCGATGTGTGATACTGTAAGTTCTCTTTTACTATCGGCCTCATATTTCCCTCTCGCTGGCTCTCATCCTGTTAAACCTTTTTACCAGCCCTCTTATTTATTTCTCTGAATCACTTTTTTTACATTACACTTTTTTTTCTATCTTTCCTCTCTCTCATATCCCCCCTTCTCACTCCTCTCACAGCCCTTTTCTCTGGTTCCTGACACCGGGCCTCTCCCTCTTCATCTATTTCTCTCTTTTTGTGTACTCTCATTCGCCTGACTGTAGCTCTTTGGTCTCCTTCTGTCATCCAAACCGCCTTGCCTTTCTTCCCCTTCTCTCCTCGGTCTCGTATTTTCCACACTCTCCCCTTCTTGGCCTCCCTCTGTCATCTTCCCCACATATCCCCCTCCTCCTCCTCCTCTGTCCATCTCTCAGAGGTACAGCCAGCACCCCAGTCCATTTCTTCTTTTTTGGAGCCGAGTCCAGTTCTACCCGGCTCTGTTGCCAGTCATCTCTCTCTCTCTCTCTCTCTCTCTCTCTCTCTCTCTCTCCTCTCTCTCTCTCTCTCTCTCTCTCTCTCTTCTCTCTCTCTCTCTCTTCTCTCTCTCTTCTCTCTCTCTCTCTCTCTCTTCCTTGGCTAATACTTTCTCTTCTCTTAACTAAAGTAAAACTTGCTCTGCATTTTTGATTTGATGGTTAAGGTCAAAGAATGTAAAAAAAAAAAAAAAATGACACTACTTTAGTACCATATTATAATTGTGGTCATTTGTGATAAAAATGGTAATTCTTTTACTATCTGAAAGTCCCAATTATATTTTTGAGAGAAGAAAATTGCATTTACTGAATTAGTGTGTCCAGTTGTTTTAAGTATTATTATCTAAAATATAAAATTTCCCTGTGGTGTGCAATTTTATGGTAATTGTCGACAATTTTTTACAAAATACAGCAGACACTACAATTTCACTCTTACTTGAAATACAGTTAAATAAATATATAATCCTGAGTGTGTCTGTACTATAGTTTAACTGAATGAAATGACGATATTTTCAATATTTGGTCTCTTTATTCTCCAATCTCTCTCTCATCATTTTGTCTGCCTGTCTCTCTTTCCCTCTTTCTGATTATTGCTCTGTCAATAGTTGTGTCTGCTGTGGGTTTAGGAATCAGTCTACACATCCATCAGTCACTTTTAATGTGCACATGTGTCTGTTTTCCCTTCTTTTTCACCAGAGCAACTATTACAACATAAAGTCCCGCTGAGGTTTCCTGCTTTCAAATGCGGTTCACGTCTTTGCTCCATGAGACCAGGACTGAACTTGGAGTTTAGAAGAATGAGGAATAAATCATGAGGAGCAGAGGGGAAACTTTCAAACAATTCCAGTTTCAAACACAACATTTTAAGTTCAGTTTGAAGTCTGGAGCTATAAAGGGTTACGCTGACATGTTTCTGACACAGAGATATGCATATCTTGTTCTTTTTAAATTAAATATTACCTCAAAGCTATGTTACATAATCTGTTCCAGATATAATGGTTAGTATTCATCTTCAAATCATGTAAAGTGTAGCAGACCAGCAGATGTTCTCTGGTACGCATTGAACGCTCTCCCCTACACCTACAGATGGTGCCTCAAATATTACAATCATAATCGTTTGCTAACACTTGTATGATGGCAACGACCCATCCTTCTCTTATCAGCTTAAAGCCGACATGAAATTGGGATCCAAGCTGATTTATATAGTAACCAATGGAATTATAACAAGGTGACCGAAAGCGTTTTTTAGTTTCAATGCGCTAGTTTGTGTCTATTACAGCAAATGTTTTTGGACCGGATCTTTCTTATTGCTATCACAAATTAAATATTGAGGTACAAAAACCAGCTTTTGCAGCAACTTTAGAGACAAGAAAGGTACACCTGCAATATTTTACTATATTGCCTAAAAATAAGAAAGAAAGGCATGGTGTCATTGGGAAACTGCTGTCTGCTTTATACTGCATGTGTTTGTGTTAGAGTGTTCCATAAAGCACGGTTTCACCTAAACACAACATGTTACCATAAACACAGGATATGGATTAGGATTAATGATGCAGATCATTCAAAATACGCCCTGATTGGCTCTTAAACTCATCTTGAATCATCCCCAACTAAAACCACTGATTGTAACATCAGCCCGCACACTGCACTGCAAGTATTTGGACAGAAATCCATTGTTTAATGTCTTTGTGCTATAATTACCTTGATCGTGAAATGACACAATGATTAGAAGTTGAAGTGCAGAATGCAGAGGCTTTCATTTGAGGGCGTTTTTTTAGAAAATGTTTCCAACAATGAGCTGCTTTCTAAATGCATTATGCCGGGCATGGTGGGGGAAAATCCATCCTCTCTAGTCTTTCATGACACTTAATGCCTGAGTCCACCGCAGTTAGCGTGACAGTTAGACAAATTAAGAGAGCGGGAGACACAGGCCTTAAAGGAAGATGCCATTCAACTGGATAATGATTCTGTCTCTCTCAAGTCTGCTCTCTTTTTTTGTCCATCTGCCTGGACATGTATCTGCCTGTCTGTAATTTGACCGTCCCCCTTTCCTGCAGTGTGACCCAGACAGCAAATTATCAGCAAGTGGGGACGGACAAGCAGTCACCGAGTCCTGAGAGCACACACTGCTCATCAGACACTTCTTCTTCCAAGAATACCAGATCTCAGAGAGGATAAATGGACACGATACTCAATCTACACGGACCTTCTTCTTCTTTTTTGTGCCTTTGAGCTTTTTACATTGTTTAGAAGAACCGGCGAGTGATTTCACACACCAGTCCTATCTATCTCAGGTTGTCGATAATCTACTGTCAATTAATCCAGAGTCTGTCGCCATCAGTTCTGTAAAACATACAGTCGCCATTGCTATGGTAACGCCTGTACCAGCCATCTTAATGGCATTATTATTCCCTAATTCTCACATCAGCAGCCATAGCTTGTTTTGCTCGATAATAGCCGAGGGAGAGACGGTCCACACAAATAAACATGGAGTCAGTAGGGATATCAGAATTGTGCAGGAAACACACTCTGCTGGTTTCATGCAACAGTTCTTGAGTTTTTATTCCATACGGAGGCGCAAAGAGGTAAACTACAGCGCTGTGCAGTGACCCCTTACTAAAACCAATAAAATCAACCATCCATAGCTCAGTGTTGAAGCTACTTGTTGCTCTTACTGATTCATCAGTAGTCTACCAAATAAAACATAAATACAAAAGATCCTTCCTGAATATAAAACATTATTAATTGTTTTGCCCAGTTCCTGGTCCTGATTTACAGTACCAAGTACTAGTAGCCGTGTTTTTTGTTATATTTTGCAATAGTGTCACTATTATTTATTTTACGTTTTATAATTGTTTTTGTATTGTTCATATATGTTTATATTTGGATTGTATTGTTTTTTTTTCTATTCTTCTGTTGTAATCTTTTTTTTTTTACACTTTTAGCTATGTGAAACAACATTAGATATACATTAGACATGTATTAAACATATCTGTAGGTATAGATGCATTATATTAGAACTTAATCTATAAACTATGATATTTTAGGATTAAAAATACATATATTATTCATTGAACAAAAAAACAAAAAAACACAAGTTGTTCAGTTCATGTTGAAATTACATTTGATAGTTTCTGTGTTGATGGAACATTTTTAAGCTATACTTTGTATTGAAAGGTGTGATAATATTACGTTCACTCTATTCACATATATAGAGGTCACTTAGTGTAAATACGAAATATAAATGAGGAAATTATCTAGAAAATACAATAAAAACCCACCCACACAAAATGACACACTGGTAACAATGTTTGTGTGTGTGTAAAATAACACATTCACCTCCTCCCGCCTACTCAAAAACAGCAGCTTCCAACCAAGTACACCAGCAGTGAGAGCAGAGTGAAAAACAGTCAAACTCACCTGTTTGTGCATCTCAATGTTGAGACCGTAGGACATCTCGTAGTACTGTGGAGACACAGATGACAGAGCTTCGTTAGCATTTTATACCCAACGTACACTCATACAGCCTTACACAATATCTCCCATTGCACATCTGTTGCTCAGTGTAGCTGCATATGCTGCTGTTTGTCAGTGTGGTTTTAATGAAAGAAAGAAAAGAGAATGAAAACTTTGGGAGAGCGAGAAAGTGAGTGTGTGTGTGTGTGTGTGTGTGTGTGTGTGAAAACAAGTTTGTGTGCGTCTGTGTATAGATAACGAGGTATTTATGTCTCTTTGCGAGTTACGTGCGATCACTGTATCAGCAGGTTTTTGTCTTTGCGAGGCAGCCAAATGAGCATGACTTTGTGTGTGTGCGTGCGTGTGTGTGTGTGTGTGTGCGTGCGTGTGTGTGTGTGTGTAGAATGTTGTAGTTTGTATTTGTGTGCCTATAAAGACCTCCAGTATGTATGATGCCCATCATAATAATGAGACTCTGTCAGTGCTTGCTGAGACCACAGTGCACTAAATGTGTGTCTGCACAGTATCTGTCTCTGTGTCTCTGTGTGTGTGTGAGATTGATAAACTTGTGTCTACAGTATGAGCGGGTGACTGTGGCTCAGTGGTTAGCATGCCCGTCTTTCAATCAGAGGGTCGGTGGTTCAAGCCCTGGCTCCGCTAGCCCTTGTTGATGCGTCCTTGAGCAAGACACTTAACCCTGAATTGCTCCCCGTTGCTGTGTCTACGGTGTATAGAGCAAAAATGTAAGTCGCTTTGGATAAAAGCATCAGCTAAATGAAATGTAATGACTCTACAACTATATTAGCACAAGCCCCTCCACATCAGGAGGTGGTCTGGCTCATAATGTGAGTGCCTTCACTCAGGTGTAAAATCAGTCTGCACAGATTGGCCACATTCCTGAAAGAACATACTGCGAAAGAACAAGATCAGTTTTCAGTATAGTAACCAATAACTCGGTCAGAATTGCATTCAGACAAAAAAATGAAAGATCAATTGATTCCGCCTCTTCCTGCTGTCTAGTGAGGCCGGCGCAAAGCTAATAACAACTCCTTCTTGAACAGAAGTCCAGACAGCAGCAACGTCTCTCCCCTCGACTCGGGACACACCAGGTTTTATTAATCAGTCATTATTAAAGGGTCATTTTACAACCCCTTAAAAAAATATTGAGGCAGTTGTTGAGTTACTCTTGAAGCCACATTGCTAAAATGTCATTGGTTCCAGCTTCTCAAATGTGAATATTTGCTGGAATAAGTCAATCTGGGCTTTTAGAAATAGCAATGGGCATTTGTTTACTACTTTCTGAAATTTTTAAAGAAAAATGTCAAAATATAAAGACAATCAATTGAGTAAAGAATTGGCAGACTGGGTTGGAATAAACATTTTCAATATGAATTAGATAACAAATCCAGAATCATACAGTGTGACATACAGGATAACATATCTATGCCATGCTCCTATCTGAGACTGAGTGTGTGTTTTGTGTGTATAGTTGACACCAACACACCTGTCTGTGTGTGTGTGTGTGTGTGTGTGTGTGTGTGTTTGCTAAATACCTTGTGTGCTACCGCCTCTGCACGTACGTGTGTGCCTGTTAAATGTGTTGTTCTCTCTGCTCTGTGTGCGTTTCCGTGTGTGTGTACATCAGTAATGTGCTGTAATGGTGTTGGTGGCGAGCGGCGTGCAGACAGCGAGGATCCGTCATGGTGACAAAGGCAGCCTCTGCCGCCGGATGAGCAACGCTCTGACTGATGAGAGCCAAACACTACTCTCTCTCTCTCTCTCTTCCGCTCTGAATTCTCTTGCTCATTTTCACTATATCGCTCTCTTCTTCCTCTCCATTTATTCCCCACCTCATTCAGTCCGTCCCTCAGACTCCTATCTCTATCTCTCAGAGGCTGTCAGGCCGTCCTTTCTATCACCCCTCCTTCTCTCTCTCTAGTTATTCTCCTCCTTCTTTCTCTAGCTGTCAGATGTTCTTTTGCTCTCCATTTCAGTCCATCTCTTTATTTCCTGTCTCATTTTACCCACTTGCTATCTTTGTCTCTCTCTATCCGCGTACATGCCTATCTAAATTCAAATTCGCTTTATTGGCGTGAGCATAATGGAGTACAGCCCTGCCAAAGCACCCAGTACAAGGTTTATACTATATGTGTGAGTAAAAAGTAAAGAAAACAAATGGTGACCACATTACCGCACTATTCAACACAACACCCAAAATACACATGACGTTACTATATATAGGATACTATGCGACGATAACGAAAGATTAACTAATCAGTGCCAGAATAAAAACATTAATTCGTAACAGCAGTGAGAACTATAAAAGACAAAAAGAGGGAACAGATTCTGACGGAGTTCAGTACAGTTGTGTGTGTTGTTTCGCTGGTTCCCCCCCCGAGGCTTTGACATGTTATGACATAATCTGCTGCTTCAGTGCCAATGTCCCCTAATTGTATAGAACATTTTGAGAGTGTGTTGCATTCTTGGTATTTGAGTTTTATTTGGGTAAAGTACTTGATTCTTTACACATTTCTTGGACTCTTTACCTTATAAAAAAAAAGATAACAAGTTCCAAGCAGTGAAGTATTCCAATTGTTTTATTTTATAGTTTTACTGATGAGAGGAATTGATGTTAACTCCGACCATAATGCATTTATTTAGTCTCATTTATTAACTATTTAACGTGTATTTGTCTCCAATAACACGCATAAAACAAAGTATGTCAAAATGGGAATAATTATATTAATATTATTGTATACTTTTCTATTTTGACACTTTGGCAACATTGTTTTTTTCTGAAACTTTAATGCCAATAAAGCCACATTGAATTGAACTGAATTGGATTGAATAAACCATTTCAAGAGAATATAAAGGTAATTTACGCACAACTTTGCTTGTTTGTTTTTCTTATTCGGTTCCCGGCAAAAACACTTGTGAAACACTGCTTTAAACCATGACTGGGAAAGTCATTTTTCAAAAAAATTGAAAACTTATCCACACCTTTCAAAATGCAACAGCAAGCAAATACATACAACAAATTATTTTTACAACAGAAAAAGTTGCTGTGTCAGTCGAGGCTTTAGATATCAGAAGAGATCAGAAAATGTTTATACGGGTCGCAGGCAATAGTCTTGATACAGACTGAAGTGTAGCAGGAAGTGTTCTATCTCTGATTTATCTCAATCCATTCATCATCCATCCATACATCATCCATCACCCATCATCCATCCATCCAACATCCATCATCCATCATCAATCCCTTGTGGTGTCCTTCTGTCTTCTGTCCTTTTACCTTCTTTTCCTCTCCCCATTATACTCTCACTCTTTGTTTTTATTAATCTACTGTATCATGTTCATCTCTGTCTTCACGTTTCTTTTCTTCTCTCTCTCTCATTCTTTCTCGTCTTAGTCATTTATATCAATCATCTTTCTCCTTTTCTTCGTCCTTGTCGAGTGCTATATCTATATTTTCTCCTTTCTCTCGCCCTGTTGAGCTCATCTCCGCTGTGTATTTTACTCTTCTTTCTTCCCATTTCTCTAGTGGACAGACTGATGTGAAAAAAATTTTCACGCACACACAATGTATTTTGTCTCTCTTGAATCTCTTTCACATGTCAAAATGAGCAAATACTTAATGCACTGACAACACACACACACACACACACACACACACACACACACACACACAAAACCCTGCTTTACAGCACACACAAACATACTTTAGTGAGCTCTTTGTGTTTCCATGTCTGCCTCTCCTCCAGCCCTCTCAACATGAAAGATCTTTGTTCTCCCTCCATCTCTCATCAGCCTCTCTCGTCACCTCTCCATCATTACACCTCACCTCAGCCCTCCCCATCTTTTTAAGTTAATTCTTGTCTGTCTCTCCTTATTAATTCCCCCCCGCCCACCATGAGCCTCTCTGCCATCACTCTCTTTTTCCACTCTCTCCTCTCTAGCATCCTCTTTTCATTTAGTATCTCACTTTTTTCCCACTACACCAACAGCTGAGTGCAACAACCATGGCCCTATTTGAATACAACCTTGCAAGTAACTAAATAGCTCACTTCAGCAGCTTTTCCCGGCAAGAGCTCTCCACTCTGGACTAAAATGAAGCGGCTGACTGTATATAACCAGCACGACATTACGGAAAGGAATGCAATAAAGGAATGATGGGAACGCCGCTCTGTAGCGCCGGAGGGAAAACGAGGAGGTTTGGGTTGGCGACAGTAAATGTTGAGGAGCCTTGATGCTGCCACTGAGGATTTCTGTGAGTCAGTGGACTGAATGGAAAGGTGTTCAGTTCTCTTCTGTCAAGTTTCATTGACAGCGTTTCATTACATATGCGATTCATGCATTCATATTTCTGAGAGAAATATTGCCCTTGTTATTCTACTGCATTTATTTGACAGCTGTAGTCACTTGATAGTTCACAGATTAAATCTGATAAGGAGTATTTACTTATTAACAGTAATGTTCAGTAGTTTCCTATTTTATTAAACTCAGGTCTAAAACTAAATGATGATGTAGTCCCGGATCAGATCACAGATCAGATCAGCACAAAGGAAACAAAAAGGAAGCAAATATAGCTTTTAGAGATCCCTGATCACGTTATATTTTTGCCGTTGGATCATTTCAACCACTCTGAAGTCTGAAGAAAAATGTTTTATACGTTATAATTATTTTTATATATAAAAAATGTCACGGAACGGAGTCCGAACGCATCATAATGTAACAGAACAGAACCTTCGTTCTCCTCTCGTCAGTTTAAACACGGAAAGGTTGTTTACAATGTAACATTATCAGAGATCAGAGACTAGAAAAGCATAAATGCCGATGTCCTGTTCGGTATCTTAAACTTTTTTTCACGCTGTGATGTTAACGTTAAACTGTGTAATTAATCCAGGGTTCACGTGGTGCACGTGTGTGCCGAACCGCGAGGGGGAATCCGTACGGATCAACAGTGATCCGTTACACCACTAATAAATAACCTTTCCAAGTTTACAATGAAAGCAAAACTTTGCAAGTCATACTCAAAGTAAAAGCGGCTTAGTCACTACGTTATGCACTAATGCTCATTGTACGGCCACTAGAGAGCTGCAGTATAATTGCTGATAACAATATCAAATTGTGATAGTTTATTGGTCCCTGCAGGTTCCGTTTCCTCCTCGCTCTCTTCCCTGCCGTGAGGTCAGATAGAGAACAGTCTCAGCATTAGGACAGCCCAAAACGTTTTAGGAAGTCGTTCATTTGCCAGGACTTTACTGGGACAAATCATGAAAAACTCACATACATTTCGTATTTGGAGTTCCTACCAACAAACTATGTTTTTTGTGGCCTGTATAGATCAGAATGATTTAACAAGCTTGATTTAACAAGCTTCTCAGATTTTGCAGGCTCATAAGAATATAGCTCCCCCCATCTGAGTATCTCAACCCACAGATTGAGAACTACCTTTGCAAAGATGCACCCTATTTTGCTTGCAAAACAATCATAGCAGACTGTTTTATTTTCGAGAGACTGTTTTAAAGTGACAGGCGTTAAAATTGAGCGTTTCAGACAGAATTTGAATACAGGTATATTTAGATAGACAGCATGAGAATGCAATTAAAACACGCAAACACGTTCTAGTAGAAACCGAAACCGAAAATACAAGTATTGTCAGGATCCCTGTCTGACCCATTGTGTGTTAAACCTCTGTTTCCTCCAAATCTCCTTGTGTCTGTTTTTCCCTTGTTTGTTTTGTATGCCATGTGATCGGTGTTTGTGTTCTCGGTCCCGCCTCCTGACACCTCCCACTGCGGCCTCCTTGATTGGCACACAGCTGTGGACAATCTGGCTCATCACCTGCAGTATATCAACCCTGGTCCTGCAGGCCTGGTTTGTCAGTCTGTTTTGTCTTCTGCCCCGGTAGTCACGCCCACCACCACCACCACGCCCATGGCGTAAGTTCTCTGCAGTTCTTTGCCCGTGGACTAAACTCTGTGTTCTCTCCGGCCTAGAAGTGACTGTACTCACACCGTAACCTGCCTGCCTCCGGTGTCGAGCCTCCAGACTCACACCGCAACCTGCACGCCTTGCCTTCCTCTGGTGTCGAGCCACGGGACTCGCACCACCCGTGACCACGGTCTCCCCACACTCCCTTGGGCTCCAATAAATACTGTTTCCATGTATGAACCTAAAAGTATGAACCTAAAAATTAGCATATGTCCCATTTAAAGCAGTCATTCAGTCTAAAGAAGACTCTCAGGACTTTAATCACCAACAGGTGACAAGAAGCAAAGACCGACATGCTACTAAAGTCAGTTTCAACATCACACAGAAAAGGTTCTCCAGCAAGAAGAAATTTACTCTTTTAACTGTACAATCAATTCTGCTCCACGATTAATTGGTCCAGCCAGGGTTTCCTTTGAAGAGGCAGAAGGGAGATGACTGAAAAGTCGGGACAGTTGTCCTGTGGGTGTAGAGTGAGACAGCAGTGACGTGACAATCGTCCTGTCTGTGCCGTCTGGACAGCACTCTTGTGACAATGCTCTCTGAGTCTAGTCTGGACTGCTGTGTACTACAACAACAACTGTGCCTTGTCTGTGGAAGAGTAAATGTAGTATGTACGCATTGATAAGTTAGACTACTACTGCCGTTTAGTATTCACATAGAAGGTGAACGCTTCAAAAGCATGTTCAAGTATAATCCATAGACCATATAGAAAAATAAAGTATAATAGGTTACACTGCGATATTGTGTCATTCAGACTTGTGCAGTAGTAACAGGTTACTGCTCTACACTAGGCTATTGTAACAGCTGCAGCATGATTGTAGACTGCAGCATAGTAATAACAGCACTGTGTGTGCAGTTGAAATTGCAGTGGTACAATATGTGTTTTATCTGTTGTAGTCAGTTTTTTTTTTTTTTTAATAGGTTCATCCTCTCTTAACTGCCTGCCCCACCCCCCAACCTCCCATTACAGCCCCCCATGCCCGCCGTTCTGTTTTATATAATCCCTCTGTTGTGTCACTGCGTTCTCATTCAGCCCGCTGTGTTAGATCTCCTGTCTATGTGGGTTGTATGTGTGTGCAGCAGATTGCAAGGCGCATGTGGTGCGTGTGCATGTGTGTGTGTTCGTGCTAAGCCTGGCAGAGGGGCACTAAGCCAACTAGCTGATGTCGCTAACCAAGAACACACAGCACTGCCCACCCAATGAGGAGGGAAAGAGATGTGTGTGTGTGTGTGTGTAGGCTGCTTGTTTCTAACAGAAATGGGAAGAATACGATATAAATGTCAAATAAATAATAATATGCGTACATAGGGGTGTTCCCTACTACAAATTGACATAGTCAAATCGGATTGGTCGAGTCTTGCCCATCGTAGAATGATTGTTGAATCATGTTTATGTATTTTTGTCTTCCTTTTTGTTGCTCATGGATTGACAACGTTTGTTGTGTATGTAGGTATGTACGTATATTGAGGAGACAGACGGACAGAACAGGGTTTCTGAGCCCGCTTGCTTTTCGTGGTCGTAAACACAACTTGCGGCCCTAATTCAATCCGCCCTGCAGTTGTTACTGATGTCTCTACGTCTCCGGGGCGCAGCTGCAAAATCTGTTGTACTTGGCATAAGGACGAACTACAGAGTGCTACTCTCAGCTCCGGCAGCTGTGGTACGCAACAGCGCTCAAAAGCCTTCTCGGTGTTGACCATTGGGTTTCGTTTCCGGCAGCGAAATTAGCGTCCCAAAAAAATGAGTGCGGAGGATGTTATGGATGAGGATCGTTTACAGTGTACGTTTTACAGTGACTCGGATATTCAGCCGTATTCAGGCAAAGAGAGGCCGCTCAAGGCTGCAACAGCAAACGTCGACTGGTGGTGCCGATGCTCAAAGCAGCCTCCGTTTAAAACAGAGACGGAATCAGTCTGCTGTGATCATCGTCAGCGTGGGCAGTTTTTATTGGATTCCGACGACGAGCGAGGCGTGTGTGCGTTGCATGGAAGTTGCTCCTCACTGTGACAGACACTTGCTGGAGACTTTCTTCAGGACTGCAAAAATAAACTGGAAAAGAAAATCCAGATTTTGGGGCGAATTTTGTCATTTGATTTTGCTTATTTAATGGTCCGCTGCTCAGCGGGCAGCTGGCACAGCAGAGCGAAACAACGGGTGGAAGACTGCGTGTAGAAACGGCGTATTTCCACATCCTAACTCTGTGAACTAAGGATTCATTATGTCTAAACCAGAGTTGCTGATTGTTGGAACAGGGGAAAAGACTAATACGTTTGGAGAGTTTGTTTCGGTCCAGTTTGAATCAAGTGTGTTTTACGATGAAGTGACAAGGCAATTGATCCTCTCTGAGCCACCTTTGACCGCCTTAACAGTCATTAAGGAAACCGTCCTACCTAATTGGAAAAATAGACACAACTTCTCAGTGCCGTGGTGTCCGAAGGCAAACAGTCAAGTTGACCTGTTTAATCATCATTGGGCCCCATTCTTCAGTACGATAAGAAACACTATTAACGATTAAACATTCAATACTCACATCGACCTAACCATGTCCAAATACAACAACCGTCCTTTGCTGCTGAAGTTAATGTCTCTTATCCCATAATCCAACTACAGATATAACTTAATCAACGTATGTTTTGTTATGCTTTGTTTTGTCCGTCTGATACAAATACATTGTTTACTTAACTGTATTAGTTAGGTGGCAATTGCATATTGTGAATATCACCATATAAATAATATTCAATCAAAAGTCTGTGATGATGAGATAATTTCGCTCTTTAAATATCGTTTTAATGTCATATTGACATTATCAAGAATTCATTTTGGTAAAATTGGGTTCAGTCCCTGTTATCTTCCACACGAAAAAAAGATACTTAATTAAAGGTCTGCAGGCATCAGCACTTTCTGGTTAAAACCAGAAAACATGTCATGTGTAAAACTGTTTATTGAAAACCCTCAAAGGCTTTGTTTATTTTTTTAAACTTTGACCAAACAGCGTATATCTAATTGAGGCGAGTAAATCGTTTCCGATTTGTAAAGTAACCTTTGTCTCCAATATAAAAAAATATATAAAAATAACACATGCATACACAATGAGAGATGTGCAACAGAGTTTAAATCTCACTTCCTGCGTATTTCTTCTCTCCCTTTTTTTGCCTGCTTTTAGGCTCGTTATGTCAGTTCAGCGGGCGAGTTACTTTAGATAAACAAGGGTGCAGTGTAAGTCTTGTTTATCTGATCGCACTATAACGTTCCAATCTTTGGAACATGAACCATATCTAAAGGCTATCTGCAGCTAATAACATACACACAGCACTGTCATCATCAGGGCAAGGCAGACAAAAACATCCCTGCATTTCTCCCAATGAGCTTCTCTCTCTCTTTCTCCCTCTCTCTCTCTCTTGGTTTCTTTCTTCCTTGACTCTTGTGTTTCGCTCCTCTTTCCACTCTTCAGGGAGTGTTTGCTCTTTCGTTACCCCCTCCTTCCCTCCACCCCCGTGGTGTTGAGAGAGTGTCAGACGACGGTGCCAGATTCTCTCTCTCTCTCTCTCTCTCTCTCTCTCTCTCTCTCTCTCTCTCTCTCTCTCTTTCTCGCTCTCTCTATCTCCAATACATTCTGCGAAGAACGCTGGCAGACTTTAAAAATTAGCTTCAGGAAGTAGGTCTAATCCAAGGTGATTTATATAAATGGGACGTGTGTGTGTGTGTGTGTGTCTTTACATCATGTTTATATTCATACACTACGTGTGTGTGTGTGTGTGTGTGATGCTTACATGTGTGCAGGCAGCTTGTGTTTACTCTTGCATGCATTATTTGTGGATGTGAGTGTGTGGGTGTGGATGTGTGTAGAAACCTTAACAAAAGCATTGTTCATCGGTGTCTCTCGGGTGAGCTTGTCTCTTTCATCTGCCCGCCCGCCCACACACACACACACACACACACACTCTAACACTCGCAAACGCGCGCACACACATACCACTGATGTTAAAACATGTATTAGCATGCTGCGCTAACCCACATCAGACGTTAGGTTAGCAGGCTCTGACTTCTCCATTGTATGCTGTCAGCGGGTGACGACTAAATCAGTCACGGCAGACATTCAGCCCCACTGCAGCTTCTCTTGCAGACAGTTTCGTCAGAGGGAGAGCCAGCTACGACTGCATAGAACTGACCTTGAATTTGAGGCGGTTTATATTATAAACACATAGAACCAGCCCATCTTTATGAACTCTTCTGTCCTGTTTGCGTCTCCTGCTCCAGACAGTTCAGACAGGTTTAAGACTCTTAAAACATACTCAACCCATCCCTACATCTGGCCCTGCTTAAATCCCCTGACCAACTCCCACTATCGCATGGCAGAGCCACGTTTAGCTTAGCAAGGAGCAATCCCTGTTCACACTGAGCCTCCTCCTTCCTGTTATCTTACATTTGCCTCATTTTCCCCTCTCTTTCTCCCATTCTTGGATTTTCTCTTCGCCGTCTCTGTCAAGACCTCCTCCATCTCCTTCTTGTCTTTGCCGTTTCTTCTCCCTTTCCTTTCTCCCTCTTTTCCAATGTCCTTGTTCTGTTTTCGTTTTACTTTTTTCTGCCAATGCCCTTTTGCCCCTTCTCTCTCCAACATATTTCTCTTTCATCTCGGTCTGTTATGCTCACTCCTTTTTCTCTCTAGCTCTCTCTCTTCACTTCCATTATTACTTCTATTCTCTCCCTTCAATTTGTTCCACTCTCCTTCCCCTTCCCTAACCCCTCCCTTCCCCCTTTCTCAAGCAGTCTGTGACTGTAATGTTGCTGAAGAGAACACAGTGTGTCAGCCTGAATCAGACAGATGAGCTGGGAGCGGAGTAAGAGGCTGAGAGCACCGCATTAATCCACACACACACTTCATCTCTGCCTGAGGGGCTGCACTGAACGGACAACACACACACACACACACACACACGCTCACACACGCTCACACACGCTCACACACACACGCTATGTTCCAACAAATGACCGCATGGCAGGCATGAGACAAAACACTGAGGCCATGATACGACCCTGATACAGGCTTCAAGATACAACATTCAGGCAATTTTACATATAAGTATTTTAATAAATTAATAATATTGATTTAAAGAAGAAAACAAACTAAGTATTTGTGCTACTGTGTTGAACCATTGTCACTTTTTGACCAGCAACAAATTGCTCTTTCTGAATGTGAGAAGGTTTAAACAAGAACGGGGGTTCATTTTGTAATATTTAGTCATAATATCAATATTATACTACAAAGTTACATTTATATATAGATATTTATAGAATGGATTAAGACAAGTATGATGAAGCAACAGCAGGTAAAGAACTGCAGGTAATTATTATGCATGTTGGAACTTTGATGCTTGCACATCTTGCAATAAGGATCAGAGGCCTTCCACTGTGGCTTCACTGTCTATTAGAGCTGTCACTTTTTCAAGAAAGAAGAAAAATAACACGGCATGTCTTTTAAATCGATTTGATCGCAGCCCACGTTGCCTAATCCTCAACTACATTGTGGAATCCTAAACCACATCAGTTCTTCAGCGCTGCCTCTGCTGCCTCACTTGAATGATGTGTTAACTGGGTCAGGACCTCTGAACCAATGCCCACGTCTCAAATTTGTTCAAAGACTTTAAATTAAACGAAATGGCAATTCATTCAGGTTAATAGGCTACTGGCATGTGACTTCTGGCTTTATTGTTGTGGTCTTGCTCCTGGAAGGCATTTTTTTTAAGGCAGCTGTCAGTCTTACCTTCATTCATAATTTGTCAAATCCAAAATGCTTCCACAGATCACTACTCAGATGGTTTGGTATTATCATTGTTCACTGTAAATTGTGAATTTGGTCAGATCCATTGCCGACTGAATATAATTTAATTTGGCTCGTGTTTCAATTTCAGATAAAAAGTGACAGCCTTATTGTCTACCCTCTCCCTGCTCAACAACGCACATAAATATCATGCGTTTCATCTTGTCATTATTTTGTATCATGAAATTTGATGAGACCATATTTTGTCTCTTGCCGGCAGCATGGCCGTTCATTAACACCAGACCCCTGCAGCGCCTCTGTATCTCACTTTAACACACACATGCACACGCACATGCACACGCACACACTAATGGAGAGGCCACCTAATGTGATTCCTGACTGTGCGCTGTCACCCTCCAGCACACATGTCTCTTTTATACAGTCCACTCCCCCATAAGAGGTTTGTCTTGTGTTTGACAGTAGGAAGGAGACGATAGCTGCAGAACAGTCAAAAAGGTTTCTGAAGACAATATATGAAGAAAATAATGACATTTAGAAAACCAGGACAGCAACTGAACTACAACATATATGTGACTGTAAAACCTTCAGTCATGAGGCCATCAGCAAAGTTTTCTTAAATGGTCTTAAACAGTCCATTACATCTAGGCAGTGAGGAAAGAAGGGACAAAAAAAGAAAGATTGACATACCATAATGGTGTTTTTGGATCACTTTTGGGGTTTTATGATGCAAGACAGACGTTTTATCTCGGCTTCTATCACATTCCACTGAGCCTTGTGTATCTGCTCTTTGCAAGATTCAACCTCAGGCCAGCAGGGGTGAACACAGCTCTCCAGGCGGGAGACTTGCTTGCACTTTACGTTAGCATGTGACCGACACATCTACACCCCCTGACTAGCCAGGGCTACAATGCAACCTTATTTAAAAATACCCAGAGGAATTCCAGGAGAGCAGTGAAATCTGAGAGCCATGAATTATAAATACAACAGGAGGAGAAAAGCAAGACGCCTACAGACACACTCAATGTGTGTGACTTGATGTTTGTGCATGTGTGTTTGCAGCTATCGTTAAAGTTTCACACGGCAATGTCTCTCTGCACATACAAAGAAATGAGGCAGTCTAGTAGAGCAGCCAACATAAAATATTCCATCCAAAAAGATACAGAGAACGGGTCTGCCAAACATACAAATGCACTCTCCCAAACCTGGCTCTGCTGTTTCACTGTAGCAACACTCCACAGACAGGAGCAATTTGAGAGGGTTATGGCATCATCTCTCCAAGCATGAAATGTGTCAAACTTACCTATTGCCAGCTATAGAATGAAAGTGGCAAATGTGAGGGAAAAACAAACTTTACGACTTTTAGAAGTTCCATCCCATAAGGAGAGATATCCAACAGCAGAGTAAAACTAAAACCACCTCTTTGCTTTAACATGAAACATCTGCAAAAAACATAAAAAGTGTGATTTTAAATTACTGTTCGATAAAATAACTGCTTGCGGTTCTTGCCACATAAATAACATGTCACATGACATTTCTGGAAGCACCTGAACTATCTTAACATTTTAATATATAATAATTTAATATTCATATATAATATGTAATATAATATAATATATATATAATTTAATTCATCAGATTTTAAGGTATTTGCCTCCGAGGACGCTTAAAAATAATATTTCCTTGGAAAGCGAGTTATGACAAGAATGACTGATGATCAGAAAAAGACAACATTGGCCCAGTACCTACAAAAACTCAAACTTCCTCTGATGAAAATACAAAAAGATAGACTGCATCCAAACACAACAACATCTGACACCCACATCTCCCAGTGAAGGGGTTTGATGTATCAGGATGGGACTCTGTGGCTCAGCAACAGCTTCACACTACTTCCTCATTTGCTCCCTACGGCTGAGAAAGGTCACCGTCACTTTAACGTAAACATGTTGGCGTCTGCTAGTGTGCTGTTCTCCAAATAATCAAAAATCACATTGCAAAAACATCACAAAAAAAATAATTTAAAGATTGTCACCTCACAGAAGAAGAAAAAAAACACAGTTTCTAAATTGTCATAACTTCTTGGGTGTTAAAGCGTTGAAATATAAAACCCACATGCATCTGCCCTGTATCACCCTGTATAACCATTTCCCTGCTTCCCAACCCCTCACCCTTGTATTTAAAGAGCTTAAAACTGATGAATAGTAAAGGCAGGAGCAGTGCAGCGTGGTGAGCAGAGCCCCAGCCTGTGGAAACAGGCCTCAGTGTGGATGACAGGCCTAACGAGCTAAATATAGCCTTCTGGGTTATCTCCTCTGTGGGCGCAGCGAGTCCGTTGTTGCTTCACATTATTTACGTGTCTGTGCGTGCACCCTCTCTCTCTCTCTTTTTCTCTCCCTCTTTCTTTCATTTCACGCCCCCCCACACAAACACATCGCTATCTCTTTCTTTTCGACTCTGTATTGCATGCATACTCTCTCTCTCTCTCTCTCTCTCTCTCTTTCATCCCTTCGCAGCATCTTTTTTTTCATCCTCCATTTCTCCTCTTTGCATTTCTGTCCCCTGGTATCTCTCTTTCTCATTTAGTCTCTCTCATTCCTTTTCAGCATTTTTTTCCACTCTCTCGTTCCCTCTGCTGTATCTCTCTCATTTGCCTCTATCACTCTCTCCCTCTCCTCTTTTATTCTCTTTCTCTCTGCCTCCCTTTGTACACCCCCATCAGCAGCTCCCTGATTTTTTTATTTTTCTGTCTGACACTCGCTGAGTCTTTTTTCTCTCAAGCTATCTTTCCCTTTGAGCCTCTTTTTCACTTCCCTCCCTCTCATTTTCTCTCCCTCTTTTCCTCCCTCCCTTTCTCGGGCATGCCTATGAAGTAGCGTAGCACTGTGTTTTTTCAAATACTATAGCCTGGAGTACTAACCATCTGCCATGCTAACCTATATGGATGTGTCATCTGCACCTGCAGCTCCCTGACCCCCTACCATAGTCCTCTGTTCAAGCTCAGTGTTGAACTTAAATACAACACATAACAGACGATAGATACTCTTGTAGCGTTTCTCTCCCCGTTGGTTTACCAATGGCGCAGTGTGTTCACAAAGACCGTGACATTTAATATGCACAAAGTTTGATCAAATGTCATCCATTGCCCCGGTTTCTCACCACACCTATTGGATAAGATCGAGTGGTGAGGATTTACAATGAAGAAGGTTGATGGTTTTCTGGACTGTTTGTTCCACACAGTCATTCTGTGAAACCACAGCTAAAATGGGGAGTGCCTGAGATTAGGGAAGTGGGTGTTTTAGTCTGTGGGTTTCAGAGATTTTCTTCTATTTTTTTTTACCACTTTGAAAAGCAAAGCAAGGATATTTTTATTAAATTAGGTCACTTTAGTCCTTTTATGTGCAATTATATGGGTTTGTTATTAGGCAGTACAGGATTAATTCAAAATTGTATTGTGTTTATGCAACTGCCAGAAAATGCAATAACTTCAAGATGTAATAAAGACGTCCATGTATTGGGATGTAAATCGGAGATCATGTTGTTATTTAACGCTACTACATTGCAGTCCGTGTGGACAGAAGCAGTAGTGTTTCTGAGCATCAGATTCCCTTTAGAAAACCTGAACCTGGGCCTCCAGCAGCTGTGGCTCAGTGGTTAGCATGCCCGACTTTCAATCAGAGGATCGCTGGTTCGAGCCCCAGCTCCGCTAGTCCACGTCAATGTATCCTTGAGCAAGACACTTAACCCAAAATTGCTCCCTGTTGCTGTGTCTACGGTGTATAGAGCAAAAATGTAAGTCGCATCAGCTAAATGAAATGTAAAAGAAAAACTACTACAACGATTAGCATTATTATTATGTCAATAATAGTAAAAATAAAAAACTTTTGCAAAGTAGTTAAATGTCAAACAGTTTGTTTCATTACAGTTATCCTATTTGAATATTGATGTCGTTTTCACATGTTTTGGTTTTATTAGTCACTAGGATTAGCCTGAGAAATAAAGATCTTGAATGGAAGGTCCCCATAATAAAAACAGGAAAACAAATGTGTGTGTGTATGTGTAAGTGTAGATGAATGAATGTGTGTATGTTGTGTCTCCTGTGTGTTTGTGTGTGAGTGTTTTATCTGTTTATCTTCGGCCTGTCTGTCTGTGTGCTCCCAAATCCATTTGTCTCTCTGCCAGTTTCCCTGTTTTCATGCTCGCTTTTCTTTCTCACACTCAGTCTATCTGTCAGTCTATCTGCCTGTCTGTCTCTCTCTCTCTTTCTGTCTCTCTTTCTGTCTGTCTATCCATCTGTGTGTCTATCTAGCTTACGGCCCTGATCCCGCCTGCTCTCCCAGGTTTATGAAATGCGAGCAGCTTAGCAGATGGTGCATATCGTATTCTGGTCGGCTCTGTGCGGGTTTTGTACCACAGACGAAGGCTTACGATACATGTGAGCCTTTAGTCGCACAGACACACCGACGCAGAGGGAGCTCAGGCTGTTAGCGCACGAGAGAAAACAGAAAGAGGAAGAAGAGACAGACAGACTGAGTCTGAAGGAGGGAAAAAATGAAAAGAGATATAAAAGACAAGTGTGTTGCAGAGAGAGAGAGAGAGGTATGAGTGAGCATAACAAATACTGTGCAAGAAACACAGGAAAAGCACATGTAATACTAGTTTTGTACTGGTTTAGTAACTTGAAACTTCCAACTTGAACTTGGAAATTTAAAACTGTATTCCATTACAGATATTCAAAATTATGTACCACTGCAAATAAAGTGTTTTTAAATAATGGCCATTTATAAGAGGTATTAATGAGTATAAACTTGTTTTCAGCCTACTGGATGTTTCAATCATGGTCATTTCAATATTGTTTAAATATCATAATCTGTTTGTGGGTTTTGAAAATATGTCTATTGCCTCGCCATTCCTTTGTACATCTGTTATATAAACAGATATACAACGGAATGAAATGAGAAGTTAAAACAGAGAAATGACAGGGAATGAGCGGACATCTTGAGAGGAACACAGGAGGAACACTAAACAATGTCAATCCAGCTGTTTAAAAGCACAGATTCAACTGCCCTGGTTGTAATTCCTATATAGGAACCCATCAGACTCTTTTCAGAGATTCTGAGTGACACAGTCAGACCAACAAATCACCGTAGAGCTCTGGTAACGGTCTGATTGGACTCACCATGATGTAGTGCCTTTGCATCTCAGTCTTCTCACTGGCCAGCTTCTCACACTCCAGTTTCAGGCTGCAAGAGGACGAAAAAGGACACACACAGATTAAATGGTGTGTTTGCATCCAAGTAAAGAAACTACAGTTTCCACAGGACTTGAATATTGCAGAGGTCACACAGAGTTTAAGGCTGTGAAAGGATACCAAAAAAAGTATTCTTAGCCACACAGTCGGGCTACCTATTACTGCTAAAAGTGACACTGAAAAATATCACCTTCGTGCTAGCAACTGCCAGCAGGGTGTGTCGTATTCACCACTGCAATTCATCACACCTCCATGTGGGTTAGCGTGACAAGTCCCTCTGTGTTTCGTGTGTCTAGTTATATACGTCATTTGGCCATTGGTGGGTTTGTTAGAGTTCTGCTCCTGAGCCCAATAGGTCCTGACAAAGTATCATATTTCATGTCGGGTTTGTGCATTTTTATTGTGTTCTGCTTTTTTCTTGCACGAGGTTACTTATATCAAAGTACTCAAATGTGTTTAACATGCATTGCATTAGTCGATAATGGATGAAATAGGACAAAACTGGCAAACTAATCAAAATGTGCTTGTTATTCAGGAAAGGCTTCATAAGAAACAAAATACGGTCAAAAGTACTGTCGCTTTGTATCACCATATATAACTGTGTTTTGGTCAAAGAAATTGTGAAAAATAAAATCTGTGTGAAGATTTGTCGCTGTGCATCACATTTTGTGAACAAATAAAAAACATTTGCACAAACAATTTCCAATGTGTGAGTGCATAAAGATGACTTGCACAAACGTTTGTAGTTAAACATCAAAGACTTGCAGATACACATCAGGTTTGCAGTTACACATCTATCCGTTTGTCACACAGAAATAAATTGCATGTTTACAGCTACGAATCTAAACTATTTGGGCTAATCTTTTTAATTAGTTCGCAAAATGTCATGAACAGCTTCAGATGTCCTGAGGGAATCTGTTCTGATATTTATATTGACATGTAAGCATTTTAAATCATTAAACGTTCACGCACTTTAATGTGTTCATATTCACAGATTCAGATATGGTGATACACCGCTACAATACTTCTGACCATATTCTGTTTCCATACCTTACGGGTACATTATTAACATTATTTATCTGTTCCACAAGGTAACAGTAGCCTTCTCAGGCCAATATTCAGTAAAGGTGGCGTGGAGCTTGATATTTACTTTAAATGGTAAGTCAGCTGGTTTATTAATATGAACAAGTGTAGTGTCATTCGTGAAATTGTAGTTTTGTAGTGTTGTTGCAAACATTAAAAGTGCCCGTGAATAGATCTTTGTGTGTGTGTGTGTGTTTGTTTTAGTGTGTCACCAAGAACCACCAGTCCAATGTATAGCTGTAAAGTAGTGCTGCTGTATCGCAGCAGGCTGTTCAGCCTGCCCACTGAGGTGTGAGCAAGAGGCTGGATGGTTTATTTCTCTTCGCCAAAGTCACCTCTGGTCAGCCATATGATAACACGACCATCAGTGACCTCCAGCTGGAGAACATTTAAAAACAGACCTAAACTTCATGACATTTCCTTTGATATGTTGGAAACTACAATCTCAGTTATCCACAACTTCTACTGTAACAAAGTGTGATGAAAATAACGATTTTTATTTACAGACGTTTTTAAAGCTTTGAGATGATTTTTGTTCAGACTGGATTCATTTTGAAGAGCTGCAGCTCACTATCACTCGGCAGTATGTTCTATTCAGTGTTTTAATAAATAAATAAAGATGAAAGGAAAGCACTTGCATGCTGACATATTGTGTTTACTGGTTCATTTATTGATGAAAACCCTGACTTCCACAGAATGACAACGTATAGTTCCTATAGACCGTTTCAATAGAATTGCATTGCTAGGCAACAGATTGACTTCATGTTTACTTCTTGTCAGTTCATGTCATTCACAAACACTGAATGTTTACATTTACAACTGTGAAATGGTCTATAATTATTACATTTAGTGTAGAGAATATACAATATACATTTTTTTTATGAAAGAGTGACTCTTCATACCAGTACTTCTTGATTAGAAAGACCAGAACTATGATAACCGTTGGAATTTGTGACGAAAATGTGGACATACAGCATGTGTACATGTCTTTATGTGTGCAATGTAATATTGTCTGTGTACCTGTGGTACTGTGCCTGGAGGAACTGGAATTCCTCCTTGATACGGTCCAGAGTTTCCAGGACTGTGAACTTGAAAGACTGGCCGGGTTGTAAGGGAACCTGCGTAGAAAAAGAAGGAGAGAGCAAATAGATGAAAAACTGATACAGAGGGTGTGTGTGTGTGTGTGTGTGTGTGTGTGTGTGTGTGTGTGTGTGTGTGTGTGTGTGTGTGTGTGTGTGTGTGTGTGTGTGTGTGTCAGGGAGCACGGCAAGGGGAGAAAAAAGCCAAGATGAAAGTGAGAGGGAAGGTCACTTCCCCTTCCCACACATCATAAAGCCGTGTCCTCTCTCTCTCTCTCTCTCTCTCTCTGTTCTCCTCCTCCTCTAATGACTCTCTTCCTTCCCTCCACAACCCCCATCCTTTCTTCCTCTGCTCTCCCTCTCTTCCACATTACCATCCTCTCCACTCTGCCAGGTTGCTAATGTATTCCAGCCTACAAAGAGCTGAGAAGGGAGGAAACGTCAAATGAATAACTTATAGGGAATCACAGCACCGTCTCTCACCTACTAAAAGCTAAAGAAGGCCCAACAAAATAAGCAGCTCCCTGGGGTCCACTCCCTTACCTCCACCGCCAGCCCTCCATGTCCATCTAAAGCGCTTTCGACAGCTGCCCTCTTCCTCGATAATCTTGATGAAGTTTCAGAAACGAGGGGAACTGATTTTTGATGCCGTTCATGTTTGGGAATGGGGCTTAGTTTGTAGTCCGGAAAATCAGAGTAAGCAGAAGTGGTTGTGGTTTTTTTGTGGATTCTCAGAGGAGATTTTTATGTAAGAAGTATCTTCTCCCAATTTAGATTAGCGGATTTTCCTTGCAAGTGTGGGACTCCCGCTGTTAGCCCCGAGGAGGATGCAGACTGCCGGGTGTCTCTGCCACTTCTTTTTACTCACTCCTTATCACCTGTCAGTGATCAGTCTACATAAGAGTACTGAGGTTCACCCTGTCCCGCCTTCATCAGACCTCCCTCGGACACTTCTAGAGCAAAGACAAGGACATTTCATTAGCGTCCCACCCTGCAAATGCTCTCCACTGTATGATTAGTACACCCTGCCAAATCCAAAGCACCAAAGCTGAGGACAGGACCCTGATCCCGGCAGTGACGGGCAAGTGATTCTTCCTCTGTGCAACCCAAATGCTAAATTATGAATCCCGCTATGGCGAAGGCATGATCTGCATGAAGGCATGATTACCTTCATTATGATAATTTTGTGGGAGGGCTGTGGAGGGAGGCCTGAGGGGATGGGCTGTCAGTGTTGCCGACTTGGCAACTTTCTCGCTAGATTTAGCACCTTTTGGATCTAGTGCTGCTCGCTACTTTCATTGGAAAATCATTTGCAACACTTGGCTGAATTTGCAACTCTGACGTTAAGTTTCCTTTCACCATTATTTAGGGCCACAAACAAAATGCGGCTTTGATATGAGCTTCGGCATGTGTTTTGGTTGGAAGTGATGTAGGAAAGGATATAGCTTTACAATTGTATAATACCTGTGAAACTGTCAACTCAAGTATCTTAAGTCACAAAACACATGAAGTGAGTTTTTCTACTTAGTAACCCGAGCCAACTATAAATCCATCCAATCACACATTTGTTCATCTGTTCACATCCATCCATCCGTCCAAACCGAGCAGCACAGTGCAGCGGCAACAGTGCAGCTGGGTGGCTATCGGCCTGCAGCTATGGCTAAAAGATTGCCGGTTTCAGTGGTGGGGCTTCATTAGTCTAGACAAGCACAATTCAATTAGATTTCAATTAGTCCGACGGTGGAGGTCAGGGACGCGGTGGGTTCCCCAGTAATTAATCCACGGAGCCGAGCTGAGCTGAGCTAAACTGAGCTGAGGCAGGCATAGCAGGGACATCTAGATGGCTGGATAGGCACTATACACACAAACCATCTGGGTGTGTGTGTGTGTGTGTGTGTGTGTGTGTGTGTGTGTGTGTGTGTGTGTGTGTGTGTGTGTGTGTGTGTGTGTGTGTGTGTGTGAGGGAGGGAGGAAGGGAGGGGTGGAGGGCAGAGGGTGGGTTGTGGGGGGTGTCTGCCAACAGATCCCCACTGACCTTGATTCACACCACACACACTCAGTGAGGGAGGGGAGGAGGACGGGAAAAATAGTGATCTGGCACACACAGATACAAACACACACGCCCACGTAGTCATGAGCGCACCGAAAAACACACAAACAAACAAACAGACACATGACTGCACATGCAGATTCAGTCAGAGAACACGCAAACCCACAGTGAGAGGGACAGCCGGGATGGAGGGATGGATTGATGAGGGGGGGAAAGACGAAAGACAGATAGATACTCATCTGACAGACAGAAGGATGGATGGACTGAGGGATGGAGGGAGTGATAGACTAGTCTGACATCTTTACAGAGGAGTGAAAGAACGAGCAGAGAGACAGATGATGAAAGAGCGGCATGGCTGCTGACTGAGAGAGATAGCCAGCCATTCATCCGTCTGACACCGAGGGGATGGGAAGGAGAGAGACGGGGGTGGGAGAGAGAGAGAGAGAGAGGGAGAGAGAGAGAGAGAGAGAGAGAGAGAGAGAGATAAATGCCACCTTTGCTGTAGTCAACACAGCCTAGTCGCTTTACCCTGTGCACTGTCCATCCGTCTGTGGTAATACTGCTCCCACCATCTGCTGCCATGAAAACATGAACACACAGACACACACTCACGTGGATGCACACAGATAAAGTGCTGCTGGCGGGTTACATCAGCAGCACTAAGTCAAATAACAAAGCCCATAGTCACAGATCAGGATTATACAAGGGATCTGCGAGTGACAACCGTTGGTGTCAACATGGCGTCCTCTGTAGTGTGTTGATGAGAGACATTAGAACGTCTTTCATCTGCGAGACAAAACTCCAAAATGTCTTTCTTTTGATCCACCATTTGCCCCTTTTCGAATGAGTTTCATGGACCCAAGAGCAGTAAAACTTCTTATGAGCAGAAAGAAAGTGAAAAGTACAGATAAGGTCCTCGGGCATGAGGAGAAATATTCACTGCCTGTGCTGAGCTCTGCCTGTCAGAATAAAGAGACGAGTATGGAAAACGGGTATTAAATTAGTTCATGCTCGTTAGTAATAACAGGAGACTCTGTGTCTTGCTCATGGACACTTCAGCAGGTAAAACAGAGTTATCTAAAGGGATAAATGTGCATCCTTCTGCAGTGTTTACAGAGATGGAGGCATCATAAAGTCATGCCGTATGTACACCAGAACTAACATTTGTTGTTGGAGTGCGTCTGTGTCTCTGGTCTCTCCTGTATTGTGACAGATGGCGGCCCAGACGGTTAGGGGTCCAATAGTGCATCACGACGGGCCAAAAAACAGCCTACCGCCTGTGTTGTTGTTGTTGTTGTGTGTGTGTGTGTGTGTGTGTGTGTGTGTGTGTGTGTGTGTGTGTGTGTGCCATAGCATCCAGCATAGGGGATCCTGAAACCTAAAACTGATCCAGTTAATCTAGTTGGAGGAGGGGGTGTCACTTGTGCGCAACAAAAACACACACACACACTCATACATACACCATGTGGGACGGCAGTCAATCTCAATTTGGCCGAGCTGGCACGGGCAAGCAGAGAATTAGGAAGGATTAGCTTCTGGGGGTTGGGGGGCAAAGGGAGGAGGGGCGGGATGAAGTGCATTGCTCTGTATCACATAACAGGATGGAGGTGGGAGCCACTGGCCGTAACATCACCTGTCTGTTAGTGTCTGTCTGTCTGTCTGTCTGTCTGTCTGTCTGTCTGTCCTGTCACAGGTTTGATTGTATTGACAATATATCAATATATGTGACGTGATAACATGCAAACACATTGATATGATCAAATCAGGAAAGGACACTAGATATCAGATGGTCAAGATCATGGCTGGTTATGGCACCTTGACCCAAACTTTTAAAACAAGGTAATGTAGTTAATTTTACATTAAGCCTCATAATTAATTACAATATGTTTTGCATGTTCTTATTTTTTTTTGTTAAAAAAACATTTAAACAAAATTAAACATTGGCTTATGCTATATAACCAAAGTTATATTCAGCAGCTGTGACTAGTCAGCGTTACTACTCAGAACATCATAACCTTTATAGGTTTCTGGACGAGATATTAGAAGTTTGAAAATTGGCCCGGTCAGTGTCCTGCTTGAATCTAACCTGCTCATCCCAAATGTTTTGCAGAAGGTGAAATATGCAACCTTGAGAAGTTGCCTCCTCGCCTCAATTAGAATCTGCAAATGACATTGCACCAATCTTGCTGTTCGACCTCATGCAGTGACTTGCATTTCTTATTTTCAGTCCACACTGTTTTCCCCTCTCTCTGAATGTTAGGTCAGTCTGGTTCTATCTGCCCCTCAGTCTGTCTCTCTGTCTGTATCTCTGTCTGTCTGTCCATCACAGGGAAGTCCTCTGTTCAAGCAGCTGCCTGTCTTTCAACCACTTGAAGCGGCTGCACGAGAAAGAAAGCAACTGTGAAACAGATGCAGGTCTGGGAGTGATTGGGACAGAAATTATTCTGTCTGTCTGCTTGTCTTCGCTCTCTCGATCTGTTTAGCCGCTGGCGCACTTTCCATCAACACATGAGTGTTCACACGGCATAAGCAGGCATGCCTATGCATGGATGGATTCATTTGAACAAAACACCCACAAACAAAATATATATTTTTTTCCTTTCTTGTGCCCTCTCACATGCTGCTGCGTCTCATTCCTCCCTCCCTTTTCTCTCCTTTTGTTCTTTACTTCTCCTTCTTAGCCCCTTTGTTCTTCCTTTTTGCCCGTGTCTCTCTGAGACATGCAGAGACACATTGAGATAGCGCATGAAATAATAATTGGCTGGTGAAATATTTAGGAAAAAAGCACATGAATAGATGAGAAACACCGAGTGTGTCAGTGCCCCTTGTGTACGCCTGTGTGTTTGTGTCTGCTGAAGTGAGCAGCAATGAGCATAAGCAACAGCTCATTGGTTTCGGACTGTGTGTGGATGAGAGCTGCGGGGAATGGAAGTTACATATCATCCATCTCTTTAAGACGCCCTCACATTTTTTTGTCTGCATTTCTACAGACCTCTCAAAAGGTTTTGATAACTTGGAGAGAGCCAGCAGCAGAAGCTCATTTAGAGTTAGTGGCCCTCTTGTTGCGCTCACTCATTCTGCCAGCTAGTCAGTCAGTCCTTCAGTTTGACAATTAAATTGGCAGCCAACCAGCCAGTAAATAAAAAAATCCGTCAAGTCAGTCAGCCCCGTCAATCAGCATGCCAGTCAGTGTGCCATTTAAACAGCCAGCAAGTTAGCCAGTCAGCCATTCAGAGAGCTCGTCGGTTAGCGCTGCAGCTCACCAGTCAGCCACTAAGCCAGCGGTGGATTACAAATCAGGGAAAGATTGGCAGCCAAAAGAGGCTCTGGACTCCATCCAAGCCTCGCTCTCATCGTTTCTTTTAATGACAAAGAAGAGAACACAGGATTTGGGGATAGAAAATGGCCCGTTTCCTTTAATCAGAGAGCAGACTTAATCTGGGTGGCTGCTGATGTCTGACGAGAAGTTGTTGGTTGCTTGTACGACTTTGTGCTTGTTCTGCGGGTCGTCGCTCTACAGCTGCGTTGTTGTTGTTACTTGACTTTTTGCCATTTTACCGGGTTGCCTTTGCAATGCTGAATGAAATTAAATGTAAACAGGACGAGAACAAAAGGACCGGAGGGGAGAATGTCATCCGTGGGAGGTGACAGCAATCCGCTCCGCTGTTTACCGTACATGGCTTCATTACAGCCACAAATGTTGGGGGAAAACAAACTGCCCTACACAGCTAGGTGCCAAAAAAAAGGTCCAGTGTATACGGAAAAGCAAACAGTGCATGTCCAAAGAAATGTATATAGACACGTTCGCAAGCACTGACACAATTCAGCACACACTAATACGTTTAGCATGTCCGACCACTAAAACTACAAAATCTACTTGTGAATTCAACATTATGAACATTGAAACACAGAAAAAAAAATTAAATCCAACTTTAAGACACACACGTCCCAAACACTACGAGTGGCTCTGCCCTCATTAATGGAGCATGTGTGATGTCTGTGGACACATATTTGGCAATAGTTTGTTTACTTGGCCATAAAAATGAAGTGTGACGCTACTGGAGGCCAAAAGAAATGGAAGCTCTCCACGGCACACTCTTATACATTATACATTTTAGTTGCAACGGTTTTCCAACAGTTACTCAGTCTGTGCCACACACAGTGGCGCACGTCTAATTTCTTCTTCAGCATTTCCCGCTGACACACACACACACACACACACACACACACACACACACCCCTGATGATAATTCAACAGATGCTTTACAGTCAGGACGTACTGTCCATGTCCAAAGCATGAATGATGTTCATGCATGATTGACTAATAATGATTGGAGCAGATTTAATTAAGTATCCAGAGTGATATTTTGTCATATGATACTGTTGCAATAGAGGGACAACAATCTATCTCTTTCACACTCTCTCTCTCTCTTTATCGTGCGCTTGCTGAAGAAACTGTCTGATCGTGATTCTTCAGACTACAGCCGCCACATCTCTTGGGGCTGAGCAAGGGTAAGCAATTATAGACGTCTTTCTTAACCATGAAAACACAATAAACCTTCTCTTTCTTCATCTCTCACTGGGGTGCGGCAGCCAATCGAGGGTCTTGTACCTTCACAGCAACAGTCGAGGTCGGGCTGGGACATTATTTATTGTTGTTGGCACACAGGGCACACAAACCACAGCTCTCCTTTCCCCTTCCTCTCCCAGATCTGAACTCTCGCCAACACACACACACACACACACACACACAGACACACAACACACACACACACGTAAACATTGACAAAGCACGAAAGACACACAGACCCATGAAAACGAATCGCACACAAGGCCACACACCAAACAAAAAGCACACCTCACACATGTGCACGCTCACAGAAATCCAGTGAAATCAATTACAGCTCCGCTCGCCTGGCAAATCAGTCATTGGTCTTAACCGCTTTCTTACCAGAGAGCGAGAAGAACAAAGTCTGACTTCTTCTCTGATAAAAAAATAATTAATAATAACTGCTTTAACGGCCTTGAGGCAGCTTCCTTCTCATTTCCAAAAGGGACACAGAGAGGTTGAAAGGAGCGGCATTCAAGGCGGTTCTGTCCTCCCTCGCTGTCAGTGGCTGACAAGAAATAGGCCGTGATCTCTGACTGACACCACCAAGGACACATCGAGGCTACAGAGCGAGCAGCCTGTTCATGCGAAGCCACTCAAGGGGCGGAAGTGCAGTTGTGTATCTGCGCTGTTCAATCCGAACGTTATAGGAGATTAACTACATATGACATGTATTTTACTTTATCCCTGACCATTTTTACACAAATGACTGTTCTCTTTAAGCTGATTTTGTTACATTTTAAAGTAGCCAGTCAAATCGATTATGATGTGAAAATCTTCAAGAAACTCCAGCTTCTACGGTATAATCTAGTGTATAACAAAGAACAATTCTTCACCTCTACATTTCTGCCAAAGTTACGTTATAATCTTGTAATGGAGTTGCTAGGATAGACTATTTTGATCCGTAGCTGTTGCAATCAAGAACGAGCTGAGATTCAGAAAAAAAAAAACCAAGCTCACGCATTTTATTTTCTGGCAACATCAGCTCTTTAATGTAACGCTTTCTAGAAGCCGGCTATGATTTCTAAAAATCATTGGATCTTCCTCAGATGCACCAACAAGGAGGGAGTTTTGCATATTTTACAAGTACCGGTAACCCTGTTCTGCATTTTTTTTGTACAAACACACACACATATATATGTATATCTAATGCTTATACACACAGCCTGTAACCACACACACACACACAACTGTTCTTTGCACCCTCACACCTCGCCACAGATCACATTTCATAGCAACACCAGAAATAAAGTTCCACTGGCAGCGGAACGAGAGGAGGGAGAAAAACAGAAGAGCGACAGAAGGAGACAGATAGAGGCTATCGATCGGTTGGAGTTGGCTCAATCTGGGATTGAACGCAGAGCATCGCAGCAGGAAGCTCTCTGATACGCCTCGAAAGGAGAGAACAGAGGACTGTTCAAACTCCATCTTTCATTTCTCTTTCCACCCCCGGCCTTTCTAAAGAATTATTTCTCTCCCTTTTTTTTTTTGTATCTTTCTTGGTTCTTACATCTTTCACTTTCTCCCTTTGTTTTTCACTTCTCTCCTGTTTCTTTCACCGTCTCTCTCCGTTCTATTCCAGCGGCTGGCTTATTAGCATTCTCTCTGTACGTATAATTGATTCCTCATGCCTTCCTCTTGTGAAAATGTCATTCATAATTCTGTGTGATAGCTGGCTGGCTGGCTTGCTGGCTGACTGAGTGGTTGGCTGGCTGCGAGGCGAAGTGGCCGCTGACCCATTTGTACCAGATACAAAGAGACTGACAACCAAATCTGATTATAGCAACCGGACCGAGGCCCCTGTGAAACGAATGGCCTTAGCCAGACTGAGCCTAAGCTGTCATTCATCCTTCAGTGCTTTTTTAGTCTCCGCCTTGAACCTTTATTTTACCCTGGCAGGTAAATTAATGGCAAATTCTCACTGCTGATGAAGGGTTAAACTGAAGGAGGGAAGAGACTTCAAAGGGGTATTGAAGGGGAAGCACTCACAACCTTTCTCAGTGGTGATGGAAATGAATGTAATTATCAATTAAACGGTGTGTGTGTGTGTGTGTGTGTGTGTGTGTGTGTGTGTGTGTGTGTGTGTGTGTGTGTGTGTGTGTGTGTACTTGGAAACCAAACTGAGCAGGTGGACAGCTGACAGTTGTACTGCCAAATTTACGCACATGCGCAGATCTGTTTTCACACACACATGCCGCCATGTACACAAACTCAGACACGTATACACGCACACACACACCTAGAGACAACTAAACTACAAATATCCCCACTGTGGGACTAATAAAGTATTATCCTACCTTATCGGAAGACAAGTTATGTGATACAAACACAGCTGAACATCAACAAGATCTTAAAGGCACCTAGGGACAGCTGACAGAGGTGTGTGTGTGTGTGTGTGTGTGTGTGTGTGTGTGTGTGTGTGTGTGTGTGTGTGTGTGTGTGTGTGTGTGTGTGTGTGTGTGTGTCTACACATAACAGGGAATCTCTTAGTCCTAACCCTTCCCCTCACGTCTCACTCCTCATGTTACAGTGCAGTCCTTATAACTAAACTAAACACAAGAGAGGACAAGGCTGAAAAAAGACAGACAGAAGAAAAGAAGACGAGGAGAGACCAAGAGGAAGTAAGAAGAAGAAATACACAAGATAAGACAAGCAGGGAGGCATGAAGAGAGACAGGGAGAAGAAAGAAGGGGGGCAGAGGTAGATACAAGTGACAAGGTGAATCTGAGACACAGAAAGCATCTGAGAGATTGGAGTTGAAAGACATACATGGAGACAGGAAAAAAAAAGTCAGACAGACAGGAGAAAGAGACATAAGGAGGTACTTACCGGATGCCTGCCCTGAGGGTACATGATCCCAGGAGAGGAGAGGCTGCCAGTCCGTTTGATGGCCAGGTTAGTCCCCTGGCCCTCCACTCCTCTGCCCTCCACCGGTTACACAGTCACACACACAGACCACACACACACACACACACACACTCTGTAAGTCCAGTCCTTGCTCCTTAGCTGGGTTGAACACAGCAGCCTCTACTCTTCCAGAGTCTCTTTCCGTCTTTTCTTCCTTGCTCTCTTCTCTTTTCTAAGGCGAACTCCTGTTCACACACAGCTGAAGAGTGCTTAATCCGTCGGTTCGTTTATCCAACAATGTCATGATAAAACGGAGCGTCAGACTTTACCTCCTGCGCCTCCTCCTCCTCCGTCTTCTTTTCCCGGTGAAACCAAAGTCTCAGTTTCTTCACCTCCTCGCCTTCCTCTCAGTGCCTCTCCCCCTTCTCTTCACCCTGTGATCAGTTTTCCTCGCCCTGTGATCAGTCAAGGTCCACACGTAGTGACATGACACCGAGAATTTCATCCAGGCAGGCTTCCCTCTTCTCCTCCTCCTCCTCCTCCTCCTCCTCGTACTCTTCTCCTAGTGCCCCTTCACCCGGCCATCCAATGGTGAGACGTCCAAACATAAACACACACTCAGCTCCGTCCAAATAGTCGACTGTTCTGCTTTTTCCTCCTCTTCACCCTCTCGCTGACACACTGAAGCCTCTACCTTGACTGCTGCCGCAGAAAAGAAGGAGAACAAGGAGGAAAAGAAGAAAAAGAAGAAGAAGAAGAAGAAGAAGAAGGAGGGAGGGGAGAAGGAAGAGAGAGAGAGAGAGACAGAGAGAGACAGAGAGAGAGGGAGAGAGGGAGTGAGAGCTTTGTTTTTAATCTAAATGAAGAAAAAAACGCAAGAGGAAAGCAGGAAAGAACAGCAGGTCAGTGGAGGATCCAGCGGGCTTTTCAGCAGCAAGCCCTAGACTGTAATATATTGTGCCTGTTGGCTTCAACACAAACACGACAGGCTGCTAAAGCTCCTCTTAAGGTGGAACTGAGCAGATAGAGACACCCAGTCACACAGAGAGAGGGAGGGAGAGAGGGAGAGGGAGGGAGGGAGAGAGAGAGAGATGGATCCCTTTTCAATTGCGGTCAGGCAGACAAAGCAATCAGTCATGCACAAAGACTTAGGCTCAAACTGATATGAATCAAGATTCACACACACACACAAACGCTCCGACACTCATACACAAATTCAGGACAGTTATGTGGACACACGTGTTACGCAACACAAACAAACACACACCCATACACACAGGCACGCACAGTTGCAAATATACACATAATAGTTACGCAGAGTGATACGTTTATTACCCAGTTTACACCTTGCATTAAAATGCGTCCTGGATGATTGGATAGCTATCCAATCATGCTTTATCGCATATAAATCCAGGTGTAAACACACTTGGGATGCAATAGCGAACTGATTTGATTGCTCACACCTCCCCAGGAAGTGGTCCGAGGCGCATTGCATCCAGATGTTTGTCGACGGTACGTGCATCGCCGTGTCAAACCGCATACGTCGATCCTCCCAAACAGACACTTGAACCGCAGAGCAACAGAAAAAACTGATAAATATTAGTTCATTGAAATAGTAGATAGTAAATGGAGGCACTTCATTTGTTTTGTTTGCATATACTATTTCAATTACATTACATTTGGAACCTACATCTAAAAAAATGATAGAGTTGATTGTGTGACTATTTCTGGGGTTTAGACACACAATGAAACCACAAAAACAATTCAGCACAATTTTAACAAGTAAATTCATCTCAGATAAACCAGCAAAGAAATGCCAGTTGCAATATACTAGACTAGTGTCTCTGGTTATAATCAAGTGGCCGGCATGCATGCTGCTGGATGTCCCGTGACTAAAGAAGCAAGACACATAACTGAGGAACATTGACTGTTGATGAGAATCACACTTAAAACACAGGACAGCCTCTCTAAACAGTAAACTTGTCACACATATCACAAACATATTGGATATATTGACTATGACTATAATGTTTTTCTATATAAATATTCTAATTATTTCTTTCCATTGCCAGCTGACAGGATACTATATTGATTTATTGATTTAACTCAGCTTTTACATTTGCTATTCTCATCAACCAGGTGGTCTTTTGAGGGAAAAACACTTACCACACAGGAAGTGACTTGTTTCTCTTTTCCCTGAGCAGCAACTGTGGTTTGTTTGGAAGAGACAGAAACACTGGGCAGCCCCCTGCAAAAATAAATATATATTTTTTTTTTAAAGGGCCAAAAAGGGTGCTACCTACAATGGCATTAAAGCAGGGGCCACACATTGTGTAGTGATATCTGTCCAAACTGCAGAGCAGAAGACCACAGCAACGTCCACTCACCGCCAAAGATGTCATCAAAAACAATAAGTCGACTGTAACAGCCCACAACATCCCAGCTTCAGCAAGATAACAATGTCTCCCACCTACTTTTGACTGCTGGCTCCAGTGCACATGCTATTTACAGGAATGCCCAGAATGGACCTGGACCAACTAAGACCTGGTATTTAAAGCCATTCCATGTACAGTACACCAGTCTGACCCGGTCGCCATTTGGCACTGTTTATAATGAGTTTATCCAAGGCAGCTCTGCCTTTGAACTTGATCAAACAGCCATTAATCCGACACTGTAGAATCGGACACAGTCGGTCTTGGCATCCGTGGAGGGTTTCCAGTAAGACAGAAACTGCATTTGATAACAAGCGGGTTAGGGAGCAGCCCCAAATCCTCAATTTAGGTCACCGCAGACATCCTATTATCCAATGCAGTCTATTTATAAACACTATAGATCCATTTGGGGAAACAAAATGCTGGCTTATGTTAACACTTTAAAAGTCAGCTAAGTTTGTTTGAATTTGCACTGTGACTAATTCTGGCATTTTCTCCCACTATACTATCTGATATAACGGTAAGTCAGCATTATACTATTTTGAGTAAGAAACTATGCATGTGAACAAAAGTTACTGAGTGGCCCTTTAAGGACTGTCAAACCCTTTAAGTCAATGTATCCCACTAAAAAATAAAGCTCTCGTTGGACAGCAGCTTTCCTCATCAACAATGTTGTCTCAAATTCAAAATGTTTGAGTCTCAGAGGAAATCATGTGAGCAGTATGAAGACATCATATCTAAATAGTACCACTCATCCTGTTCAGGGTCGCATACACGCATCGTAAACCCAACACACTCTGGTCGAGAGGTACCGTAGCACCTTCACACCAAGCAATCTAGAGTTTTGAAGTCACCTGACCCGCATGTCTTCAGTCTGTGAAAGGATAACCTCGCAGACAGAGAGCGTAAAAGCTGACATTACAAAGAAAGGCACAAGCCGTCCTAAGATTCTTAGATTAAAATAAGATTGCCTCGCATAGGCCTTCGTCCTATGTGAGGCAACAGTGCTAACAGTCACTTGCACAATAGAACCATTTCAGCCTCATGGATAGATTGCCGTGAAATTTGGTGAGGAAATGTGTGCTTCCCAACGGATAAATAATTTCCAGTTTTGGAATAAACTGGCGATCTCTCCTCCTCTTTCTTGCTCATCTTCCCATCTGCCTTCATTCAAAATCTCTCTTTCGGTGTTCTCTTTCACAGTAGCACACCGTCATTCAATGGTGCCCCCACCACCAACACCACCAACACCACCATTCCCCATGTAGCCCATTGTACTAATCAGCATTATCTAATTGTCTAGAAAGGATTATGCAGGTAATTATTCCCCCGACTCCTCACACTGGGGTTTATTGAGACAGATGGGCAGGCATACAAACACACAGACAGACGTCAACACAGACCCAAAGTTACAAAGCTTCAAAGCTTGCAGTTGTATTCAGTGCTTTTTATACTGCCTTGATCTATAGCATGTCGGGGTGTGTTTGCTTTCAGCTCCCTCCTTTTACCAAATATTTTCTGAACAATCAACTGTTGAAAAAGAACTGGAAAATATGTATTTACCAGTTTTACACAGAATTTTCTGAAGTGATACAGAGAATGAGCCACTGTGGTTTCTCTATGGATTCTGAATACATCTCACTGACCTCTGCCTTTGTGATACATGAGGCGGTTCAGGGAGACGGACTGAGGGGATCCACAGAGGAGAGTCAGCACCTTCAGAGTGAAGGTCAGCGAAACCTAAAGCAAAGAGGAGCAGAATCAGCTGCTTGGTACAGTAAACATATAGTTCGGTGTCAAAGCCCTGAATAGCAGGACCAAACGATATAAGCTGCCCACTAATGTGCATGTATTACATTGACTCATAGCAGTAGTTAACATTTCTAGCAGAATAGCACCAGTCATTTGTGTCAGCAGTCAATTATTTAAATGTTTAAGCACCATTAAGCTGACACTGCCTCTGAGGAATGGGGCCTACAATGAAGGGTCCTGGAGGTCCCGAGAGTCCAACAATGAAGGGTCCTGGGGGTCCCGAGGGTCCAACTGCACGGGGCAGTTTCAGTAAGATGATATTTTATAAATTTTAAATTTGAACATGCAAAAAAATGTCTTCAGTTCCTTCAGTGTGAGGACATTCAAG